>BMAR01000064.1:0-326236 GCA_021605115.1 Astrephomene gubernaculifera
GTGCTAGGTCGGCGGGTGCTAGGTCGGCGGGTGCCAGGTCGGTGCGTGCTAGGTCGGTCGGTGATAGGTCGGCGGGTGCTAGGTCGGCGGGTGTTATGTCGGCGGGTGCTAGGTCGGTGGTGCAAGGTCGGCGGGTGCTAGGTCGGCGGGTGCTAGGTCGGCGGGTGCTAGGTCGGCGGGTGCTAGGTCGGCGGGTGCTAGGTCGGTGGGTGCTAGGTCGGCGGGTGCTAGGTCGGTGGGTGCTAGGTCGGCGGGTGCTAGGTCGGTGGGTGCTAGGTCGGCGGGTGCTAGGTCGGCGGGTGCTAGGTCGGTGGGTGCTAGGTCGGCGGGTGCTAGGTCGGTGGGTGCTAGGTCGGCGGCCGGGTGCTAGGTCGGCGGGTGCTAGGTCGGCGGGTGCTAGGTCGGCGGGTGCTAGGTCGGTGGGTGCCAGGTCGGCGGGTGCTAGGTCGGCGGGTGCTAGGTCGGCGGCCGGGTGTTATTTCGGCGGGTGCTAGGTCGGTGGGTGCCTAGGTCGCGGCCGGGTGCTAGTCGGCGGGTGCTAGGCGGCGGGTGCTAGGTCGGCTGGGTGCTAGGTCGCGTGGGTCGCCAGTTCGGCGGGTGCTAGGCGCGAGGGTGCTAGTCGGCGGCCGGGTGTGATTTCGGCGGGGATGCTAGGTCGGGTGAGTGCCTAGGTCGGAGGGTGCTAGCGTCGTCGGGGGTGCATAGGTGGCGGGTGCTAGGTCGGCGGGTGCTAGGTCGGCTGGGTGCTAGTAGTCGGCAGGTAGCTAGGTCGGCGGGTGCTAGGGCGGCGGTAGCTAGGTCGCGGGTGCTAGGTCGGCGGGTGCTAGGTCGGCGGTGTGCAAGGTCGGCGGGGCTAGGGCGGTGCGTGCTAGGTCCCGGCGGAGCTAGGTCGTCGGTAGCTAGGTCAGCGGGTGCTAGGTTGGCGGGGTGCTATGGTTGGGCGGGTGCTAGGTCGGTCGGTGATAGGTCGGCGGTGTGCTAGGTCGGTGGGAGCTAGGTCGGCGGGTGCTAGGTCGGTGGGTGCTAGGTCGGCGGTGCTAGGTCGGCGGGTGCCAGGTCGGCGGTAGCTAGGTCGGCGGGGGCTAGGTCGGCGGGTGCCAGTTCGGGCGGGTGCTAGGTCAGCGGGTGCTAGGTCGGCGGGTGCTAGGTCGGCGGGTGCTAGGTCGGCGGGTGCTAGGTCGGCGGGTGCCAGGTCGGCGGGTGCTAGGTCGGCGGGTGCTAGGTCGGCGGCAGCCAGGTCGGCGGTAGCTAGGTCGGCGGGTGCTAGGTCGGCGGGTGCCAGGTCGGTGGGTGCTAGGTCGGCGGGTGCTAGGTCGGCGGGTGCTAGGTCGGCGGGTGCCAGGTCGGCGGGTGCTAGGTCGGCGGGTGCCAGGTCGGCGGGTGCCAGGTCGGCGGGTGCCAGGTCGGCGGGTGCTAGGTCGGCGGGTGCTAGGTCGGCGGGTGCTAGGTCGGCGGGTGCTAGGTCGGCGGGTGCTAGGTCGGCGGGTGCTAGGTCGGCGGGTGCTAGGTCGGTGGGTGCTAGGTCGGCGGGTGCTAGGTCGGCGGGTGCTAGGTCGGCGGGTGCTAGGTCGGCGGGTGCCAGGTCGGTGCGTGCTAGGTCGGTCGGTGATAGGTCGGCGGGTGCTAGGTCGGCGGGTGCTAGGTCGGCGGGTGCTAGGTCGGCGGGTGTTATGTCGGCGGGTGCTAGGTCGGTGGGTGCAAGGTCGGCGGGTGCTAGGTCGGCGGGCGCTTGGTCGGTGGGTGCTAGGTCGGCGGGTGCTAGGTCGGCGGGGGCTAGGCCGGCGGGTGCTAGGTCGGTGGGTGCTAGGTCGGTGGGGGCTAGTTCAGCGGGTGCTAGGTCGGCGGGTGCTAGGTTGGCGGGTGCTAGGTCGGCGGGAGCTAGGTCGGTGGGTGCTAGGTCGGTGGGAGCTAGGTCGGTGGGTGTTAGGTCGGTGGGTGCTAGGTCGGCGGGTGCTAGGTCGGCGGGTGCCAGGTCGGCGGGTGCTAGGTCGGTGGGGGCTAGTTCAGCGGGTGCTAGGTCGGCGGGTGCTAGGTTGGCGGGTGCTAGGTTGGCGGGTGCTAGGTCGGCGGGAGCTAGGTCGGTGGGTGCTAGGTCGGTGGGAGCTAGGTCGGTGGGTGCTAGGTCGGTGGGTGCTAGGTCGGCGGGTGCTAGGTCGGCGGGTGCCAGGTCGGCGGTAGCTAGGTCGGCGGGTGCTAGGTCGGCGGGTGCCAGGTCGGCGGGTGCTAGGTCGGCGGGTGTTATGTCGGCGGGTGCTAGGTCGGTGGGTGCAAGGTCGGCGGGTGCTAGGTCGGCGGGGGCTAGGTCGGCGGGTGCTAGCAGCCGCCGACCTAGCGTTGACAAGCCATCCACAGACCCAGGGGTCAGCTGTTCATATACATGCATTTCACAGGCTACGGCAATTGACGGGGTAACGCAGGTGGGGATTTGTTGATGTGGAGTCATTTACGGTGGTTGTTACAACTGTTTGACGGCACATCTGCAGTTGTAGACAACAGCAGCAACTGCCGGCGCTAGACAACCCTAAATCTCCTACCCCGCAGTTACCGGCAACGTTTGATATCACCCCCACACTCGCCCCTAATGCATGAGACGCTGTAGCTTGGCTCCGCAACAGAGGCGTGTCGCAGATCTTTGGATATTAAGGCCACCGTACTTTGGGGTAGCTGGAAGGTCCTGCTCCGCCAAATGTTGATAGCTAATACGGACACATGGCATACATCGTTCTTCCGTACCGGTACACAGCCGATTAAGGCTTTAGTATTGCAAATTATGACGTACAAACAAACAGGATTGCATGTACGGCGAGAGGCACAAGATAACTACCGGTACTAGCACTTACGGGACCTCCCCGCTTACTTCCTTCAAAAGGCACTCAGGCCGCCACCTCTCCTGCCGCAGGTTGTACGATAAAGCAACCGCCAAAAGTACTAACGGAAAGGCCTTCGGCTACAACCGGGCGTAGGTGGAGACTACAGATACATACGTTGCAATGGTTTCAATTTTCCTACAGAGATGTCATGCAAATATTTATTAATAATATTATTTATTTAGGACACTGGGCATCAACCACCACCTGCAAAAAAGGGGTACTCAACGCAACCCCAAACCGGTGAAACAAAACATGGAGAGTTGGAGACCCATGGGTCAGCGTCAACCCCTTAATGGACGCCCAGGATGCGCCCCGGCACTGTAAATCACAGCGCGCCAAGGAAGGCGGTGGGGAATGAACAACCAGGTTAGCTAGCAAGCGAAACCAGGATGAAGCCAAAATGTACGAATGAGGACACGAGCCCGAGCACGTAAGCGTTTTCGTACAAGCGAGGGGCCTCACCCACACGCTGCGCTTTCCGAGCAAAAGGATGAAACGTCTCAAACCGGAAAACGGCAGCTGCCGCTGCGCGCCTGCGCCGTAACGGCAGCAACAGCAACCAAGCGCGCGCCCCACACCGCCCCACGCACCCTTGCATCCCCCGTCCATAGTAAAAATACGTCAAACGAGTCATGCGATTTTCCGCCCGCCCGCCCTGCCTGCTCCTCCTCCTCCACCTACCTACACAGCCTATAGAAGCATGGTACCATATTATGTTAATGTTGTCGTTGTCATAAGCAAGTCATGAAAGGGCAAAAACGCTCCACTGCGGTACACATGATCCTGCCGCCTATAGGCAGCAACACATTTAGCCAAGGTACAACCGTTGCTACCGAATTAAGCGGCGTTACTACCGAATTAACACCACCGCAGCAGCAGCCTGCACCGTGATTGCTTACAGGATGCGAAACGCCATGCGGGCGATTGAGGGGCACCTCCCAGGCACGCGGCTCAAATCGCACATCCACCCCAGCCACCAATGTGTGTGTTAAGGTAACTGGCCGCGAGTCGGATGCAACACACGACGTGAACACAAGTCAAGGAGTGCAAAGCCCTGCCTTTGGGACCCAGGGCCGAACCAACAACATATCTCAGCATATCAGCAAACCGGATCCATTCCCAAGGCCGGAGCAAGGGAGGGCGTGCAGCCCCCATGCCGAGCGACACGGGCGTAATGCCGCCGCATGCAGCTGGCTGGCTGGTAAAGCAAAACGAGTAGAAGACTAAGAGTCGAGCCCTCCATGTTTCCGTTTCATCCTTCCCTCACGCATGTCGTTTATGTGTCTCGGTTACTGGACATCGTCGCAGCTATTAGGGCAGTAACAACAGGTACACCACCCAAGCATAACCGGTTAGGAGGAGAGTCCCATGAAGCACGGACAGCCCTATGGGAGTCAAGGTCCTGCCACGCATTGCAACAACATCCCCCAGGCAATGGCCGAAACCTAGCCCTTCAGACTGCTTCAGACAGCAATTCCCATCTCGAATACGTCACCTGTAACCCTCCATTCTGCAAAGCCGCCCAAAGCTCCCCTTTCTCCTTAGGCAAAACCATCTCACAACCTCATAAGCCAACAAGCCTCTTGACGCTATTTTTGCATGAAGCCTCCAAGCAGCTTAACATGTGCCCATACCTGAGCCCGATGCGGACAGCTAACACCGTCACCAATCTCACCATCCCACATCACCATTAGGCCTCTTTCCACCGCCACTAACGTACATACAGCCTGGCTACAACACCCGCGCTGAGCTGCAACAGCCTCCTTTGGGTCCTCCCGCAACTCAGGATCTTCCGCCATCCCAGTACGTTCCTACTCGCGGCCAGATTTCTTAACACAGGATGAGATCCGTTTGGCCTCCCCTCGTGCCACGTGCTCCCCTGCGGCGCATGACTGGCACACATCTACTCCTCCACTCACCCTCCTTCCCACCCTCCTTCCGTATACAGCTCGTCAGTTTCCACCTTTTCATCCCTCTCTTCCTAGTTCGTTTCTTCCTCTATAATCCCACCCTGCACCCACCCTCCCTCAAAACAGTAACCCCAAGGGGGCACAGCCTCCTTCCCAGGCAGTACTCGCACGAGCCGTATCAGAGTACCGCCTAACCGTGGCAACACCATTTAATCACAGTCCGGTTCGGCGCCCCACCCCAAGTACGGCACACTTCTCCTGCGTCCTGCCTGTCATCCAAGACCTCCACCACCGCCGCCTCCTGCCCTCCGTAATACGGTACACCCCACTAGGCCCCAGGACCCCCACCACAATATCATCAATGCTTATAGGCTATCTTCCGGCAGCTCCCAAAGCTGTGAAGCCCCAAACCTGCACCCAGCCCTAATCCACCAGTGACGGACGTTGTTGCGCAGCACACCATGTGCCATCAGAATCCGCCCAGCCCCCCTCCACCAGTGAAGCCACCCACACTACGAAGCCCCAGCGAGTCGAGGACCCGGGCGCGCACGTACCCCTCCCCCATTCTCCCCGCTCCTCCTGCCTGCCTGCTTTTGCTTTTGTATTTTCGTAGCGCGCCAATATCGCACCACATAACCTCCATCATCACGCAAAACCCAAGCCCTCCCAATCCTCCCACAACCCCCATCCCAGCCCGCCTAGTCCTCCCAGCCCCCCTCCTCCTCTTGCTCCTGCTCCCGCTCCTCCCCCTCCCTGCCTCCTCCTGCGCTCCTCCTCCTCCTCTTCCTGCTGCTGCTGCAGCTGCAGCAGCTGCTGCCCCCAGTGCTGCTGCGCCGTCGCCCCCGCCACCACCACCAGCTGCGGTCGCTGCTGCCACAGCCGCGCCACCGCTGCGGGCGGCAGCGGGCACTGCAGCAGCACCAGCCGCTGCAACTCCGGCAGGGACTGAGCCAGGAAGAGGGCCTGGTCGGGGTGCAGATTGCGTCTGAGGGTGCATGGGGAGGAGGGAGGAGGAGGAGCGAGGCATGGGACCAACGAAGCGCACATGGGAACGGGAGAGGGAGGAGAGCTTGGAACCGAACCACCCACACATGGTTTGTTAGTCTGTCTCCTCTGTACACGCCCAACCCATAGTACAATACCCAACTACCCGCCCGCAGCCACCCACCCACCCGCCCGCTCTTACCGTGACAGGTCCAGGTGCCTCAGCGACCGCAGCCGTGACAACGCCGCCACCGCCTGGGGCCGCACCGGCTCCCGCGCTGCCACCGCCGCCACCACCGCCGCCGCTGTCGCTGCCCAGCCACTCGCCGTATCTCCACCGCCACCACCACCACCACCGCCGCCAGGGGGAGCATCTACCGCTGCGCCTGCAGCTGCCGCCGCTGCCGTCACGGGTAACGGCAGCGTCACTGGCGGCGGCTCCTGCGCCAGATCCAGCTCCCTTAGCTCCGGAATCCCCGCCAGGGCCTCGATGAGTTGGTGCGGCAGGTGGGGCAGGTTTCGGAGCACCAGACATGTCAGCAGCTGCAGCTGCGGCAGCACGGGGAGGTACTTGCTCCACTGTTCGTGCTGCGGGCTGAGCGCCAGGCGACGGAGGGCGGGCAGGCGGGCCAGCGCAGCGACGCCGTCGTCACACACCCAAGTGGAGCGGAGGTCGAGGTGGGTGAGGGCGGGCGCGGCGGCGAGGGCGGGCAGGCAGCGGGCGAGCTGCACGTTATTGAAGGACCAATTGCGTTGCAAGTCGAGAATCTGTACGGGTGGGAAGGGGTGTTGGGAGAGACTGGTATTAGAGAGACTGATGGGGTGGCATCGAAGTAAGAGATACCAGCCATCCAGCCATGCAATGTCCACCTGAGACCATCTGGGATGTACTCCCAACCATCCCCGGTACTCTGTACTACCCACCCAACGCCCCTTTAGCCCCACCCGCTCCTCATCCCCCCCACCTGCAACTCCCGAAGCGACGGCAGCAGCGCCGCCAGCGTCTCCCCGCCCACCTCCACCGTGTCCCGCATCACCAGCCGCGTAAGGCCCGACAACGCACTCAGCTGCCGTACCCCCGCATCCGACACCTCTTCCCGTGTCAGCCCCAGCGCCCGCAACCCCCGCATGCGCGCCACGTACCCCAGACCCTCGTCCCGCACCCGCGTCTGCCCCAGCTCCAGGGTTTGCAAGCAGGGCAGGGCCGTCAACGGCAGCAGGCCCTTGTCCGACAATCGTACGACACCATGTACGGACACATGCTGCAGCAACCTAAGCCCCTTGAGAGCTTCCAGTCCCTGGTTCGTGAGCTTCCGGCATCCCCGCAGCGACAAACAAGTCAAACCGGTCAACGCGGACAGCGGAACCAAGCCGCGGTTCGTCAACGACATGCAATCCCGCAACGTGAGGCGGGTGAGAGAGGTCAGCCGGCACACCGACGCCAGGCCGCGGTTGCTGACCCAGGGGCGCGCACGGTCGTCACCCAGCGTGAGGGTGTGCAGGAGCTGAGCGGAGGGCGCGCGAGAGAGCAGCAGCAGGTCTCGATTGCGGATTCTGCTGCAGTGGTCGAGGTGTATGGCACGCAGGGAGGAGAAGCGTGTGGTGAGGACACGGACCCGCATGGTGTTGGGGCAGAGGCACTCCAGGTGCGCATCCACCACGCTGCGCCAGTGGCGGCACACGCAGCGCAGCGAGGGGGCGAGGGAGGGTAAGGCGCCCCCAGCGGCGAGGACGCCCATCACGCGCGCAAGCAGCGCGGCGGTGAGGGAAGCCCAGGAGTCCGCGGTTTCGGAGATGGGGTGGTTGGGGAAGAGTATCGTGTCGGTTGGGTCGTCCTCCTCGTCGTCTTTGTCGGCGTCGTTGGCGCCACCGCAACCGCCGTCAGAGCTTCCGCCGGCATCGTGCAAGTCGCGCTGTGGACAGCGATCCGGAGCGGAGCAGTCGCCGCCAGCGGCAGCGGCGGTGGCGGCGTTCATGACTTTGCCGCCGGCTGCGTTCGCGAGGTTAGCGCCAGGGGCGGCGGCAGCGCCGCCGCAAGCCATGCTGAGGGGCATGCCGGTGGAGGCGCCAGGGGAGCGTTGGATGCAGGAGGAGCAAGAGGAGGAGGGGGCGGCAGCTGGAGGGAAGGCGGAGGGCGGGCGGGGCGTGCGAGGGCCGTTGCGCTGCTGCTGCGGCGGCGGGAGATGCCGATGCTGCTGCTGCTGCTGCTGCATATAACGACCGTTATATTGGTTGTGCTGGTGGGCTTGTGGTAGTGGGTGCGGATGCAAAGATGCGCCGGCGAAACCCACTGGATGGTGCTGAGGCTGCGGCTGCGGCGCCTGAACCCCTGCCGGCTGCAGGTGCGGTTGCGGTTGTTGGTGCCGGTTGAGGTGTTGCGTTTGTACGGCACCGGCTAGCGAGAGGTTCAGGCCCGAGCCTTGCCGGGCCTGCACAGGCTGTTCAGGCTGTTGTTGCTGCCGCAGCCGAAGCTGCTGTAGGAGTTGGAGTTGGACCTGTTGTTGCTGATGTTGGTGCTGTCTTTGCTGCAGCAACTGTTGCTGCTGTTGTTGCTGCTGTCTTTGCTGCAGCAATTGTTGCTGTTCCTGCTGCTGCTGTTGTCGCTGTTGCAACTGCTGGCGTTGTAGCTGTTGAAGCTCGACAGCAAGTGCGTGCGGGGATGTGTTGCCAAGGATGGCAACCATGCCAGCAGCTGCACCTCCAGTATCCGGTTGCAATCCATCATTGTGCATGCCGATGTTTCCAGCCGCTAGGGTCCGGTTACCCGCGCCATGCGCTGTTGGGACCCGGTGTCCTAAGAGCGCGCGCGCAGTGCCAATGGCTGCACTGCCCGCATGTGCACTCTGCGGCCTTACGGCCTGGGCGTATTGTTGTGGCTGCTGCAGGCGCTGTAAGTTCGCCGCGCCGGAAGCTCCCATGTTATCGTCGGCAAGACCTAGCTGATAAAGCTGCCATAGTTGTGCTTCCTGCTGCGATGGTTGTTGGGCAGGTTGCACATCGGCCCGGGCTTGACGAGCAACGTGCAATGCAGCACGGCCTGTCAATCCATATTGATGATGTGCTCCGTTGACAGCTTGTACGGGCATGCGCGCCTGGGCGACCGCGTAAGCAACCCCTAAGTCGTAGTTCGACGAAGCTACGACCCTGTTTTCTGCCGAAACAGGACCCGTGACGGCTGCTCCATTTAAAGCGTTCTGCCATGCCACAGTAGAAATAGATGTCTGGTGTAGGCCCGCACCACCAAAGACGCTGTGCTCTGTCATGAACCTGAAGTGAAGAAGCAAGAGCTCAGCAAACAACAAGAAGACAGATGTGCGAATGAGCAAGCGCTGCGTATAATAATTGCTTATCTGAACCCATAACTAGAGCAGGTACCAGCCCTTCAACTGTAACATTATGGAAGACCTACATACTCTGTGCCGAAAAACGCTAAAGGATGCAACCATTCGGTATATACCCTCAAGAATTGTCCAACCCCGTTGGAGTTCCGGGGCGTCACACCTGGTGTTTCACACCAAGCAAACAGGCGACACGTAGACAGAACCGCTCGCGTTCTTTGGGGTAAGCCTAAAATAGCTGTTAATCTTAGCTTCCTTGAAAGCAAAATACGCACTGCAAACGAGAAGTGGGAGCCTGAGTCGATAGCTCTCAGTCAGTACCAACAAGAGCACCAGTAGGATTAGCACCGGAATGATGGTATAAGATATTTATGTCGCGGACGGTGCATTGAAGTGCTAAAGCATATGGGAGCAACAGGGGTGACGTATGGATTGCGCCTTTGCACGACTAATCAGTTGGGGCAGGACGGCTAGCACTCCAAAAGAAATTAATCTTTCTCACGAATGCTAAGGCAAATATCGATAACCATCCGCATGATTCAAGAGCTATTGCGTTGGCTGGGTCAACAGCTCCTTAGTCATACCTGCTCGCCCGACGCTACGCAAGCCCTCTATACGAACGCTTGTCGTCCCTAAGAACCAAGGAAGCGACACAAGTTTTAAAGATCTAGCCTAAAACTCAAAGCTTTAACGCACTGCACTAAAGACGATCCCGTCATGATTTTTTCCGTCCGCCGTCGCACATTGTGCACATCTCGCAATTCCCAGTCGACTACAGCAACGTAACCTGAAACTGTTTTTGTATTACATGTAGCATATAGCTCCACACGTGCAAAGGGTGAAATTGCGTGAGAACATGCCTTGGCGTCCGACGACAACCAAAGGGGTTCAGTGAAGGGCTCCTGCAACAACATTCGATCAACCAGTTCCAGCCAAGTCAGGCTGTCTGTACAAAGCCTGTACAATGCGCCTACGGTTTCTCCCTAGCCATCCTCCTTAACGCCCGCTATTGGCTTGGCTAGGCTCTACTGGTATAGCACCAAAAGCGCTCGGCTTGTCCGCTGATACTGTACTAGAAGCCAAAGCCGACACCTTTGCAAGGATTCTCGTGCCCATATGTATTCCCATATGCTGGGTAGACGTACAAAACCCTACGTGTCAATTACTGCTCTCCTAACGCACGTCCTGGGCATGTGCCACCATCACCTATGTGTCCCCTAACCCGCCTGTGCCCCCCAACCATTCATTCATCTGCCACCTCTCCCTCCCCATCACACCCCCCTCCTACCCTCTTCCCTCCTGCCACCCCTCACCGCACCCCACCCTCCCCCACATCACTCCCCCCATCTCTGCCCTCCTCCATCAACAACGGCCGTACATCCACCTCCCCCTCCCTCACCCCTCCCCCTCCCACCAACCCCCTCCCCTCACTCCCCCCCTCCTCCTCTTCCTCATCCTCCCCCGTCTTCCCCCTGTAATCCGTACCCGGCCCCGCCTGCCAAGCCGCAACCAGGAACAGCCCGCCGCTCACCAGCAGCAGCAGGCTGCACACACTCAGCGACACGCGCCACTGCTGCGCTGCCGCCGCGGGGTCCTTCCCCGCCGCCAGCCGCCCCTGCAGCAGCCCCACTAGTGGCGGCGAGGGCACGTCGCCCAGCAGGTGGATGGAGACGGTCATCAGGGAGGCGCCCAGAGGCCGCAGTGCGGGGGGGACACACCACATGCCCAGAGCAGCGACAGGGGCCTGGGAGCGGGAAGGGAGGAAGGAGGGAAGAAGGAGGGGAGGAATATGGCGGGCGTTGGGAAGGGAGGAATAAGGCGTCATTAAAGGCAATCAGATACAGCCATACAGGCAGAAGAATGAATGGTATGGGTACCGGTATCAACGGGATGCAAGTGCACCCTTCTTCACCCCTTTGCAACCCTCCCCCACCTCTCGCACAAGAACCCAGTGAATAGAATCCAGTGCGTCACCTCTAAATGTGTTTTTGTACCCCACCCTGCCCCCTTCCCTCACCCTGCACCCCTCCCTCCCCCCCCCACCTGCAGCAGGAATATGAGCAGCTGCCCCACCGCAAACGCCGCCATGAATCCCGCGAAGCTCCCCGCCGCCCCAAACGCCACCAGCAGCACCGCCATCCCCGCAACACAGCTCCCCGCGCTCAACAAACACGCGGACCGCAGACTGGCACCCAACGAATCCAACGCCCAACCGCCCGCAACCGAACCCAACACCCCCGTCAGCACCGTCACGCCACCAAACACCATGTCCGCGTTTTCTCCACCACCGGATCCGGATCCAGATCCTGATCCAGGACCGAAGAAGAGCTGTCGGCCCGCCTGCGGCCCCCAGTACGCGTACACCCCTAGCACGGCTACGTAGGCGGTGTAGGCGGCGCACACCGCGACCCACACACGCTGGCGGCACACGGTCGCCACGTCGGCGCCGAACTCACGTAACAACGCACGCCAGCGGGACGCGGTGGGGTGCTGCTGCTGAAGATGCTGATGGTTATGCGGGTGGTGGTGATTGGAGAAGCGGGAGCGATGTGAGGAGGAGGAAGACGAGGAGCCGCGGAGGTGTAGGGGCTGTGCGGTGAGGGCAAAGGCGATGAAGGGCGTCATGGCGAGCCCCTCCGCCACGAAGGCCCAGCGCCAGGAGCCCAGCAGGGCCGGCAGCAGGCCGCCCACGATGTAGCCGGCGGCGAATCCCACGGGGATGCAGAGGTAGAAGGCGGCGAACCAGCGGGTCTTCTGGGAGACGGGGGCGAAGTCGTCTGAGGGTGGTTGGCGGGGGGAGGGGGATGGGAGGGAGGGATGGGAGGGTAAGGAGCTGTGGAACGATAAAAGGGTGGGAGAGGAGGTGCACACGTCAAACTCCGCGCAGTTGCGGCTCTGTCCTGGGGTTGCAGCGGCATACCTCACCCTCTCTCCACACCGCTTCCAGCCCATTCCCTTCCAGCCTCGCACAACCCCTCCCTCCACGCCGCTCTACGCACCAATGAAGGGCGCCGCCAGCGCCACAAACGAAGCCTCGCCCACCCCCACGAACGCCCGCGCCACCAGCAGCCAGCCAAAGCTGGGCGCGCCGCCGCAGCCCAGCACCGCCGCGGCCCACACGCCCATGCCGGCGCCTAGCAGCCGGAAGCCGCTCACGTGCTTGCATGCCTCCGCGAAGACCGGGGAGCTGAGCAGCAGCCCCACCATGAAGAAGGCGGGCAGCAGGCCGTCCTGGAAGTACGACAAACCGAATTCGCCCTGAGGAGAGGGGGATGGGGGGCGAGGAGGAAGGGAAGGAGGAAGGGAAGGAGGAAAGGAGGGAGGAGGAGGAGGGTTTTGGGGGCTGCGGTGGTGTAGGAGGAGGTGGGGTGAGGCGGGTGGACGGGCGGCACTTGGACAAGCAATCGGTAGTTGGTGGGTGGGTAAATTTGTGAGGGTATGGGTGGCATCCCTGGTGCAATCGCGCGTTCGGTGAGGAACTGGCATGGCTTAACTGACGTAAGGCGCGAGCATGGCCTCGCACATCCAGCGACCGAAAGCGCAGCAATTGGCTTAGTGTACATAGATCAAAAGCGTTTAACTGGGGTAAGTTTGTATGCGTGCATGACAGTGCAGTCCCAACCTCCAATGCCGCACCTGAATGCCTGACCCGCGTGGGTCCTCCACTGTGCGAGGCGAGCCGTTGACGCCATTGCTAGCTATAAGACCTAAATAGGAAAAAACAAAGTTTGCAGAATTCAGTGCGCGCGCATAACTCTTAGTCTCCCGCATTCAGAACCCCAGACGCACCTCGGTCTAAATAGACCACCAGATTTGTCATACAAAATATACCAAGCAGTCGCAAAGGTGTAAACCATCGTGGATGAGCATTAACAGCGTGCTTCGGGCCTTCTTTTGCCATTTAACAGCTATAAAGGAATAAAGGACTGAGTATCAGAAGGGACATCACCAACAGTAAGGACCTACAAGTTACAGAACAAAGGACAAGCGAGCCAGTTTACCGCGCGGAGAAGCTGGGAACATATCTCTTCGTGGCCAACTAACTGAAAGCGCCAACCGTCGCTCCAGAGCCGGAGCGTGGCGCGGCTTGATGACGCCGACCAACAGGTTATTCGCGGTTATAAACCGTCGGCTTCCTAAACCGTAAGGCAAGGCTTCTATCCGGGTAAGGTCCACAACTAAAGACGTACAGAGGCAGCAAGTGTTTCCTTCTTCCCCCTTACCAGCGTCTGGCACCCCGTCATCCGCGCCTCCTGTTCCTGTCAGCCCTGCCAAATGCTAGCCGCATGCCCAACCTCGGCCCTCCCATGTGCCACATCTGTATCTACCTCGCCCATCTCTCATCCAACTCACCCCCTCATCTCCTCTTAACCAATGTCAGCGTCTGCCCTACTGGCGCTCATATCGCTTGCCCTATCCTGTTCACTACTGCAGTCCGCTGAAATCACTGTAACGCCCCTTCAGCTCCACACTGCTCCCACTACAATCCCCCCTGGCGCTGCCGCTCCTCCAGCAAGCCCAGCACCTCCACAGCCTCCTCCTGCCCCCGCCACGACTCCCGCACCGCCACCCTAACTCCGGCCGCATCCACCGGGCAGCCCTCCTGCGCCAGCCAACGCAACACAGGCAGCCGGCAGCCCAGACGCACGCAGCAGGCGAAGGTGGGCCCCGGCCCCGTGTTGGAGCCCCCCGCGGGGCTCCAAGGGCAGCCCAGCCGGCGCAGGCAGCGCAGCGTGGCCAGGTCGCCGTTGCAGGCAGCGATCACATAGGGGTCGAACCGCTCGGACAGAACCTGCGTGTTTGGGTGTTTGGGAGAAAGGGAACACGCGAATGGGGACGAGGTTAGGGGTACCGGTATAAGAATAGGTGCGCTGTTGCATGGGTGGGTAACTTGGGCGCGCTACCAGGCTGACATATCCGTAAGCCCTCCGTATCCCTGTCTTCCTCGTTTGTCCCTGTTCCCCCTGCATTGCTGCACGATATGGGGACACATGTAACCTCCATCCCTGATAGCAGCCAACCCGTTGCCTGCCCTTACTGCTGTCCTGCTTTCCTGCCTCACCCCAAGGCCCAAGAACGGCTGAGCATGCCACACGGCTCCCCCCCCCATGGCTCATCCCTCACCCCAACTCACCCCCAGCGGACACCCCTCCTCCGCCATCCAGTTCAGCACCTCCTCGCAACCCGCCATTGCCGCATTGCCCACGCTGTCCTCGCTCCAAGGGCAGCCCCGCTCCCTGACCAGCCACGCCAACACCTCCAGCCTCCCTCCGCGAGCCGCATAGTTCACCATGCTCGCGCCCCAGCGCTGCAGGTTAAACCCCGCCACCTCCACCAGCCATACCACCACCGGTAAGTGCCCACCCACCGCCGCAGCGCGAGCCACGTTCATCTCTAGCGGGCAGCCGCGCGCATGCAGCACCTGCAGCGCGGCTAGCCAGCCGCCGGCAGCTGCACCCTCGGCATCTACGTGCTGCGGCTTGACGACGCTGACACCGTCGCCGTCCTCCAGGGCGAGAAGGTACTCTAGAGCGGCAACGTGACCCTGTCCGGCTGCTGCGGTGGCTGTGCTGGCATTCACGGCGTAGCCCCGCTGACGCAGCCAGACCAGCCGTTTCAGGGCATCCGGGCAGGTGGCAGCAACGCTGATGCAGGCATTAACGTCCCGCAGGCAGCCCCGTGCCTCCAGCCACTCCACCTTGGCCTGCCAGTCGGGTGTGGGGCTGCTGGCTGCGGCTGCGAGGATGGCTCTGCGGTGACGGTCGTGGAGCGGTTGGTGGTTCTGGTGGGGGGGTTGGCCGTGTTGTTGTTGTTGTTGTTGTGGTGGTTGCCCCCCTAGCCCCTCCTCCTGGTGCTCCTGCTCCTCTTGATGGGGGGGCTCGAGCAGGTCGCAGTAGAGTTGTTGTAGCGTGGCCAGGCTGCAGCCGCTAGCTGCGGCTTGGAGGAGCCTGGGTGCGTTGAGGGGCGAGGCAGCAGCTGCAGCCGCCGGTAGGCGTTCCATCAGCCGTTGCATCAGGCCCACGTGGCCCCCTAGTGCTGCGGCGCATACGGCTTCTAGGGTGCAGTCGATGCCCTTTTCCAGCAGCCAGGTGCAGCTTGAGAGCTGTCCGGCTTTGGCTGCGGCTTCTAGGGCACTGCATCCCATCGGGCAGTTCTGCTGCCGCAGCCACTCGCAGGCCTGCAGCTGCCCCGCAGCTGCTGCAGATTCAAACAGCGCGCCGGCTGGTTCAGCTGTCAACAGGCATCCGGCTGCTGCCACAGCAACCGACAAGTTCAGAATGCTGCCACTTCGAGCAGTGAGGCAGAGGAGCTGCAAGCGCTGTTCAAATTTCAGGCTACGCATGGCATGCGGGGAGCCCCAGCGGTGTGCGAATGCGTGGGGCGGACAGGGCTGTGACAACCGAACGGTGGTGCATTGGGGGCCGCGAAACTGTGCGGCCGTAGCCTTGTCCACAAGACGAAGCGTGCAAGCCACTTCGTTAGGCGTCAGGAAGCTGGAAATGCGCTGGACAATGCCTGGAATCCATACGTTTGAAGCGCTCGCGGCAGGCTCTTCGCTATTCATTGCTGACTGCGGCAGCGGCCTAGTCCTTTTGTTTAGCAAACAGTTGGGGCTAAGCGAAGTTTATGCATGGTTACAGAGCATGCCCCAGCTTATCGCGAACTTGGAGCGGCAAGTAAGCTGTCAATTTCAATTTGAGCAACAACAGTGGTGCCGGCAAATGGTAGGCAACGGCTAGCGACTTGTCCGTATTCAACGAAACACAGTCAAGTATGCAATGCTGGTGTAATGGGCGAGTACCCCTGCCGTAGATAGGTGACACCTGAGGCAGAACAGCCTGCAGCTCGCAAGTGACGGCATTTCAAGCTCTTTAACAAATACATGCATACAGATAATAAGCGGTACAGAATACCTAAATGACATAAAGATTCCTGGCCATTGCAAAGCAGCAACGCACGCGCATTAGCGCATGGAATAGGAAACCCGGTGAGTCCTACAGTATTCCAGAAGCCAAGCAAAACCCGTTTGTAGCTACAGCCTGACAGAAATAATATTGTCTGACTTCCTATGACCTTTACCGGTTGGATCGAGCCCCGGCACGACTGGCAGGACATCCCGTACCTCCACGGTCGCCCAGTGTATGAATCCAGTGATTAGCGTTCTGTTTGTTGTCTCTTTTGTTTACTTTTCTTCTTTTGGTTGTTTTCGCGTTTTGTGCTCGCGATCCATGAGCCTTCTGGCTCGGACGGATCTTACGAGCTCGGTACGAAGCTTGTAACACATACATACATACATGAATCCATCCCCACAACGCAGCAGCGTTTACTAATTGGTAATGAACTAACCATTTACTGGGCTAACGGGCGCGTGCTAGGTTTAATGCTGCCTTCGACGAATGGTTGAAGCCACTTAGGAGTCTGCCTCTTCTCTGAGGGTTGATCTCGTAACGACGGGAAATAACCTACATCCTTTGTTTCATAATGTTTATCTTTCTCGCATATTAACTGGAGCAAATGTAGGAAAAAGGAAAATTCATGTTTCATGACGCGTTGGACCATGACTGGGTCCTAGAATCCGAGAGCCAGCATAACAAATGCAAATGGCTGCATTTGCGTTGAAACCTCTCTATTTTAGCGAGCGCCGGTTCAGCAAGTTATGGCCGAGTCGTCGGCATCATCTGAACAGCTAAACCGCCTATACGGTAGGTCGCAAGCGTACAACCAGGATGAACTTTTTTATCCTTTTAATGCAGTATGCGTCGCTGGCCTTGCTGTCGAGGACTGAACCCGGCCAGAGCCTGCGCATGCATTATCGACCCTTGATATCACTTGGGGTCTACGCTACCCGCACCATTTCTTATGGCTTCGACGCTGCTGCATGCACCTTTTTTCTAGTTGTCGTGCATACTGTCGGCAGCCATCTAGCTCGATCGCCAACTGGATGGGATGTGCTCGGGTTGCTGGGGCTGCGAGCAATGACCCCTTCTACCCTTAAGCGACACCAATGGCCCAAGGCGGTGAGGCTGAGTATCCGGGGTATTTTGGCGGTTCATGAATACTAAAGCGATGTCCCTGCTTCAATTGCAGGTAGGCCGAGGCATGTAGGGCTGTCTTACAGTTGGAAGGTACCCACGCCTCACACGCAGGCACAGCAGGGCATGCCCACGGCCCACATGATGTAAGAAGCACAAATGGAACCGCAAATTCCTCATACCAGACCCGCATAGAGCACGGTCCTACGACCGTGTTGGAGCGGCGCGCGCACTGCACTTGTCATTGTGCATGTAATGGCAGGCACGGGCGGGCTTCAAAGCTTCGGGGACAAGCCTTCCTGTGGTTCCCTCGCACCATTTCGCATGCATGTTTCCTGGCCATTTGTTGTTGCGGGTGGCTGTTTCTCGCATCTGCTAGTGGCGGTCCGCGAAGCCGTGCGTGGTCCCAGTTGTTCTAGGCAAGATGCCCTTTTTTGCGTCTGCACGAATTCCCATTGGTGTTTCCTAGTGTGAACTTGAGGCAGGAGCTCGAGAGCATCTCCAAACGAGTGGATGCAATTTCATGATGCTGCTTTCCCAGACGTATCACTCCAAGCTTCCTGGGAGTGATGGCGAATTTGTGGAAGCAACAGCCAGCAACAGCTAGCTGCTGTTGTCACGCAGCCCGGTATCGTTTCAACCTCCAACGGGTTCGTTCCCTCATACATATACAGCCTGGGATGCCTAAAACCACGACGTCTAGTGTCCACCTTTATGTGTGTCATCAGTCCTGCATGCCCTACAAGACTGCAGCGGCCATGGAGGCGAGGGTTGCCTTCCGCAGGCGCGGCCCCCAACGAGCCATTCCCACCACTTTCTCGTTGCTCCTGGCAGCAGCAGCGGCTGCCCCGCTGGCCGTCATAGCTCATGCGGATGCGGGTCCCCTACCAAAACTCAAGATTCCCATCCGGCAGCAGCTGCCATCCGTGCCTCGGATGATTGTCAACCCGAAGAACCCCGCCGTGCTTAGCATGGAGGCGGTTGAGATGTCGGTGGGTACTGCTGCTGATTAGGCTGCTAGCTCCTGCTTAGGCAATGTGCTAAGTCGCTGCTTGTGGTCCTGGATGCATGCCCCTGCCCCATCCTTTATCTCCGGGTGCGACCCCACCTACTTCAGATCAACCTCGACTCCAAGAACTACCTGACCTTCAAGACCCCGCGCTACCGGGCCCCGGGGGTCAACCCCAACCAGCTTCAGCCGCCAGCGCTCATCCTAGACACCCTATGTGACACCTTCTCCATTGAGCTTAGCAATAAGTGAGGCATGCGGCGCAGGGGGGCTTAGGCCAGCCGCTCTAGACACGCGCCATAGCTAGGAGTTGTTTTGCACCTCTATGCACGCCCGGGTTTGAGTCTTCGCAGCTCGCTCGATGTACCTGGAGATGTGGAGAACCTCACCTGAACAAACGGGGTGACCTCTTATGTGACCTCTTGGCGAGTGCCGCACATACATCCACAACGCAACTAACCCAACACACCCTGCACAGGTTGCCCTTCCAGCCGTTTCATACCTGTCCGGCGTCGGGCGGCGGTCCTGAGTTCGAAAACGGCGCCAAGGATTTCGATTGGACCAACCTGCACACCCACGGCCTAAAGGTAAGCCGCTTGCTTGCTTGAGCAGGCATCCGCGCGTGTTGATGACTCAGTCTGTGCAGCCCATTTCCACCCGTTCCCGCATGCCTCCCGAACCATCTGGTACCGACACGTTTCAGACACCCATAGATAGCGCCCGAACGGCCTCTTCACAAGCGTTACTACCTTGCCTCCCTGCCTCCTCCCCCCCACCTCACTCCCTTTCCCAATCCCCAACCAAGGTGGATCCCGGCGCTCGCACCGTGGACAACATCTGCGCCCCTGGCTTCCCCACCGCCGGCTTCAAGAACCCAGCACCCTCCGTCACTCAGTACTACTGCGACGGCAACACCACCGCAGACCAGCTCTGCAAGGTGTTTGGCGACAACATCCTCGTCAACACCCGGCCGTTGTCCGACGTCAGCGTGCCGCATGGGGTGTCGCAGCACCCGGGTTCTACGCTCAGGTATTCTTACCCGCTGGAGCCTACTCCACCTGGCGTCTCATGGTGAGATGGGGCGGGACTGCGTGCTGCATGGATGGCTAATGATGTCAACTGTCACCTGGCTGTTGTTACGGTAACCGGGTCTTTGGCTGCTTGCTTGTAACGGCTGTAGTGCGGGTAGGGTTGTGCGTGTCCAACACGCACCTGCTGTTACACATTGACGACCTGCATTAGGATTGAGCCATGCAGGTTTGGCGGGGGCATGTATACATGTACATCCGCTGGCATTTACAACAAAGACGCCTTCGCAGCGCGTGCATTTGCTCATTAAACTACGCTTACGCCTGCTGCTCCTTAATCTGGAACCAACTTCCAGGTACCACCCCCACCAGCACGGCTCAGTGGGCATCCAGACGCCCACCTCTGCGGGACCCATCATCGTGCCGGAATGGTGGCTGCCCGAGGGCCTCACCGACCTGTACGAGCCCAGCAACCCGGGCAACAAGAAGGAATGTGACAGCCTGCTCAAGGTTGGTGGTAACGTAGATAGCGTGGTGCAGTACGTGGTAACGTGGATAGCGTGGCGTAGTACGTGGTAACGTAGATAGCCAGAAGTAGTGTGGCGTGCGTGGTGCGGTGTATGTAACGGTACGTGTTGCAAGTGACCGCCCGCAGTAGGTCAGCAGTATGGAAAAACAAAGCGGCGGTGTTCGTTACGTACTGTGGGGAGCCCGTTGGCATGTGTTGGGGACAGCAGTGCATGCGTTTCCAAGGTAGGAACGCAGATACCGGCTGCTGGCTTGGCTGCTTAAGACACACCTACCGCGGCAGGTCATGACCAAGTCGCCCATCGAGGACAGCACCATCCTGCAGTTCAACGGCATCTTCTTCCGTAACCGCACCGACCTGGCACCTGATGATGACACCGTCCCGTGAGTAGCTAGCCAGCTAGATAGCCAGCTAGGTATCCAACCAGATAGGGGTATGTATGTAGCTGGGCTGGTAGCAGCTAGCTCTGCAATGGAGCGGGGGGTTGACGAACGGGGTGTGTATCGCACGGGCGGCTGCGGCTCGTGCATGTGGGTGGCAGAGCATACAACGCTGGCCCAGAGTAGTGGGGAGGCACACTGGTGTGCTGACAGAATGTTAACGATACAGCTGCTGCCAATACAAAGCGACGGATTCCCTCAGGGGACCAAAGAGGACCCACCAGCAATGCATAATCCCTGCTCACACCTTCCCCTTTGTGCACTTTTCTCTCCTTGAACTAAATCCCTGTGCAAACCTTCCTCTTTTCTCCCCTTGAACTCAGGTTCCTAGGTGCCGTACCCACCAACCCCAACCTGATTAGCAGGCTGCTGTACAAGGCAACCAACACCAGCACTGACCCGCTGTACGTCAACGCCGCGGGGCGCGATTGGGGTCTCGTCAACGGCGCCTTCCAGCCCACCGTCACTATCAAGGCCAAAAAGTAAGCTACTAGGAAGGAGCCCGCAACGGTGCCGGCTGTTTGCTCCGCCTACTGGTTGCTCTCGTGCGTTACATCCCTGTTCGTAAAACTCCTGGCCTGCATGCCCCCATCCACAGGTACACTCGCTGGGTGATTATCAACGCAATGGTCATGAAGTGGCTGGACCTGACCATTCAGAAGGTGCGACCCATGGGTCAGGAGACGCCGCCTGCATGTCACTACATAAAGGCCCCCTTTTACCGTCTACGTCCTGCTAGACTCAACAGCTACTATCTAACCAGCATGCTGCTGTCTTTGGTGCGCAGGTTCAAAAGGACGGGACCCTCAAGCCGGCTGACAAGTGCAAGTAAGCGAGTGCTGAACAGGGGGCGGGTTCGTTATTGCGCCATCATGCATGCAGGTGCTTGCTTTCCGGTGTTCCAATCCCCCAGCAGGACAGGCATTATCTGCCGCAGAGTACCCGATCGCCGCAACAGGAGTCCCAACCCCGCTTGGATCTTGGATCTTGGATCTTGGGTACTGCTGCGTGCTGCCGCTGCCTTATCCCGAAAATGGATGGCATATCAGCATATGGAATAAGTACCGCCCGCAGGTTCCACCTTTTGGCTCGGGATGGCGTGCCCCTGCCACTGCTGCCCCGCACCCTGCGCTCCAAGCCCGCCGGCAGCAGCCACATCGCCAGCGATATCATCCTCGGCTCCTCCAACCGCGCCGACGTGCTGGTCAAGTGCGACGAGCCGGGAACCTTCGTGCTAGCCTCCGGAGCCGGGCCGTTCCACACCAACCCCGACGGTACGGGAGTTGCATGCGCCAAGCATGCATGGGCCTACGCACCCGGCGGCCGGGGGAAGGGCCACTGCTATGAGCATGGACTAGCCCCCCATGAGCCCCATGCATGCTACAAATGCGGGATACAATGCCTGCACTTATCGCTGCCAACTAATACCCTGCCTGCCCTGCACTGCCCTGCCGTACATGTTCCATGCAGCCTGCCAAGCGACCCACTGTGAGTGTTTTGGCGACCCCCCCGCGAACGGCGTCTCCACCCTGCGCTCCGCCAACAACTTGTACGGCGGCCGGGAGCTGGACGCTGCCGTACTGGCTGTGGTCAGGGTTGCGCCGCTGGGCAAGCACGAGAAGGCCGATGAGGAGATACGCGACCACGCTTGCCGCAGCAGGTGCGCGTCAGTGAGCAGGAGCTAGGGAACAGGGCTTGCAGGGGAGCGATGTATGTCCAAGAGTGGTACGGGTACGGGGGAGGCGTCGAGGCGGTGCGGCACGGTTGTATTGCCTGGTGGGGAGTAGTTCCGCCCGTTTGGATGGGCTCCGTGGTGATGTGAACTCGATGAAAAATAATTTCTGGGGATGGCGCGGCACATGCATGATGTTTGCTGTATGTACAATACGCAGGCTGGAGCGATTCCCCCACCTGGACTATAAGAAGTTCCCCAAGAAGACCCAGAACCAGTGCATTTCCTTCATGAACCAGCAGTTCGGTGAGTCGGGGGTGGGCCTTACCTTGCCCATGGTGGGATAAGGGAGGACGTACGCGGGAGGTGCTACTGCTTGGGTGGGGTAGATATCGAATGGTATTCTATGGATGGTTTTATCACGTGCACCCGCCCAGGCAAGCGAGTGTCCCCAGCAGCACGGTGGTAAGCATCGTTGCGCTTGAAGAATCCTAGCTACCGGTAATCCATGCGTGGTGGGTCCCTCGCTCTCTATGCGCAACGGTGCAGGTGGTGCATGCAGCATCAACAACGTGCTGTTCCCGGACTACGTGACCTACCTGGAGCAGGGCACGCGGCAGATCTGGAAGATGCGGGACATCACCTTCCACCCCTTCCACTTGCATGAGACGCCCTTCCGAGTGGCCAAGCTGCCACCTTGCGCCACCAGCGTTACAAACAACTTGCAGGTGCGTGCGTGTACTCTGCTGCGTAGAGCGAGGGAGGACACAGCAAGCCTATCTAGCATGCCAGGCAATTCTTGGCTGCTGGGGTTGTGCTGCTGGGGTTGGCTTATGATGCTGAGAATCACACATACATGCGCGGCTTCTTGTGGAGCTCTTCGCGCTGCATTCGCTGCATGCTCGCGGCACGCCCGCTTGGTCCTGGGCACACATACCATGCTGCTGCAGTGCTGCTAACCCCGTCCACAGTCCTAATGCCGCTGCGCCCTAACATTTGTTTCCCTTCTGTGCTTCTGATGACACCCACCCGCCGCCCACAGGTTGGCGACTGGCTGGACACCCTGCAGCTCCCCACCTGCATGAACGGATGCTCCTGGCCCGAATTCGGCAGCGGCGGTGGTGCGTGCGGCTCCAACGTAACCGTCTGCGATGAAACCGAGATCGAGTTCCTGGCTACCGTGTTTGACGGCATGGGCCTCATGTGCAGCCACGACGGCGGGCCACGACAATACGGACAACCGCCGGTGAAGAAGAACGCAAGCCCCAAGCCTACGAAGACCGGCCACCGTGATTACACCAAGCCGCCGCCACGCAAGCATGGCCACCAGGACGCCAAGCGGCCTTCACCGAGCCACAAGGCCCGCAAGCCCCCATCGTCCCGCTCTACCTGCCAGGAACGGCTCAGCGTGTACCACTGCCACATCCTGCCACATGAGGACGAGGGCTGCATGTTGCTGCTGCTCTGGTATTGCCCGGACAGCCCGCCAACACCCGCGCCGACTATCTCCACCTGTCCAACCAACTACCCACCCTGCCCACCGCCATCCCCGCCGAGCCCCTCGCCGCCTGGCTCGCACCATAGAAAGAGGCACGGTTCAGGGCCAAAGTAATCCAAGCCAGCGGCCTAATGGGCATGATTAGGCGGTCGCGATCCTGCCCATGCAGTACTGCCTAACCTGGCTACAGCTGTGGTGCCTAAATTAGCTACTCAAGTATCTGTTGTCTGCATGTACCTATATGCGCTATACATGCATGCCTCGCCGGGTATTGTGTCCCCTAGGGGCATGATACTGCTGTCAAATGAATTAGCACGCTCCATGCAGATGTTGTGACCTATTGTCTCCTAGTAACACCGCTTAATGCCATTATCAGGTAATCAGGTAACAGGTCATGTAATGAGGTGCAAACTGCGAACAAAAACACAACCATGCCCTTGCAAACACGGCGAAACCTTGGAAACCTTTGGAGTGAAACCTAGTGAAACCTTTGGAGTTGCTGCGTTTTTCGTATGATACTATATATCTTGTAAAACTACGCAGCAGCAAGGCTGATGGGCCGGAGGGAGGCTACATGGTTATTGATTGGATGTTGCGCGGTACGACAATTGCTACCGTTTCTACTGACGCCGCTCTTATGAAAACTGTGCTGTATCGTATACCGAAGTCCTAGCATTCATACGGCTTGAGGCGGATGTGATTATTGGCTCGCACGCATCCGTTTACTTCTTGTGAGAAGCTGTGAGCAGAACGAGGCTGCTGTGGTTAAGGACCATTGTGCTGGTAATATTTGATTTGTGTTTTGTTGATTGACATGCCAAGCCGTGATGCTCCTGTATACAACGTTTGCTCAGGTGCGCCTCTTGGGAGTGTTGCTTGGTTGAGGAATGCTCACGGCTTGGAGAAATCCGGGTCGCCAATACGAAGTGTAACGCATTGCCGCAACAACTAGCCTGCTGTTCCATCCGCACGGACCAGCTGAGTCAGGCCATATACAAACACATGTTAGATCCCTTCTCAAGCTCCCATCGTCAGCAATGCGACCCATGGGTCGGTTTTTGAAAATTTGGTCCGGTACAAGTACCGGTATAAAGTCGCATGGAAGGAGACATCTTCTATTGCCATGCCATCCTTGGCCCGCCCAAAGTTCAATGCGAATCACCCTGTCCGTGTCACGTAGAGACATACCTACCATCAGGATTAAAATTACGACTTATAACATTCGCAATGAGGTCCGTTGTTAAAGCGAAGCCCATCCTGCCTAGGCAACATGCACAAGGAGGCATTCTAGTGCCTTTTGTATATATCAAGCCTGCGAGTAGCCTTCCTATCACGTCGTGTACGGTACACGGAGCACTATCTACCTCACACGTTCCTGCTCCTGATCGGGTTCGATGCGCCATGCACTTCCTCCTTGCATGCCCCTCCATGACAGGAACGTACCACCCTTGCATGGCAGCCTCACCCCGCTGCCGTATCGTTTCTCTCCTACACCCCCTCCTTTCAACACCACTCCCCTTCCGTTCTCCTCCTCTTAGCCATGGCTCTACTAACCCACTTCTCACCTCACACTAGCGGGACTAGCCTAGGGCCTCCCCCCCGCCTGCACCCCCACCGCGCCCTGCTGCGCCCCTCGCTGACGCGACTGCTGCATCGCCGCAGCGACCTGCCGTACATTCCGTTGCGCCAACTGCTGCAACAGCGCCGCCGCACGCCCGTCAGCCAACATGGATCCAAACACCTGCTGTAACGTACGACCGTGAGCTGCCAAATGGCTCTCCAAGAACGCCTGGGACCCCCCAGGTACCAGCAAGTCAAGACGAGTCGTCATCGTCTGCCCGCCGGCGCCGCCGCTGCCGGCGGCGGCGGCGGCGGCGCCAGCGGCGCCACCGCCGGGCTCCGCGGAACAGGTGCCTTCGCCGCCGCCAACGCCGCCGCCTAGGGCGGCTGCCATTGCCGCTGCCGGCCCGTTCCGTGACGTCATGTGGGCTGGGAGGAGTGAAAGCGTGCCGAGCAGCGGCGGCAGCGGCAGCTCGGTACCCGACACAGCGGCGGTGGCGGTGGCAGCGGAGGCGGAGGCGCTTGTGCCGGCCGTGGCAACGCTGGCATTGATGGCTCGTATGAGGCGGAGTCCGTCGCTGCGTGTGAGCAAGAGGGCGGGGATGGCGGGGTCCAGCCCGCTGTCGTCGCCTGCCATGCTCAGCAGCTCGCCTGGGGGCTGCGTGTTGATGACGAGGACGGCTGCTGCGCCTGCGTGGGGGAGTGGAGTGAAGTGAAGTGGGGGCGCATGCGGGGCAGGGAGAAAAGGAGGAGGGTCGGGTAGGAAGTGAAAAGCAAGAGAAGGAGGAGGAGGACAAGGGTAGGAATCATAGCCTTCGTAGGAAAGCAAGATGCAACGCATATCTGCCGGAAAAACGAAGCCTACCCGACTGCAACGCCCATCTGAAATTAGGGCTAAAAAGGGGGCAAACGCCAGTGCAGCGAGTACACATCCTCATAACGATGAGAGGCTCCGGATAATGTCGGACGATGTGGGATGCTCCTATGAATGCAGTGTCCCACGTACGGTACGGCACCTACCAGCAGCCTGCATGTTGGACGTCTTCCTCACGAAGCTGCAGCCGCCCCGCACCACCACCGCCACCGCGCCCGCCAGCTGCGCCCCGTTGGAGGGCGGCTGGCAGCCGTCCCGTGGGTCGGCGACCACCTGTGTAGTGCATGGCATGGCAGGGCAGTTCAGGGAAGGGCGGAAGCAAGTCGTTCGTAATGACATCAACTAGAGGCGTTTGTCTGTGTGCCAGGTAAGCGGTGGTAAGGCGGGAAGCACACACAACGGACAAAAACACGAGGCTTGCCTATTAGACAATACCGGTACAGTTATTCGTGCGTCCCTAACTACTCTCCCTGCCTTTCCCCTGCCTTCTCCTTCTCCTTCCCAGCCCTCCATCCCAGCCCACCCAGTCGGACCCACCATCGACCCCGTCACCGAGGGCACTCCCGCACACGGGCCCCCCAGGTGCGAGCTGCCGCGCCATGACTCCCCCTCAGCAGCAGCGGTGCCATCTCCACCACCACCACCACCACCATCACCACCACTTCCTCCACCTTTATTGCTCCCCACATCCTCCTCGCCTACACTTCCTCCTCCTCTTCCGCTGGCGGAGACACCGGCATTCCTGACGACGGCGTCATCAACCCGCCCCTTAACCCCTCCGCCACCATCACCACCTCCACCTCTACTACCATCACCAGCAGCAGCAGCAGCAGCACTCCCTCCATCAACCCCTTCCTCCGCTCCTGCCTCCCCTACTGACTGCACACCTTCACTGCGAACAACCCGCTCTGGAGCCGCTTCCTCTTCCGCTTCCGAAACCCGCCCACGGTCAGCCCGCGACCCTGTCCCCCGCCCCTCCGCCACCGCCGACAACTCGCGACGTAACGCCACATTGCCAACCCCCGGAATCCCGTCACTGTTACCGCTGATGCTGCTGTTACCACTGCTGCTGGTACGCCTAACATCTTCACTGCTACCTAAACTAGCTCTAGCTGCCGCTAGTTCCTCAATCCGCTCTGGTACGACACCTATCACGCCGCATTCCGGCGGCTGCTCTTCAGCCGACCCACGGGTCACCCGCCCCCGCCGCTGCCTTTGCCTTCGCCGCTGCATTACGGCTCGATGCAAATGCGCCGGACAACTACCACCACTGCCACTGCCGTACACTCCACCCCTTCCATAACCGCCGTGCGGCAGCTCTAACGGGCAGACGAGGTGACCATCGCAGCCGCCGGACAATGCCTCCGCCGGCGCCGCTAGCAAATGAGCCAAGCAGCGAGACGTCATGTCGTACAATTCGGGTCCGAACAGCGCCGTCATGGCCTCGAAAACGTACGACACCTCGCCGCTAGCACCACCCCGTACGACAACCAAACCGAAATCACTTGCTGCCGTACCACTGCCTCGTTGCTGCTGCTGCTGCGGTTGCTGTTGCTGCTGCTCTTCTTGTTGACTTTGCGACTCAGCCCCCGCAGTCTCCTCATGCCGCCCCTGCCCATGAGAAGCAGGGCCCGTAGCAGTAGGGCCGGCAGCAGGGCCGGCAGCAGCAGCAGCCGGTTCCTCCGGAACTGCGCTCATCTGCAGGATGACTGCGTTACTGGGCACGCCGTGCTGCGCGTCATGCGGCGTCACGGCTCGCACGCTGGTGCACATCAGGGAGCCGTCGCGGAAGACTTTGAGGGCGCACACCACCTGAGCCAGCACGTGAGTCTGCGCAGCAGCGTCTGCGCTAACCCGGCCGAGGGAGCGGGAAGAGGGACGAGAGAGAGGGAAGAGGGAGAGGGAAGAGGGAAGAGGAGGGAAAGGAGGAAAGGGACGGGGGAGAGGGAGAGAGGGCGCGGGGAGAGGAGGGAGGGAGAGGGTCAGAGAAGGAGATGGAGGATGAAAAGGTGGCCAGTGGAACACAAGGGAGGGCGCACGTGATGACCCATGAACCTAGCCCATGCGGAGTAGGGCTCCAATCATAAGCGCCCTGTTGCTGTGCATGCATGCATGCATGCATGGGACGCAGGGGAGGTAGGGTACATGGGACACAGGGGATGGGGTGCATGGGACACAGCACACTGGGGGTGGGGGTACTTCCCATGTGCCCCACCCCCTGCACAGGGGGTGGTGGGTGCATGGGACGCAGGTGGGTCGCGCACCGCACCTTGCTCTCCGGGCGCCTGCTCGGCTCCGTTGCCGGGCAGCCGCAGGGTGCGAGCGCGGGTCGCCTCGTCCTGAAGCGGAGCGAGGGGCGGGGTCAGGTGCGGAGCTGTCAGGAGAGGAGACGTGGCAGAGCAGTGGGACTGCGACACAAAGCGCTCGTGGCCGAGCGGAGCGAAACAAGCCGTCAATCAGCCCCAACCACCAGCCCCAACCACCACCATCATCGCCCTCTTCCCTTCCCCCACCTCAGCGCCCTCTCCTTCCTCCCCACATTGGGTCTCCTTCTCCTCCTCCTCCCCCCCACCTCTCCCCTCCCCCCACCTGCGGCGGCTGCTCCTCCAGCCGCCTGCTCACCACCACACACGCCACGCAGCGCCGGTGCCGCACCACCGCCGCATCTCCCCGCCGAAGCGCAAGCAGCGGGAAGGCGGACCGGAGCCGGGACTCGGACGCGTCCTGGAGGCGAGGAGGGGGAAGGGGAAGGGAAGAGAGAGAGGAAACAGCACGAACTGCTTCTTAAACGCATGGAAAGCTTCCATCATGGTTTGCAACATCCCTACCATCCTGCCCAGCCCGGATTAGCCAAGCCGGTACCGGTACACACACGAAGGGTCAGTTCCATGAAGCAGTACAATGCTTCGTTCGTTCAAAGACAAGTAGTTTTTGAGCCTGTTCCTCCCCATACCTCTGTGTTCGGACCCTCCCCCCGCTCACCTGCTCCTCCGCTGTGGGTTCGCTGCACACCCTGGCGCAGCTGGGCGGTATGTCCCGGGGCCGGGGCAGCTCACCCGCACCCACACCCTCACCACTGTCACCGCTACTGCTGCTGTCACCGCTGCCTCCTCCTCCGCTACCCGCTGAGCCCCAGCCCCAGCCCCTGCCCCGGCTCGCCGTGCGGTCCTCCTCCTCCTCCTCCTCCTCCATCCCCTCACCACCACCACCAGCACCACCACCGCCGCCGCCACCCTGCAACGCTGACTGCTGCTCCCCTTGCGGCCCCTGGTCACCACTAAGGGGACCGGGGGGCGCAACACCGCCTGCACCCGCACCCGCACCCGCATCCTCAGCTGCTGCTGCTGTTGCAGTCCCCAGCGGAACCGGCTGCTGCTGCTGCTGCGCATGCCCACTACGGTCACCACCACTGCCACTAACATTGTCACTACTGCTGTCACTACCAGCGCTGCTGCTGCTGTTGCTGTTACCTCTCGCTGCCAGCTGCCCGGCCTGACTGCGGTGGCTAGCCACCGCGCCCACAGCCGCCTTGAACGCACCCACAGCCGCCCGCACAGCCGCCACAGCTGCACCCCCACCTCCACCTCCATCCCGCCTCCTCCGCTGCGTCCGCTCGCCCCCCTCCTCCGCCACCTCCTGTCCTCCTCGCCCCTCCCCCTCCTCCACCTCCTGCCCTTGTCTCCGCCCTTGCCCTCTCCCCCGACGCACCCCTCGCACCCCCCGCACCCCCTGCTGCTGCCCTTTATCCTGCCTCAGCTTCCGCAGCCGTTCCGGCGCCAGCGCGGTGGGGTCGGTGAGCGGCGGCAGCAGGTGTCCCTCCGTGGACAGTATGTAGTAGTCGGGCAGGGCGGGCGCGGAGGAGAAGAGCAGGTAGAGGTACTTGGCGGTTTCGGAGAGGAAGTACGACTCCATCAGGTCCCCCTGCTGGCCTGGAGGGGGGGGGTTAATAGGAATACATAAGGGAGGGGAGGGGAGGGGAAGGGAGGGGAAGGCGGGGAATGTGAATGAACTGTGATGACGGGAACAGCCGCGCCGGCGATGTTGTGACCCATGGGTCTGCCGACCCACCGACCCACACGCACTCACGCACCCGTGTCCACGTGGTTGACGTTTGTGAATCCGCACTTGACCCGGTTGTGTGTGTGCAGGGTGTGCTGGATGTTGGCCGCCACGCGCAGGTAGAGCGGGTCCTGCGGGGGAGGGGGGCGGAGGGGGCGGAGGGGGGTGTGGGGGGAAGGGGTGAGGGAGAGGTAGGGGTGTTGGGAGAAGGGGTGTTGGGGGAAGGGGTGTGGGAGAGGTAGCGGAGTAAATCGTGGGGAAGACATATATTCATGGGGAAGGGAAGGGGAAGGGAGATTGGACGGTCGGGTGGCGGTAGGAGCTGCCGGGAGGTGCGACAAGGCGCTGCAATGGGTGGAGAGAAGAGACGTGGCGGCAGGAGAAAGCGGCAGGAGGTGTAGAGCAGAGTGAGGAGTGAGGAGAGAGAGCAGGCCCCCGGGAGAAAGTCCCTTGGGCCTCCCTCCTGTTTACAACCCCCCTTCCTTCCTTTTGCCTGGAAACACTACCGGCATCTCCCTCCCATTGGATATTCTTCTTTTCCCCCAATAGCTCCCCTCCCTCCCCCCTCCTCCCCCCACTTCCTCCCCCCCACCTGCGTGAGGCAGTGCAGCAGGTAGGTGGACTCGATGTGCTCGGGCCGCAGGTTGTAGCCGGGGTCCTCGGGGTGGACCTGGGGGGAGGGGGAAGGGGGTGGGGGGAGGATGGGGTTCAGTGGGAGTTTGATCGCAGGGGGGGGCCATGCAAGCTTCCTGCCCCCTCCCTCCCCCCCCCCCCGCCCCCCCACCTTGCCCAGGTCCACCCCGAACAGCTCCGGCAGCCACCCAAATGCTCTCCAGGCGGCCGTGAAGTTGGCGTGCAGCTGCACCGCGTCACGCTCCTGACCTGTGCGGGGGGGGGGGGGGGTTTGGGTGGGAGCGTGTGCGCGGGGAATGTGTGTGAAGGAGAGGCAGGAGAGAGGGAAGAAGAGTGAAGCACCCGGAGAGGGTGTGCATCAGGAACCACCTCTTCTTGTCCCCCGCTTCTTTCCTTAACGTGCAGCTGTCCTCCAGCCGTGCACCACCATCCCGACCTGACGCGCCTGGCCTGGCGGGGCTCCCTCGCCGCCCCCAGGCTCCCTTGCACACGTGTACTGCACCCCCCTTGGCATATGGATCGTACAAGCCCCCAGCCCAGCCCAGTTGAGTAACGCCTCCCTCCCCCCCAACGGACTCGACCTCCCTGGGTGGGGACTTCACCTTCCGACAATCACAGTTTTGCGTTCCGACTCGCCGCCACTTTTTTCACACATGCACACACCCACCCCCACAATCCCCCCCACCCCCCACCCACCCGCCAGCGCCTGCATGCCCGGCCAGAAGGCCCCCAGCGAGGAGACGAAGGGTCGCGCCAGGCGGCCCGTGTCCATGTGCACATCTACGAGGAAGGAGTAACCCTGGGGGGAGCCGGGGAGCTGGGGGGGGGGAGCGGGGGAGGGGGGAGCGGGAGGGGAGCGGGATTAGTTGGGATGCATATTCCGCATTAGGCTGGAGGCCTGATCCCCCTTCCCCCCATCCTGCATCATTCAACACAATGGGTAGTCTTCTCCCCCCCCACCTGCATCCACCGCATGCTGCTGGCGTACAGCTGCGCGAACATGTCTAAGTACTCGGAGCGACCGAACAGCAGGTAGGCCTGCGGGGGGGCGGGAGGGGGGGAGGATGGAGGGAGGGAGGGAGGGAAAGACAGCACATCACAGGTTAGGGCAAAGCACTGGGGATAGGGAGCCCCATTCCCCCTCCATCCTGCCCCACCTTGAGCAAATACTCGTAGTATGAGTCGCTCCCGGGCCCGATGCTGCTCTCCCTGCTAGCCCACTCCGCACTGCCCACGTCCAGGGAGGCCCCCACCAGACCCGTCACGCGACTGCGCCGGCCGTACAGCGCACGAGCCGCGAACTCGGCGCGATCCATGTAGACCGGGTTGCCTGCGAGTGGGTGGCGGTTGGCTGTTGGGGAAAGATACAGATGACCGAGCTTTTGTAATGTTGTTATTAAAACCGCAATCCGTGATGCGCATGGGAAGTGCGGCGGAATCTTGGCGCACATGTGAAGAGCGCATGTGTAAAGAAAACTCGCCGCGAGTCCAGTGTGTGTGTCTGTTAAGAGCACTGGCATGTGTGTATGGGAAGAAGCACGCAAGACGTTCCCCTCCTTTGCGGTTCCCCCCCCCCCTCCCCCTCACTGCCCCCCCCCCCTCCCACCCTACCGGTGAGTGCGGTGAGCATGCCAAACTCCAGCAGCAGGGTGCCGGCACATGCCGTACACGTACTGTTGTACGCGTCCCGTACGTAACCCTGGAGGAGGGGGAGGAAAGGGGGAGGAAGGTGATGAGGAGGCGTGGGGGAGGGCGAACGGAGGGGCGTGAGGCAGGGGTTGGGACTTGGGAGAGGTGCGGAGGCGGGACACGGACAGGGGCAGGACGGTGGCCTGGCGCCCAGTGCGGGGCACCACAGGACAAACTGGTCGAAACCCAACCCAAGCACTGCGCAAATGCTACCTGCTACCTGCTACCTGCAGCCCAGGTGCCTGACGCCTGACACCTGCTGCATGGAGCATGGTGGGCGGTGCTGAGCAGAGTGCACCCCCCCCCCCCCTTGCCTAGCGTGCCTCGTGTGCCCTAGTGCCCCCCCTGGTATGGTCTTTGCGGCCCCCTCTCCCGTGTCCGCAAGGCCAGCTGACGCAGCCTGCCTAGCCTGCCGTACCCCCCCTTGTCGTACCTCCCTCAGGTGTACGAACAGCGCTGGCAGCCCCGAGGGCGTGTCGAATGCAGGCAGCAGCCGGTCCGCCAGCTCCACCGCCCGGGTTAGCAACAGCCCGTCGTAGGGGGGCGGGGGCGGCCGGGTGGGGGGGGAGGTACCGGTAGCCGTAGCCAACAGCAGCTCCGGCTGCTGCTGCTGCTGCTGCTGCGGGGGGCAATCAGCAGCAGCAGCTGCCTGACCCTGACCCTGCTGCGCCCCAAGGCCAGCGCATGCGGCACCTGCTGCTGCTGCTGCACCTGTGCTTCTGTCACTCACATTCACAGCCCTAGCCGCTACTGCTGCTGCTGCCGCCTCCTCCTGCTGCGGGTGCGCCCCTCCGCTCATCACCCCCACTCCAGCTGCTGCCCCCACCCCCAACCCCACCCCCCCCTCTGCCCCCGCCGGCACGTGTATCGTTGCGGCGGCGGTTGTGTCCAGCAGTTGCGGGTTGCGTGCCAGCAGCATGTGGCCGGAGAGCAGCCCGCCGAGCACCCGGATCACCGTCTCGAACACGTGGACCTGCCGGGGGGAAGCGGGGGGGGTGAAAAATTATAAATAAGTGCAACGGGGGTGGGTGGGGGGGGGGAGGGGCAGGTGGACGTGCCTATGTGCCAGTGTGTTAAGAAAACTGGCCGCGAGTAGGAACGTACTGGGATGTCGGAACGTACTGGGATGTCGGAACGTACTGGGATGTCGGAACGTACTGGGATGTCGGAACGTACTGGGATGTCGGAACGTACTGGGATGTCGGAACGTACTGGGATGTGTGTGAGTGCCAGTGCGTGTGCCAAACACTCCCGCACCTTTATGTCCTTGTCGAAGGACAGGTGGGTCCGCACCAGCTCCACCGCCTCCACCAGGTCCTGCCGCCGGCCCAGCAGCTGGGAGGGTGGGGGGAGAGGGGCGAAGAGGGGCGAGGAGGGGAGGAAGGGGTGGAGGACGGCAGGTACACGGGACGGGGTAGGACACGCACCCAAACAAGCCCACTCCCTTGGCGAAGCCTGGTCCAACGGTTAGTCTGCTTCTCTTTCTCTTTACCCCCGCCTCCTGCCACCCCAACCCCCCCTCCCCTCCCCCCACCATGAGCGCATCCAGCGAGTCCACCAGCGTGATGGCCAGCCCGCCCTGCCAGTCCCGCCCGCCGCAGCTGGAGGGGAGCAGGTTGTCCTGCAGGGCAGGGCAGGAGGAGGAGGAAAAGAGGAGGAGGGGTAGGAGGAGGAGGAGGAGGAGGAAGGAATGATTGGTGGGGAGGGGGTACGGAGGGCCGTGGTAAGGAGAGGGGAGGGGGTACAGCAGGTGGACGCAACTGCTCAGGGTCCCGTGTCCCAAGCCGTCATCACCCATGGGAGATGGGACACAGCAGAGGGGACTTGCCTTTGGGAAAGCATGTTTCATGTAGTTCGTGTAGCCATGGTCAAACATCTCCCAGGCTTGCTGCCTGCGGACGGGCAGAAGTGGGCATCCAAAGTGTAACCATGCAGCTAGAGGATGGGTGTCACGCTCAAAAAGCCCTACCGAAGCTGCTCCACTTGAGTTTCGTTAAGTACGCTTTCATCATCCCAGATCGCCTGCGAGGCATCGTCACCGGAGTTGGCGCTCCAACATGGCCATTAAAGGAACGGCGCAGTCGATAAGCACGAGGCATGTTCCGTGTGCTATATGCGATCGTATCGAGCCAACCTTCACTATTTTCCCAGGTTTCGCAGCGTCCGCGCTTGGAAAAGAAGTTAGGCCATGTCCCAAGACTAATAGAAAAAGGGCCAATTGCAACATGTTCACGTAAACTACATCTGGTAGCAAATGATAGAAGTGCATGAAGTAGGCAACGCGTCCATAAACTCCATACGGATTAACGCTCCGTCCATCGCCATAAAAGCACAGCTATGTAACCAGTGCAACATACTGTGCATATGTACCAATTGGATTGCACCTTATGAAATCATTGTTGTGAAAGTCGAGTGCAGCAGTTGCTTGGCTCGTCACCCACGCCGTGCATTTCATTAGTTCGACCAGAACTGTGCGTCTTCAGCATAACAGGTTCTGTGAAAGCTTCACGCACCTACTGTAAAGCAAAAATGTCAGTATTATCCGGACAACGCTGCTGCCAAGCAGCTCGGACATCGCAAAATTGCATTGGTAGCCAAATACTTGCACCAAGGCCAGCGCCTACCCGACGCTTAGTAGTTGCTCATGGGGAACGTCGCTCAGCAAACAGAACCAAATGGGCAACTCTCGAGCCGCCGTCGACGCAAGAGCCGCTCGTCGCTGAACCCGCGGAAGAGCTGTCGGTGGCAGACCAGGTCCGTTTTTTGCGGCCAACGTATAAGTAATACGTTAAGTGAAACAGTAGGCGCTAACGGGTAGCAGCGAGCTTGGGTTCGGACTCGTGGCTCCGGATGTGCCCTCGGGCCAGGCGCACGTTTCCTCCGTTTTCCACAATCGCTGGGAGAAGGTAGACATTAAGGTCGAAATCACACGTCCACTAACAGCGATTGCCCCGTGCTACTCTGAGGGCGCCCTTGGTTTTAGAGCCTACCTGTCAACCATCAACCAACTCCCTCTGCCGCCATGGGTCAGGATTTCAACCCGAGAACTACACCCGCATTATCTTAATGTCATCCTTTAGCACGCCATTCACGTCCATCTTAACAAGCACACTTGCCATGGGATCCTCCAGCAAGCCAAGAGACCACCGCGCCCTAACCATATCCATGCCTTTCTGGATCCCGCCTGGATCCAAACAGATCTGGCGCTGCTCCCAAGATCTAACCCCTGTGTTTTCCGAGATCGATCGGCTGGTAGCTGCCAATGTACGGCGGGTGCAGCGCGCCTTCCGCAACGCGCGCATAGGGCCCCACCACTTCCAGGGTTCCACGGGGTACGGCCACGGAGATCTGGGCAGGGAGGCGCTGGACGAGGTGAGGAAATGGACGCGGGGTGATGGGGGTAAAGGAAGAAAGAAGGAAAGCGGAAGTGACGGATCTTCCCAATCTGGGGGGTGGGGAGTTGGGAGGGCTGGGATTGCGAAGAGGTGGCCGAGGACGGTTACCACGAAGGGGAAGAGTTTTGGAGGCCAGGAATGCTTTAGCACTGGCAGGAAGAGCAGACAAGAACAGGAGGGGGTGGCGAGCGGCCGGCGGGATGCTTCCCAGCAACACAAGGCTACCGACGTGCGAGGACTGGCGAGAGCATTGAACATTGTGAGGGGGTGACCCGTGGGTCACTCCAAGGCAGCCCGTTAGGAGGAATAGCGTCATTGTACGGCAGAGCTCATAAACGTTTGGCGACATTAAGGCGCCTGGCACGTGAAACGCGGGTGCGTTGGGAACGGAAGCTGATCAGCGATGTTAAGGGCGAAACCGCAACGCGGAAGGATGCAGGAAGACGGAGAGACCGTACTAACTGCAGATTGGACAGAGGAATACGGAGGGACCGCAATTGTGTGAGACGCCGCTGTGTTGTGAACGGGCCGCAGCGACAAAAAACGCTTTAAGAAAACGGTGAAGAACATAATCTAATTGTGCGTAGGAAAAGAGGCGATGCCACAAGTGCAACGCGGTTATACAACCAACTGTAGCCTCAGCCCCCTGGCCTCTTTCCCAACATCTGCTACCCAGATTCCTAAGCGGCACCTGTTCATTTCTTAGCAATCCATACTGGGCGAAAGCAAGAGAAGGCAGTGCAAGGTGTGCGGCACATTGTAACGGAGCCCCTCCCCGAGCCCCTAACCGTAGGTGGCAGCACGATGACTTGATGCGTTTTCGGGTGTACTAGAAGCACGGGGACGGTGAAAAATGAGGCCCTTCCCTTACCACAGCCATCATGAGGACCCCCATGCCCCCAAACCGGTACCCTTCCTAGTAGTGCAAGTCCCACCGCTAGCCGGTGAGCAAGTACAGCTGATGTCAAGGCGCCCCAACCGTAGGTGGCAGTGCGAAATTAACCTAATTGTAGTCTCAGGCTGAGGGGGCGCACGGACCCCCTCCCTCCCCCCAACGCTAACCCTCACTAATTATACTGCAACCAGCCACCACATATCCCCTTTGTGTTGCCCTTACTAAAACTTCCTATGATTTGGGATAATCCTTAAATCCCCCCCGCTACCCGCCTGCACTCCCCTAACCCTCCCAAGAGTAGTAATTATTAAGAAAAAATGAAATATTTAGCCCGTCCAGGTGCCTCACCATCTTCCGGCTCACCAATAACCCTAGCCATCCAGTGTCCCCCACCCCCCTCCCCCTCCCCCGGCCACCTAGCCCACCAATGAATATTGACCTCAAAGTGCGGTGGTGCCGTCCATGTGACCAGACCAGGAGGCGCCAAATCATAATCCGGCTCACCAATAACCATAGCCATCCAACGTCCACCATACCCCTCCCCCCCCCGCCCAATCCGTCAGTTTTCCTTATTTTTACTCTCCCCCGCCCAATCCGCGCTGTGCGTGAGAGGCCGTGCAGGCCAGCCCCCCACCCCCTAACCGTAGGTGGCAGCACGATTACGTGACGCGTTTTAGGGTATACAAGAAGCTCGGGAGGGCGAAAGGAAAGAGAGGCACCTTCCCCTGCCACAGCCATGATGAGGACCCCTGTATGTACCCCCAAACCCGGTACCCTTCCTTGGCGTTCATGTTACCCGTCCAAATGCCTCACCTCCGGCTCACCAATAACCATAGCCGTCCAGTGTCCCCCCACCCCCCTCGTCGAGAGGCCGTGCAAGCCACGAGGCCCCCCTTGCCCCCGAAACGGTACCCTTCCCAGGAGTGCAAGTCCCCCAGCAAGCCGTTACTTGGTCCCCATGCCGTGGGCTAGCAAAGCTGACAAGCAAGGCATGCGCAAGCGCCCCTCTTTTTTTCCTATCGTCACCATCGACTGTTATGTACTATGCGCCCTTACGTTTGCTTCATATCATACCATGATGGCTGCAAGGGCCCGTGTTTTTGTACTTGCTACACAATACACTCAAGTTGCCTAAGACACATAACGGGCCAAGGGCTAAGTTTAATTGCCTTGTGCAACCCTTCCTCCCTCCCCTCCCCTCCCTTCCCCTCTTACACATTGGGTATTCATCTTTGTTCCCTCCCCCTTCCCCTCTTCTCCCCCTCCTATGGTTCGGTATGGTCTTTGACCCCAGGTGATGGCTGAGGTGATGGGCGCCGAGGCCGCCCTCATGCGCGTGCAGTTCGTGAGCGGCACCCACGCCATCGCCGCGGCGCTGTTCGCGGTGCTGCGGCCGGGGGACGAGATGCTGGCGGTGGCGGGGCAGTGAGTGGCGGGACACGGAGGAGGGAGGGGAGGGAGGGAAAGAAGAATACCTAATGTGTATGCGGGAGGGAGGGGGGGGAAAGAAAGAGGAAACAACTAACTGACCGCGTGATAAGGCCGGAGGCGGGCAGGGAAAGACCATATCCGGCCATAGGAAAACACGGGTTAGGGCAAAGCAATGGGGATACCGGTAGGATGCGGCTGGGTGCCACGAGACTAGTTAGTTGGTTTGGTCTTTCTTGACCTCCCTCTTCCCCCCCTCCACCAGCCCCTACGACACGCTGGAGGAGGTGATCGGCTCCCGCGGCAGTCCCGGCGCCGGCTCGCTGGCGGAGTGGGGGGTGGGCTACCGCGAGCTGGCGCTGACGGAGGGGGGGAGCATCGACTGGGAGGCGCTGGGCAGGGCGGTGGTGCCGGGTGAGGCCGGGGGAAGGGGGGGCAAAGGGAATGGGGGGTAGGGGGCGGAAAGCTATCATGCCCGGACCCCGTCCCCGCCTTCTGCCGGCCGCCTGCCTGCATGCCTGCCTGCATGCATGCATGCATGCTCCCAGCACTGCCCCCACTAGCCCTCCTCTCCCCCATTCCTATCCCCCTTTTGCCCCCCGCGACTCCGTTTAGCTAATCCCCCCGCCCCCCGCCCCCCGCCCCCTGCCCCCGCCGTCCCCCAGGTAAGACCCGTGTGGCGCACATCCAGCGCTCCTGCGGCTACGCGCTGCGACCCACTCTGAGCATCGAGGAGATCGAGCGGGCGGTCAAGGTAGGGGAAAACAAGGAGAAGAGGAGGAAGCGGAAAGACCATGGGGAAGGCGGGGGGGGGGTAAGAGAGAATACCCAATGTGTTGACTGATAATGGCAAACCAGACGACAAGGGGAAGGGGAGGGGGAGAGGGGCAGATCATGCTTGGCTGACTAGCAATGAATCCACTAGCCTACTCTCACACCCCGAGCCAATCAAGCAATTTCCGGTAATCTACGGTCAGGGTCAGTGTTTCCGCGGCTCAGTTTATCTAATACCCCGAGCCCCACCCTCCTCCCCTTCTCCCTCCCCACTACCCCTCCATCCAGCCTAATGCGGATTTTCCTCAACCTCTCCAACCCTCCCTCCCTCCCCCTCCCTCCCTCCCCCTGCTGCTGCTGCTGCTGCAGGTCATCAAGTCTCAGGACCCCAGTGTGGTGGTGACGGTGGACAACTGCTACGGCGAGTTCACTGACACTCGGGAGCCCTGCGCGGTGGGGGCGGACCTTGTCATGGGCTCCCTCATCAAGAACCCGGGTGAGGGGGTGAGGGGATTAAACGGAGCCGCGGAAGCCTGACTGTGGTATACCTGAGAGGGTGCGGGTACGATCAGGAGAGGGGCCGCCGAGCGCACTTTCTTCGACCTACCTCGCACCAACCCTCCTTCCAACCCATCCTCCTCCCTCCCTCCTTCCCTACTCCCTTCCTCTCTCCCCTCCAGGCGGCAACATCGCCCCCTGCGGCGGCTACGTGGCGGGTCGCGCCGACCTCATCTCCCGCGTGGGCGCCCGCCTGTACGCGCCGGGTGTGGGGTGCGACGCGGGCGCGGTGGGCGGCTCCACGCTGCGGCTGATGTTCCAGGGGCTGTTCCTGGCGCCGCAGATGACGGGGGAGGCGCTCAAGGGGGGCAGGCTGGTGGCGGAGGTGGGGGCGGGCGGGAGGAGGGGCGGAGAAGAGCGGGAAGAGGGGCGGAGAAGAGGGGGAAGAGGGGAAGAAAACGAGGTGGATGGGATGACGTGTAGTGGGAGGGAGGTCAAAAGGTGATGGGAGGTCGAGGGAGGGACGAAGCAGGAGGACTCCCAGGCTGTGAGAACAACAAGTGGCGAGGGAGGGGAGAAGGGGGTTAGGGAGAGCGCTGTAAAGCCGTAAGGACGGAGGTGCATGCAGGGGGGAACACGTGTATAGAAGGGGCAGCTGAGTGGGAAGGGGGGGGCCCTTCCCCCAAAGGGGGAAATGGCTGTTTCCCCAAAAGTACGGGTTCCCATGGGAACGGGCGCTTTGTTGCTCTCCGGTTGACCCTCTCCACCTCCCCCAACCTCGCCTCGCCCCACCGCACCCCCCCCCCCATGCGCTCACTGCATGAGTCGGGATATGGGATTGGGACTTAGTTGTTTGCATTTCTTATATAATTTTCCCCCCCCACAGCACCCTACTCCCTGACTGCCTAATCCATGCTTACAGTTGGGTATCTCTCTGCCCCTCCCCTCCCCTTCCCCTATGGGATTGGGACTCTAGTTGTTTGCATTTATTATATAATTTTCCCCTTCCCCAGCTGCTAACTCACCTATCCAGCCTAATGAGGAATACCCGTTATGTATCCCGCTTAATCCCCCAGCTGTTAATCCACCTATCCAGCCTAACAGGAACATGTATCCCTCCCCCTCCCCCCCCCAGCTGCTGCACCGCGAGGGCTACCCCGTGGTGCCCGCCCCCGGCCTGCCGCCCGTGTGGTCCATGATCACCGCCGTGCAGCTGGGCAGCCGGGAGGCCATGAAGGCCTTCTGCGGCGGCATTCAGCGCACCTGCCCCATCGGCTCCTACATCTCACCGGAACCAGGTATGCGTGTTTTTGCATATGTATGTGTGCATTTGTATATCTCTCTGATCGCGATGTGCGTTGGTGGGCAATAACCGGTAATCCAATCCACCAAAAACCTCCACTGCTTCCTGACCTGCCAACCTTCATAATCCACCTTCCCACTCCCCGCCCCGCCCCCCAGGCGTCACCGCCGGCTACGGCGACGAGGTCATCTTCGCCGACGGCACCTTCATCGACGGCTCCACTGCGGAGCTGTCGGCGGACGGACCCGTACGGCCGCCGTACGTGGTTTACTGCCAGGGGGGCAGCCACTGGACGCACTGGGCGCTGGCGCTGGAGGGGGCGCTGGGGGCGATGAGGGAGCGGGAGGGGCGGTGAGGAGGAAACCATTAATGAAAAGTGCAGCAACCGGGGGGCGGTGACGGGGGGGTTGAGGAGGTGGTACGTAGGGAGGAATTTAATAGTCGAGGTTGGGGGTGGCAAAGGTGCGGTTGGGGGGAGGGGGAGGTGGGGATGCGCGGTGGAGGGAGGTGCACAGGCCACAGGGATTAAAAGGAGGTGGAAATTCCGCACAAGCTGGCATTGTGGATTGTGTATAGTCAGATTCTGTGGGGTCGGTAGCAGTAAGCAGAGTACAACGCGCGCAGGGAGGGGAGAGGGGCGGGGTGGTGGTCCGATGGCCTCCGGGAGGGCGTGATGGGGCTGCAAGCGCTGCTGGGGAATAGGGGAGAGGCATCAGTGGAGGAAAGGCCTCACGTGTGAGGTGGCTGTTTGTCTGCTGGCGTATAATGCTGCCGGGAAAGCGATGGCGGGGAAGTACCCTTTCCGATGTGAGGGGAGGGGATTGAAGGCTCGGATGCATAGGCGCGGGACTGATGGCTGTCCTGGTACAATGCATGAAGGATACAGGTGCATGGAGACAGATGGGGACAGAGACAGATGGACTGCCGGTGGGAGGTGGAGTTTGGAGTGGCACGTGGACCAAAGGTTAGGGCCTGATGCGATGAAGGCACGTCCTCGCCCGAGCATGTAGCCATAGATACGTTGCAGGCGTGCTCAGACAGTTGGGCCGCACAGCTGTAGTTAGCAAACTCACCGTAGGATTTGTATAGAGTCAGTACTTGCGCGTTCGGCCATAGCCTCAATGATCCTGTGAGATGCGTCATATCGTACTTCTCTTAGCACAGCAGCAGAGATGCGCATATCCAGCAATCCAGCAAACAATGCCTTTCCTTTATGTTGATGCGCGGAGGAATTGCCCTGGTCCACGGGTCGCTATTATAAACTCTTAAAACTACTGGCACGCCATTACGAGGTCTACCCTTAAAAGTCGCGTAAAACATAAACAGATGACAACTCGTTGCAGAAGAAGTCCTAGGGAGGGCCCACCGAAGCCGGATGTACTCCAGGCGCTTGGCATATTGGCGAAACGCTGTCCTAATTCAATCAAGCCGATAGGGAATTTTAATGCCGGAGCTACCGTAGGCGGTCACCTAAATCCGTGTGCGTACGACAACCGCGAGACAAATGAGGAGGCCCCGATCGCCTCGCCCAGTAACCTGTGCTCTGTGTTCTTTGCAAACAAAAGTAGCTGTGTCCCTTGCATCCATCTTATCTTCTTGGAGCCGCCCCTTGACCCGCTCTCCCCTATTGGGAGGCGGCGTAGTTAGCAGCCTACTGTTATAACGACAAACTGTTAAGCTATGAAGCCAATTCAGCACCAGCGATGAGAGTGCAAGCTTGGGCCGCGAAAGCGGGAGTGCGGAGGCTCTTCACCGCAACTAGTATCCCGAGCTTGTAGCATTTTCGGCGCTTTACCACCGCGACGCAAAGGGCAGTTAACATGGAGGACTCGGGACCGTCCGGTGGGCAACAGAACGCTGGTGACGGTGACGAGGAGATAGCTGAAGTGGACCCTGAAGGCAGCTACTGCCGCTATAAGGAGCCAGTGGGCAAGGGGCGATTCAAGACCGTTTTTAAAGCATTCAACAGGTGCGCCGAACGCACGGGGGTTATCTTGGGCCTTTGCCTGGGGCAAATAATTCTTTGCTCCCGGCATTTTGGCTTCCTGTTACTTATTGCTGGCTGCCATCCTTGCCCGCACAGCCAAATTGGAATCGACGTGGCATGGAGCAAGGTTAGCGCGGCTGCGAACCACCTAAGCGGAGAGCAGCTGCACAGTGTGGCCAGGGACATGATGACCGGGCTTGAGCTGGACCACCCCAACATCATTAAATGCTTTCGGTGCTGGGAGGACCAGGAGCACGGTTGCATCAACCTCATTACGGAGCTCTTTACGTCGGGCAACTTGCGCCAGTATCGCAACATGCACAAGCACCTCGACCTGAAAGCCGTGAAGCGTATGGCCAAGCAGATCTTGCGCGGCCTGGTGTATCTGCACAGCATGTGCCCGTCGGTCACGCACGGAGACCTTCGCTGTGACAAGATATACGTGAACGGCCACAGCGGAGAAATCAAGATCGGCGACCTGGGCTTGGCAACTTTGCTGCCCTATCGCTGGGAGGAGCACGAGGGCCACAAGGGCGTATTTGACACGTCGGTGGACGTGTTTGCGTTCGGCCTTTGTATGCTGGAGCTCATTACGCTTAAGCAGCTGGACCCGCAGCATTGCTCCGACTGGCCGCAGCTGCTGGAGGAGGTGACCGACGAGGAGGCCCGCGCGTTTATCGCGAAATGCTTGGGACCTGCGGACCAGCGGCCTACGGCAGAGCAGCTGCTTGCCGATCCCTTCTTCGCTTTGCGAAAAGACACAACCAAGCTCTGCGGTGGCCTCGACTCGGACTTCAGCGCTTCAGCGAAAAGTCTGTCAGCATTGCCGCTTGAGCAGGGCGGTGGCCAGGCAGAAAAGCGGCGAACAGAGGACGCTTTGGCAGGGTCGGGCGTGGAGCCGGACGGGGGCGCTGGCGAGGCGAGCATCGCTGTCGGCCGGCTCAAAGGCGAGGATTACGAGTTTGTGTTTAACGCTAAAACATTAGACGGGAAGCTGCACTTCCAGCTGACAATGCTGGGCGTCACCAAGCCGGGCGAGGAGAATCAGCTGAAACGCGACATTGAGTTTGTCTTCGACCCGGAGATGGACACAGCCGACAGCCTGGCCGGCGAGCTGTCACAGCAGTTCAACCTCAGCCCCACGGACACCGAGATTTGCGCAGCGGCCCTGAAGGAGTACTTGGCGAAGGAGCTGGGCAGCGAGGCCAACGACTAGTGACGCAGCTCAAACGCGTAGCCACTGGCAGCGAGCTGTGGTTGGGGTTACGCTGCCGGGTTTCTGGTGCGCTACGTGGCGCTCTAATTGGACAGTGGTGTGCATGAGCGTTGGGGACGGGGGACTACGTTTAGCAAGGGGATGCAGTTGGGTTTCGCTGTGGTTCCGCTGTGCCGTTACCTGTGTAACCCAGCCGGCTGCGTTGTTGTGATGCAGCAGTAGTAGCCTTAGGGTAACGGCGCCTTTGTGGTGCTTTGCAGGATGCTTGAGGGGTGAATGGGTTAGTTTGCGCAAGTAGTGGTTTCGCTGTAGGAGCGGCCTGCGACGAGTGCATAGGCCCGCTGCTGTCAAGTTGGTGGACGTGGCAAGATGGCGGCTGGCACCTTGGCAGGCCTCATCTTAGTATGGTGGAGTCCGTACAGTTAAGGGAATCAGCCTGTCCCAGCCGCGACGTCTGGCTGCATGAGGCAGGATGGCCGCTTTTGAGTGTTGCGGAAAACTTAACTGGTTCGCATGGAGTGTTTGGCGCGTGGATGGCGTCGCGTCTGGAGACATGCGCGCGGCGATGATGGCGCAAAGCCTGTGGTTGCCTTGCCCTGTTGCCGCTGCCAAACAAGTCGGAGTTACTGCCCAGCCTTGTTACTGCCAAGGCATCAAGATTCCCTCTCTCGTGCGTTGTGGCCTTCGTGACATAAGCAATTAGAGCCTTTTGAGGTTACAAGAAAGCTCCGAAAAGCATTTATAGAACGCTGCACACGATAAACATGCAAAGAGTCGGAGTGTCGGGATCTAAACCCCCGACTACAACAGGACGAGGCTAGCGTACATCCTTCACCTAGTCCCCCACTTTATACCATGCCTTCCCAGTGCTGTGCTGTACAAAGAATATTACACCCACAAATCCACGACAGCCGCAACTCTGATGCTAGAGCACGGCATCTAAAATGCATCCACTAGTACCACTACTGTGCAGCGCGCTGCACCTCCATGACCACATCCTCCGCGTCTACCTTCTCCTCCTGCTCCCCCTCTTCCTCCTCCTGCTGCTGCTGTGCAACCCGGGTCACCAGGCTGCGCAGCAACACCGCGTACAACAGCCCCTTGTACCCCGCCTTGATCGACGCACTCGCCGACTCGGCGTACACCCGCAGGGAGGCCTCCATCTCCTCCAAAGCCGCCTCATCCACGCCCAAGAACATAGACGACGCCACACCGCCCTCCACGGCGCCGCCTTGCTCCTCCTGCTTCTGGGTGCGCAGTGCGGCGACCGTGGCGAGGTAGGCGTCGGTGACGGTCTGCAGGTCTGCCACCATGCGCCGCGCCTCCCCCGCCAGCAGCGCCGCCTGCTGCTCGCTGCTGTCAGGCCAGGAGATGCCGTCCACGGCCGGCCTGCAGGGCACAGGGTTGCATGGCAGGGTAAGCAAAGCAGGGGTTGCCTGACCACGGTGGCTTGAGAACCAGGATGAACGCGCAGACAACCGCGGGGCCATGCGGGCTTGTAGGTAGCTCCATGACTCCAACGGACCGCTTGCAAGCGCAATCCCCGGTAACTACCGCTACCCAACCCCGCAGTTGAGCATCTCCGCACTCTTCCCCTTCACCCACCCACCTGCCAGTCCTCGCGGGTGCCGCCAGACTTGCCCCCAAGTTCAGCATCAGCTGCAGCTGTGCCGTCGTCACCTCCGCCACGCGCTTGGTGAAGTGGCCACGGAAGGCCGCAAGCAGCTCCGGAACTGCGGGAGCAGGAGGCTGCTGCTGCGCCGCCGCCGCTGCCGACAGCCGCGCATCCTCGCCGCCCTCCAGAGATTGCCCCTCCTCAGGCGCCAGCAGCGGCTGCTTCAGGGCCTCCCCCTCGGCATGTGAGGCAGAGGCCTCACCGCTCCTGGAGTGTGCCAAGACGTGTCGGGGTCAGGAGGAGGGAGCGAGATTAAGCCGTGAGGAGAGAGGGACGCAGTAACACCGCTTGCGAAGCCTCGAGATACCATAAAGCGGGGCAAGGAGTGCAGAGAAACATTGCCGCATGCTTTCCCCCCAACTCCCCTTCTGTACTTCACACACATACACCACGCACCCAACCTCAGCCCCACCTGTCCCCCTTAGCCGCAGCCGCAGCCTCCCGGATCTGCAGCAGGAAGGCCTCAGATCGCGACTGGCTGTCCTGGCACAGGTAGCCGATGGGGTCGTACATAACTCCCAACCGCTCCGCCGCCTCGCGACTGCCCTCAGCCAGATCCAGATCAGGCAACGGCAGCTCCGAAACCGCTCCGGAAGCTGAAACGCCGGCAGCATCCGCAGTATCGGAGGTGGAGGCGGTTGAGGGTTGCGGCAGGCCCAGCATGGCGGGGTCGTTGAAGTAGGGCCCCAGCCGGGCGAGGACCTCGTCCAGGGCTTGCTGCTGGTCGGCTGTGGGGCCGGAGGGGGAAAGGGGCGGGGAAAAAGGAGAAGGGCATATGGGTAGACAGCTGCGCACTGCAGGAGCTGTAGCACGCGGCGCACGGCGGCCGTTACAACGCGCATGGCGAGTCGCCGCGGCGCCGGCCTGCATTCCTCACTCGCATGATACTTACCCCGGACACCCATCCTCGATCGCGCCCTCCGGCCCACAATCCAGCTCCTTCCCCTGGACATGTTGCCCCACCTCTTCCCCTACTGACACTACCCGCCATCTTCCAACGCATGGTGAAGCTTTGTCATACAGCTCGTCCCTTTCCTCTTCCCTCCCCACCTTCCAGTTTGGACCTGGACTTGTTGCACAGGTGCGCGCACTCGTTGGCCAGGTGCGTCACCTCCTCCGCCAGCTGCTCGCCGCCGTAGATGTAGAAAAAGTCCTGGGGGAAGGGGGGAGAGATAAAGAGGAAACAAGTAACCGGCCGTGTGGGGAGGAGGAAGGGGGAGAGGTAGGATAGCAGAGGGAACGATGGGGGCAGGAAGAAGGTACTCAACCAGGGCAGGGAGAATGCAGGTGAGAGACGCAGAAGGGCAGAGCCGTCATTGCAAGTGCGACCGTATCCCGTAAAGTGTATATAGATGCATGGGACGCCGGTGCCTAAAATACGGTACGGTCGAGAACAGGTGCAGGCCCGCACCTGGAACGACGCCGGCTCGCGGCCCATGTCGGCGGCGCGCGCGTCCGCCTCCTCGCCCCAGATGCGGCGCCGCCCCGCCCCCGCCGCCCCGCCCACCCCCGCAACCTCCTCCAGCAGCCCCAACGCGGTCCGCCCCACCGTCTGGGGTAGCGGCAGGCAGGCAGGCAGGGAGGGAGGGAGGGAGGGAGGCAAGGCCACACATCGTGAACAGCAACGGCAGCAGCAACGATTTGCAAGTACCCCGGATATGGACGCACACACGCCTTCATCTTTCGGCAATCACAGTACGTTTCGCCTCGCGGCCAGTTATCACAACACACGCCTCCAACCCCTCCCTTCCTTTCCTCCCACCCTCACTTCTTCCCCCGTCCCGCCCGCCCGGCCCTGCCTCATCATACAGCCCATCAGTTCCTTCTTCTCCTACCCCGCCCCGCCCCGCCCCGCTCCAGCCCCCGCAGCCTCACCTCCAGCCCCCTCTCCGCCGTATGCGCCAGTTTGGTCCCGATCTGCGCCACTCCCCGCACCGCGCCGCTGCCCCCCACGTCCGCCACGCTGGCCGCCACCTCCGCCGCCACCACCTTGGCCACGCTGCTCAGGCCGCCCCACAGCGAGCTGAAGGCGCGCGCGGCGCCGCTGGCCAGCTGCTCCACCTGTGCGTCGATGGCCTGGCAGGGAGGCGGGGAGGAAGAAAGGGGTGGGCGAAAATGATAAGTGATAGGTGCAGTAACGAGAAGGGGGAGGCGGATGGGGAGGAAGGAAGGATGGAGGGTAGGAAGGGGCAGGAAGATGGAGAGGAGGGAGGAAAGAGGGAAGGAAACGAGGGAGGAGGAAAGGAGGTAACGGGGAAACTAGCTATTGTCGGGGAGGAGGGAGGACCTGAGGGAGGGACGTGGGGAAAGTGCCCTGTGAACAACCCTGGGATCACACTTTGCGGCCGTGCCTCCGGAAGGAGAACCCCTTGCAGCCGCGCCTACCTGCAACCCAACTTCCAGGGCGGGGTCGGCGGGTGGGCTGGGAGGCTCCTCCCGGGTGCCAGCGGGAGGCGCACCCCCCGCGCTGGTCTCGCGGCTGGCTTGGTGGCTGGCTGGCTTGGTGGAGGCGTCTCCAGCGGTGTCGCGCAAGGGCTCAGAAGCCTGGCGTGGAGCAGCCGTGGGCAAGGCCGAGCCCGACGCTTGCGCGGCCTCTTCTTCTGACACCGTTTTGTCGGATGCAGCAGCATCCTCAGCAGCACGGTCCATGGCGCTGAGCCGGGCGGCCTCCTCTTCCTCATCTTCCGCACCGGTTACATCGGCAAGGGCAGCCTGGAAGGTCTCCGTCAAATCCTTGACATCGCGCACCGCTCCTGCGGCTACTTCACGTAGCTTGCCGCCCAGAGCGCCGAGGCCCCAGCCGGTTCCCCAACCAACGCCCCAACCAGCTCCTGCCTGTTGCGAAGGTTGTCGCTGCTGCTGCGGGGCATCCTCTTCCTCCCCCATCGACTGGTCTTCATCATCTAGATCGGCATTGATCTCGGGCTTGAGCTTATTGCCGAGCGCAACAACAGGAGGCGAGAAGGAAGGGGTAATTTCTGATAGCCCTACTGCAAAGGGCGCAGGAGCAGCAGCTGCAGGACCAGATGATGTTGTAGTCGGTAATTCCGCAGCTTCAGCTCCACCTTCTTGCTGCAGGCCAGCCACATTTTCGGGCTCGACAGCCAACACCTCGCTTGCAGGAGTCGTAGCGCTGGCTCCAGCCACAGGATCAGTTGCTTTCGCTTCTTCTGTATCCTTCCTGCTCATATCCGCCTGGGCCTCTGGCTCGGACGCAGATGGCGCGGGCTTGTCCTCATTGCTGCTGCCTACGCCCTTAAGTCCTTCTTTGGGGCTCAAATCCTCATCTGGCGTATCTAGTGTGGCCCATTCGTCCATTTCTTCCTGGGTAGGCTCTGGGGCATCGTCTCCAAGCTCGACGCCCTCAAACGGGTCGTCTTCAAGTTCCTCGTCTAGCTTCCCACCAGGCATTGTTGCAAATTGTGTAGTATGCAGGTTACAATAGTGTATGGCATATCAACATATGCGGCATTCACAAAAGTACCGCAGAGGCAACATCCAAGGCCAACCGCTCAAAGTGAAGTACTCGGAAAACCTACATTCCTCGTTGATCTTGCTCAACTACTGACTCCATTCTGTTGCTTCGCAGGTTCGCCTCCATTTGCTGGTTTCTTTGAACCGCTGACAAAACGCAGTCCAACCCTCACGCAAACGGATTCCCCGTAACACCCGACCCTTGTGTCGGCTGCGGTAGTGCAGCGCTCATTTGGCCGAAGCTAAACGCTCCCATAGCCCCCGGGCCTGCTATCCCGCCCATCGACGGCACACCTCCACCAACCACCATCCCCGGCCGCGCAGGATACCCCACCCCACCTGCCATCCCATGCGGCCCCATTTCATACCCAGCCGCGCCCCCCATGCTCCCCACTCCTCCACTCGAAGCCAACCCAGCCGGCATACCTGTCTGGGACACGCCTGCATGGAAGGAATACCCAACCGCGCCCACTCCCCCAAACGATGCCGCATGCGCCACCCCCGGCCGGCCAGCCGGCAGCAACTGCTGCTGCTGCTGCCCCATCATGACGATACCCATTCCCGGCATCGCCATCCCAGCAACCCCCACGCCCGCTCCTCCACCTCCTCCGCCTCCTGCCATCACTCCGACCGGAACCACCGGCTCCGAAAACAGGTCACTTGGCAGCTCGGCACGCGGTGGTTTCAGGGCCGCAGGTTTCGGAGCTGCTGAAGCCCCGGTTGTTGATGTCGTTGCGGTTGTTGACGTCGTTGCGGCTGTTGCGGTTGGCGATGTGATGGGGTGTTGCTGTTGTTGGTGTTGTTGGTTGGAGGGCTGTGGCGGCGGCGGCGGCTGCAGCGGGGGCAAGGCGGCTCCTGCGGGCGGCGGCGGAGGCGGCGGTTTAATCGGGGATGCAGCGGCGAAGGCTCCCCAATCGGCATCATCGTTAAAGTAGCTCCCGACGGAGGACACCGCCGCCGCCGTTACCCCAGCGGGAGCGGGAGCCTCCGCCGGTTGGCGCTGCACCGTGATGGGCCCTATGTGCGGCGCTGTGGTTGTGCTTGTTGCGCCGCCGCCACCGCCACCGCTGGTGCTAGGCGGACGAAGACCTTGCATCGCTGACGGCGCTGCCGCCGACGGCGGGGGGAAGATGGCCGCAGGTCCTGACGACCATGAAGATGAAGCGGCGGGATGAGGTTGAGCACGGGGGGCAGCAGCTGGGGCGGAGGGATGGGGCGGGGGTGCGGCCACGAAGGCTCCGAAGGGGTCAAAGTGCGGCATGGGGGCGGCGGCGCCGGCAGGCGAGGGGGTGGCGGCGGTGGGGGCGGCGGCGGCGGTGCTGGAGGTGGAGGGCTGCGGAGGTCCGAAGGCGTTGTCAGTGAAGGTCAGGGGGGCTGAGGAGGCGGCGGCGGGGCCGGGCCGGGCGGCGGCGGCGGCAGCGGCATGGGGAGCAGCGGGGGCGGGAGTCACTGTTCCGGTTGGATGCCTGGTTGGACGGGGGAGGGCGGGCGGGGCGGGGGGTAAGAGTGACGCGTGTTTGTATACGGAACGGGGTAAGGAAGGAAGGAGAGAGCGCGCGGAAATGGATTGGGTAGCAATCGCAGCCTCCCAGAACCGTTTTCGTGCTGCTTACCCCAACTCCCCCCAGTGCGCGGCAGGAACGTTAGCAACATGCAATACCGCAGCAGCCAGCCAGCCTGTAAGCCACAGCCATGTCCAATGGCCCTAGCCCACCATCCATCATCCTCCCACAGGCTTGCACCCCTCCGTCTCTCACCCTCAAGTCCAATCAACCCCTCTTGCGCTCCTCTCTCATCGCCCTCACTGCTCCCAACACCCACCCCGCCCCAGCCCTCAGCCCACTCACCCGCCGTGTCCCCAGCCTGCAGCAGTTAAGCCCGGTTGCAGCGGCGCAGCTGGCGCCGACGTGGTGGTTGCAGCGGTTGAGGCCGTTGCAACTGTCGCTGATGACGTCAGACCGGGACTGTCAGTCAGGGAAGGCGTTGGGCTGACCTGCGCATGGTGGGGAGGGTCAAAAGATCAGCCTGCCGTACGCACGCACCCCCACTTGCATCTCACCTGCATCCCCTCTGTCTCCTCCCCTGGCCCCCTCCCTTGCCTTGTGGCACCCTGCCGCCTCCTATCCCCACATTGCTTTGGCCCCAAGTTGTGATTTCAGTTGGTTTGGTTTCTCTCCCTAGCTGCCTCCGGGCAGGGCGGAAGGTGGGTGTTTAGGTCGGTGGGTGGCAGGTCGGTGGGTGGCAGGTCGGTGGGTGGCAGGTCGGTGGGTGGCAGGTCGGTGGGTGGCAGGTCGGTGGGTGCTAGGTCGGTGGGTGCTAGGTCGGTGGGTGCTAGGTCGGTGGGAGCTAGGTCGGTGGGTGCTAGGTCGGTGGGTGGCAGGTCGGTGGGTGGCAGGTCGGTGGGTGGCAGGTCGGTGGGTGCTAGGTCGTTGGGTGGCAGGTCGGTGGGTGGCAGGTCGGTGGGTGGCAGGTATAGCCGGCTATACCATGTGTGCACCCCTCCCCCATGGTGAACCCTACATGCCACACACACACAGCTCGCCCGTGTCTTCCTCTTTACCCCAGTTTACCCCTAACATTAATTCCCTGCCCCACCGTCAGCTTGACGGCCCCCGGCGGGCTGCCCAGCAGGTCCGACAGCTCCCGCACCGGGATGTGGTCGGCGCCGTGGGAGGAAGCCTGGGAGGGAAAGGAGGGGGGGTCAAATTGGACCAAGTGAAACCATATGAAACCATAAAGGGCAAAAAAGAAAAACGGCAGGGGGAGAGGAGGCGACTAACGAACCGGGGGGGAGAAGAAGAGCCAAGGGAGTGGGCGGGCGGGCAAGCTGCTGGGAAGCGATGAGGATCAGCGAGAGGGTTGACCTAGCGTCCCTACGAGACCTACGAAGCCTACTGCTGCGTTGCGCGCTAGGAGATGAAGAGGGGGAGGGAGAGGGAGAAAGGGCAGGGCAGGGGTGTGCTTCTTCCGCGCACGTGAGATGTGACGGCGGCAGCGGTGGAGGCGGCGGCTGCACGCACCTGCGGGGGCGGTGTTGGCAGGGGCTTGCTGCTGAAGTAGCGCTTGTCCTGAAACACGGTGCGGACCCAGGCGTCCAGCTGAGGAGGGGAAGGGGCGCGGAGGGAGGGTGGAAAGAGATTGAAGGAAGGGGGGTTTGGGGAGGCGTGCTTTGTCTGGCTTCATGTGCATGGCTCGCAGCTGTTACCGAAAGACTCGGTCAAATCTTCCCCTACGAGGCGTCCTTCCGCTGCAAGCGCTGCTCCACAAGACCCGCCAACCTCCCAGGGCGTGTCGTACGGTCGTACCTTTCGCGGGTTCTTATCAACCGGCTTGCGCGCGTCCCCCTCGGCTTTCCAGCTCGCCAGCCATGTGCGAGCAGCCGCCTGAGGGCGGGGAGGGTGTACGGCAACGTGGGAAACGATCGCCATGGGTTAGGGCTCAGCATGCACACGGACAGGGACGCAACTTGAGTTTACTTGGTCACAGGTACAGGTAGCGAAGTAGCCGAAGTGGGTGGCTGGAGCGGCCTAGTTGGAGGATAACAGCACACAAGGGCAACCCGACACCCTTGTGTCCCGGCCCCTGGGCCCGCACCGCGTTGCCTCCAACGTCCAAAGCAGCAACCTCCTCTGGCGAGAATTTGCTCATGCTCATGGATTTGACGCGGTGACCGATGTTCATGCTGCAAGCATCGTCGCAGGATTGAGTTGTTGTTGCAACAATACCCTTGCTTGGATTACGCGACACGATGAGGCTATGATATATAAATAGCTGCTAGGTATCTTACTGGTGGCCAGAGCACTCCGTGCAAACAAAAATTGCGACGCTTGGGACAACGTAGGCGCATCCTAAAGCGTCGCAGTTGAAACATCGCTTATTCTCTGGGCGCAAGGCTATTGCACGTAGAGTTTTATCGGTGGACATCCAAGCAATGACAGCTGATCTGGGCTAAGTGGCAAGCGTGGTTAGCCAATGCTGAAACGCCAAGGGTCGCGAAGTCCAGAAGCAGTGTATGTCAAGGATAACGCGCAACTATTCTTATGACGGCTAATGACTAAATACACTGCTGGTACAGACGCCACCTATCCTTGTAAAGGCGCGCAAGTGATTACACTTTTACGCTTGCGTACGGCAAACCCAGTGCCGTGGACCAAGGATTTAAGGGAGTGAGGGTGCAGTCTTAAGCATGGTGGTGGCTATGGCACATAATTTGTGGACACAGAACACCTGACCCCATAACCTAGGGCGGCCCCAACATCCAACATCGGCACTCACCATGGCCCAATTAGATTTGCTATCCTTACCGGTAGTATGCCCTATCCGCTCCTGCTTGGTAGTGTACGCTCTTCTCCGATACCAGTTTCTTGTCGCACGCCCTTAGCCTGATCCCGGACTTCCCTGCCTAGCACTACCCCCTTGCTCTCTCCCTTCCCCCATGCCAATCTCTCCTATCATGGATGAGCTATGCTATCCGGTTTTGGGCCCACAAACAGGACAGCAACAAGCCTCACGCATTAGCAGAACGGCAGCCCCCAGCGCTCGCGGCACCCTGCCGCCTCCTATCCCCTTTGCCTTGCCCTCATTTGTGGTTGGTACCGGTATTTCACTTACCACAAATGCTCGCGGCACCAAACAGCAAGCCGGGAGTCCAGGGTGACCCAACCCTTACTCGATAGACGCCGCAAAAACACCCGGTCCTGTGTACTGCTGCATGCGCCGCATGCGAACGAGGCTTTGGTTGCTGGCGCATACGTTACCTGCGGGTCAGCCTGGGCGGCACACTGGTCTGGGACTTACGTGACGGCCCCACGGATGGCAACACGGGGACGACAATGGAGGTTTGGAACGTATGAACAGCTAGTGCCGTGCCTAATGCCCATGCTGCCCTGCGAGGGCAGTGGGAAACGCGTCAGTACATTTTTGGCTCGTACAGCGGCTGAAGACATGGGTTCTATTACCGTCCTGTTCCATGCTTGCTGTGTAGTAGCACCAACTCCCTGCTGCTCCAACTCCTTTCGTGCTGCGGCATGCACATGACATGCCCACTTTGTCGGCGTTTAACGTTGGTCCATCAGGCCGGCCGGCGGCTGCGGTAATGTGCGGTAACCCGGGTGTGTGACATGAACCACCGTGCTGCCTTCCGCAACCTGCTCCCACTGCCCAGTCCTGCCAAAGTGTACCCTGCATTTAGCCCCAATAGCCGCGAAAATCGCACGGCGTGCTGTCATGTAGAGGTCTACTAGGCAGGCATGGTAAAGCTGTTTACGGCCGTGGGCCATACCGGTTGGGCCATGGGCGAGTTTACCGACAGACGTTTCGGAGAAAGGCTTAGTGTTGCGCCAACGGCCGCAATGAAAGAAGATTATTTCTACTTCATCTGTAATAGAAGTATCCATCCTTTCGTCACTTGCGCGCCCAGCGACATTGGGCCGTTCAGCGCATATTGGCAGGTTGAAGACGCAAGCGAGCGGGACGAATGCATCTTGACGTTTTGTAACCAAAATCTTTCAGCAGTTGGAGCGTACTCCCTGCAACTTATAACAATTAGCGGCTGTTTTCGTTGCATTTTGGGCCTCATCGTTCTTGGCCTCCGACCTATCCGATGAACGAATTTGCAAGAAAGACGAGTATATACATTGCCTATAGCTTTTGTAAAGAAAGAAATAAGCTCCAATTGTGGCATGGCACGCCTGACAGCTGAGAACGGATCCAGCCTGGTAAGCGCGTGCTGTGCTGCGATGCTGTGCTTGACTGTTCCGAGGCTCCAAGACATAGGGGGGCTGTTCAAATTAAAACAAGCTTTTTGGTCCCCGTAATAATTGTTGAGTATGTCTTGGCAGTATTACAAGTTCGTACACCGATTCCGCTACCGGACAAGTCGCGCTGCTACAACTTTTCATATCACCCCCCCACTCGTACACAAGCATGAGCACCTTAAATGTTAACGCAGCTTACTTTCATAGTATGCATTGATAATTGACAACAGCATAGAAAACAAACAGTTGTAGGCGTTAGAGACAGACCGCGCACATTAACTAGATCCCGCTTGTTAGGGAAAGAAAAATCAGTTGCATAAAGTTCAATTGGATTAACTATAGTATCTTAAGCAGTTGCGCATAATTCAATTAGCTTCCGCGCCTGCCGACGTTGCGACTTCCGTCCGAGTTTAAATAAGCCCGTTCTGTCGTCAGGACTACACTGACCATCTTGGCCAGTTTAATTGCAATCCTTCAATGCGATCTACATGTCGAGGCCCGGCGCAACGCGCCTGGGTTCCAACGCTTCCGGCGCGCATTACATGGCTGTTGCCGCTGCTAGTGCTGCCGCTAGCGTCAGCTGCAACCGTCAATTGGAGACGTGCACTTCTGGATGCAGCAGACAGTTACCCTTGCTCCATGGAAGGTGCGCCGCCTCTTCAACGGACAAATTTGTTCTTGCAAAGGCGTGCGGACATGCCAACGCCCACCCATTGCTCGTGTCAAGCCCTTTTCACGGAAGACGATATCTTGATGTATTCCAATTGCCAATTCGTATGTGCCTGCAGGTCCTGTCGCGGTGTTCAGGCCTAGCAGCGGGCCGCAGGCCTGGCTGTTGAGTGAGGTTCGCCTTCCCGCCTTTCGACTTGTACCTGATGATATCGCTTCCGTTGATGTCTCTGATATCATGCATGGTAAGAGGCTATCCCATACTTGCGCTTGATACTTAGCTGCTGTTCCTGCTTTGAATATATCCGCAAGGGAAGCACTCCTTCTTGCAGCCAACTTTCAAATCATCGATTCCAAACATGTTACAAAGCTCCTTCCATACCTCGCACCCTCTCGCCAACCCATCTGTGCCTCTTTCCGTTTCCTCTTCCCATCCGCAGGCAGTGTCGTAGCTGTGACGGGCACTTGCACCGACAGCACCCGCACCCTCGCCGTCTCCTCTCTTCGCTACCCAACCACCGATTTCGACGATTCCCTAACCGCCCTAGCGGACCAGCCGGGAACAGGCGTCGACGCCTCCATGATCCACGAAACGTACGGCAACGCAGCCGCCCGGAAGAAGCCGCCGCCGTCGCTGCCGTCACCTCCATCTCTGCCCCCTCCCACCCCACCGCGCAGGAAGAAGTCCCCTCCTCCCTCGCCGCTACTGCCCTCCCCGCCCTCGCCTCTTCCATCCCCTCCGCCACCTTCGCCCTCTCCGCCTCCGCCTTCGCCGCCGCCACCCTCCCCCTCGCCTCCGCCGCCCAAGTCCTCGCCCATGCCCCCTCCGCCTGCCAAGTCCCCACCACCTAAGAAATCACCACCACCTGCCAAGTCCCCACCCCCGGCCAAGTCCCCGCCACCGCCCTCGCCTTCGCCTCCAATGTCGCCGCCTCCGCCTCCGCCCGGCGTCATCCAGCCCCTCTCCGACCAGTATAACCCCAACATCAACAACACATGGAGCGTTCTTCCGGGGGCCAAGCGCTTGACTACGCTGGTGATGATTGTCGGGCTGTGCAACCAGCCTGCCGAGTACAGCCCTGAGGTAGGTGCGACGGATGGCAGGTCCGTGTGCATTGCAGGGCATTTGGCAAGGGTGGTAGGTGGGATGATGATGTCCGACTGTCCCTGGTGAGACGGCAATGGGCAGCATCTTCTAAAGGACACCTGCATTTCAGTCTGACCTTGTCAGGTCTTCATCCTTCTAACTTTGTCTAACTAAATTTATCCTCCTGTGTTTTCCTGTGCGTGATACTGTGGTACTCCCACAGGACATGCAGCAGCGCTGGTTCAATGCCTACGCCACACCTCAGTTCGCCAAGGATGGTACCTTTGAGTATCTATCCACGCAATGCTCGTATGGCAAGTGGCAGTTCCAACCGCAGGACAACGTTGTCGTACCCTTCATCGTCAACGTGCCATGCAACGGTACGGGTTCCATGGGCGCCTGGACTGCCACCAACTGCCGCGACATTGACCGCATGGGATGGGCGGAGGCGGCCGTGAAGTACGTCCGTGCGGTAGGTAACGCAGCGCTGCTACGAGGTGCACTTCTCGCTGTGCGAAGAACCGCGCGGGTTTTAGGAATATGGGTTTACTCCTTCCAATATCCTAACAACGAACCTTGCACCACCCTCGCGCAGAACTCTGACATTGAGCCCAACGACTTCGTGCACAAGATTGTTCTGTTGCCGTTTGCAACCGCCAACTGTAACCCAAGTCTGGCCGCTCTGGCCATGCAGGTTAGCGCCTGGCTTGGGCAGGGATTGGCAGTAGATTCGGGTTAATGCTTCCGCAGTTCAATGCCCGTTCGATGCGACCCGGTAACAACTTTCGATGCGTCCCCCACCGTAGCCCCTTGCCTTGGCACCGGTGCCTCAACATGCTACCGCCCTTGGTTAGGTTCGATGACAATTAACCGGCTGACCTCCAAAATCCTAACCGCTTCTTTGCAGAATTGCGCTTGGTACGGCAATTGCTTCGTCTGGTCCTTTGGCGAGCCCAGTCCCCGCAGTCTTATCCATGAGGTGTGTATATGTGCATGTGTGCATGTCACCTTACATGCATGATCCCCTTATCCCTTACAGCAGCTCGCGCGCCCCTACATCATACCACCGCCGTCATCACCCACTCACCTTGGCACCTTGCCCTGTCCAGCCAGCTGCCCCAATGCCTACATCCACCCAACCGCAAAACGTACCCCGCCCGCATCCCCACCCAACCCGGCTAGTTAGTCTCCATGTCTCTTCCCTTCTTAAGTCTCATACCTTGTGTTGTGGCCTCAGGTGGGTCACAACATGGGCCTCTTCCACTCCTGGAGCTGGCCGGACCTCAACCAGTACGGCGATACGGCCGCTCTGATGGGCCTCGGACCCAGCCCGGTGTGCTGGAACGCGGCTCAGAGCCAGGCGCTCGGCCTCTCCACTGCAATTGCCAACCTCACAGCCGCCTCGCTGGCCGCAGGTGGGTGCAACTGCTGTTGCTGAATGGGTTCTGAAGGTTTTGGGATGATAACGGATCTGGCCCCGGTCTATTCGGGGACTGGCCATTGTTAACCTCCCATAAGAAAGCCCCGTGCCCCGTGCCTAAGGACTGTTCCTCGTCCGGGTTTCCGACACGTTTCCTGGGCAACTAAGCTGATCGCGCATCCCCATCTACATCCCCACCCATCTTTACCTGCCATGCAGCCTCTTGGCAGACGCTGCGGCTGCCGGCAACCACCCTAACCGACAACAACTATGTGTCGGTAGCAACCTCCTGGATGGCCGACCCGGTGCTTCGCAAGGGCTACATCTACCTCAGCTACAAAGTGGCACGTCAAGCTGAGGCAGGACTGCCCAGGGAGTTTGACGCCAGGGTGCATGTGAGTAAAACCTGTGATGCAGCACTCGGTTGTATGATGCCTGCAGTGTGATGCCCCTGGTGCGTGATGCCTGTTGAATGCCTGCCTGTTTCTTCCTGAGCACAAACTTGTGATGAGGAGACACCTTAATGAGGCACTGCGACATGTGCGCGCAGATCCACTCCTACACCGGCGAGATCGCCCTGTCCAATCGGAACTACACGCTCCTCGTCGGCAACGTCACGGCCGGGCAGCAGTGGCCTCCTGCCAAGCAGGCTGGCACCGCGGCCTACCCCTGGAACCTTCTGGTAGTGGCTATCAGCACGCCCAAGAACGCCTCCTCTGCGGACGGTTTGACGGCCACGGTTCAGATCTGTCGCTTTGTGAGCAGCTCAGCGGAGTGCGGCAAAGCACCTCTAAGCGTGGCAGCCAGCCGACGTCGTGAGGCCGCGGCGGTGGAGGCCTTAGCGCCAGCTTCGCGCGAGGAGGACGTGCCGCGACCGGTTTGTGGAGATGGCATCTGCCAACAAGGTAACTGTTGTCTAAATCTATTACTTTTGTTCGCAGCTGTTGTTGTAGCGACGAAAACATTCACGTATGGCAGATCTTCGTGGTTAACCGCCATAACTGTCGGCAGTTTTTGGTCCCTAAAAAGCACTTGCGCTTCATAATGCCTACTTGCAGTGTTTTAAGCTTGTACCGTTTTGTGTTGTGCCCTCTAGGTGAGAACGCGCTGAGCTGTCCATCGGATTGCTGCGGCTCCGAAGCTCACGCGGTTGCTTGCGGCGATGGGCGTTGCGACGCCTGGGCGGGCGAGAACTGCGCTACCTGCCCTCAAGACTGCGCTCGCGTCCGCGGTGCTGACATCTTGCCCTTCCCCATCGACTCTAGAGGGAAGATCGGGTTTGGCAGCGACGACAAGCGTTCTGCTTCTTCGAGCCCTTGGTATTGCTGTGGAGGCGGCGTTGAGGGAGATGGATGCGCAGCAAAGGGCTGCGGGATGCCATCTTGGGGCCACGGCAGCAGCGGCCGCGGCAACGTCTGTCGATCTACTTGTGCCGCGCCAGGTCTCGCAAAGCTTCGAGGCCGGTTAGCCGTCCAATCGAGTAGGTAACTAGATGTGGGAGCTGCCATTGCAGAACCCACTGTCTAGACAAGCTAGGAACGTATGAGGACGTTGTAGGAAGAAACGCCTGATTTGGATAAGGAATGTATAGAATATTCATGCACTAGCATGGCTGCAATTCAGCCTAATTTACTAGGTACTAGACAGGAGTAGAGTAGACATTCACGGAAACGATACAGACGAGATAGCAATAGGAGCTAACCACGTCGTCACGGGGTGTAGGCTTGGCGTATAGCGGTTTGAGATTGTCGAAAAGGTCTATACACATACATATGGAGTAATGCTAAGTGGAGGTGTTTTAGAGTGGGTGCGGACGTGATTGTGTTACCATGCAGGCAGACAGTGTTGTTGAGGACCGCCGGGCCGGCAATTTCGCAGAGGGGCTACACAAACAGATACATTTGGTAGTGCGAACTGGCAGCGCAGAGCCTGCATGTGCAGAGGGCTCTGGGCGGAAGGGGCGGGTTTGTGTCTGGCCCCTTCCAAAGCAGGATATGTGTTTGGTGCTCATTGGGATGTCTAGCTATTTTCCGGCTTTTGAATGCTGTTGTGGTGGACCCTTCTGGCTGCTGTGGTGTGTGCTAAGGGGATATACCCGCAAAGCTTTGGCATCAACATTTTGTTCACGGGTCCAATCTACCGGGGTACTGAAGAGACCGGACGGAATTTTTCGGAACCGTCCAGGTGTGTTGGTAGGACGTAGTCCGCACATTGGGTATGCTGCAGGTACTTGAATGTTTAGGCTATCAGTACGCGGGAGGTTGCACATGGTGGTGATTAATAATGTTCCGAATGCTGTTTTGGAGTGGTAAGTATGTATGGCTGAATCTGGTATGGGTTACATCATGACTGGGGCCAAGTTGCCAATGGTTGAACCTTACTTGCCTTTGACGTTACTTTCTAGGAAATGCCACATGGCACAATTAATTTCTTTGACTACATGTCCTACATTACATGGGGGCGATGTGTTGCAAGCAATGATGTCACTGACGCATGCATGCTGTGTTGCTGTTAACTGTCAGCCAGTGAGTAGTGCTGTTTGTAAGGAACATCTCAGACCCATGAGTCACTTCCCCTCATCCCATCGTAGTCATGAATTGTCATCCATTTCAAGGATGTCAAGGACAATTCTAAGCAGCTCCTACCCCGTCTGATGTTAGCGCACAAGCCCAACGCTGTTTGGTAATCAACTCCTTGGCTATTTTGGAAGGATCCCTTCCCACCTCCCTGTCCTGTTTCCTGGGTCTCTAACAGCCCCCCCAATGCCCCAGGAACCCTCAGGAGGGCATTCTGTCCTGCATTTTCATGCTGCCGTCTTGATTGCATCCCTCGCTACAGTCGTTGAGCGCTATGTTATGATGTCGTGTTCCTTCATTGCTTTACAAAGCATAAGAAAGTCAGTACGCGTACGTTAAGAAGCGAATACCGCATTGTAGCCCCCAATGTGACTAATTCACGCAGAGCAGCCATGTCGACCATCATCAACCCAGGATGCGTGCACACAACCAACCAACGAAACATGTCGCAAAGAGTGTGATGGCATGAGACGTGTCCCTACGGCTTATCCCTTGCTTCCAAGGCGCGGCCTAGCGGAGCGCCTGGAATCAAGGGCAGGCCAAAAACCCCGGGCTTCCAACCCTTCTACGGACATGTACAGCAACCTGCAACGCCTTCTGCCCGCACATTTGGCTAATATGCAGCGTCTTTCCCAGGCTCGGCTTCAACGAATCTGCGACACATCCTGCAACTGCCGCGGGTGGTGCGGCGGGCAATGAAAGATGAGGAGGGGCGGGTCGACCACCCTCGACGCCTCTCGCGTAGCAAAGCAACGTTACGGTGACTCGGCCACAGCCATTTGAGTTATAGCCTCGGTCGTGAACGAGATCTACCATCAGGAGTGGCAACTTGCCCCATGAAAGCCAATAAGCCAACAAATTGATGCACCTTACCGTGAGCAGAGGGCGCTACGCTTGTTGAGATACCGGTACCGGTACGTCAAAGGATGCAGTCACGCAACAAACTGATAGAAAGAGCCAACTGCAGTCTGGAGCAAGACCAACCTGATGATGAAACCCTCTACAAGACAACAAAAGATAAGGCAGCCTCCATTGGTAGCGCCGGTTCTGAGCACGTTGCCCCCCGAATCCACCACAGCTAGTCCTACAGGCTAGATGCTTCACGGCGTCACGTGAAAACACGAAAGACAACAGTAGTCGCATGCAGCGACCACAACACTGTAAGACGTACAGCCACAACAGAGTCCTACTTGGGAATTTTGTCAAACCACCTCAGGCTTCCTGCAAATCGGAGCTTGGATAACTCCTCAGATTCGAAGGAACACGCATACGGCCCCTCTAATACACCACGAAACGCACAGTCTGACTGCCAGTCGCTATCGTCGCGACAGGTAAGAACGCTAGCGGTACCTAAACTGAGCAGTTGCTTTCGTGCTGCAGGTCTCCTTGCTTTTCCATGATGCATGTTGACAACATATCAGGGCATGCGCAAGCCCTCCCAAAATTGGAAAGAATTCAATCATGCGCGTCAAACACAATAGCAAGCCATACCGTCAACAACAGTGAGCAATAATGCCACACTGTGCAATTACAACAGCCCGACCACATTCCTCACAAACTGCCAACGCTGGCTACCCGCCGAAATAGACGATCTCCCCAGATTTCCCATGAAGGCAGCCAATCCAGTGAAGCCGCGACTTCCAACACAACATGCGACTTCCAACACAACAACACAGACGGGCACAACGGGCATCACTCTGTAGCCAGGCCTGCTTTCCCTTCCACTCCCAAAAATAGGAAAGGCAGGTTGAAATGTGCCCAACGGAACCAAATAGCTGCTGCTATACCGCTCAGGTGCCAGAATACGAAACACCCCACCGTTGACCCCACACCCCACCCCAACCGTAGACCATGAAACAATCCAACCCTGCACCGGTTTCGTTCCATGCTCAGTGCTGCCGTGGGTAATAAGTATTGCACCAGGCATCAGGCCCAACAAAATGCAAACTATAATGCCCTTGGGAGTCCCCCACCAACCCCCTAACACCACAAGGAATCATTCCAGACATCAACAGCGGACATGGATATTCGTATGGCAGCAGTATGGCGGGGACGCAAACGCATGCCACCGTTTTCTTAACACACACCGGTTTATTAAACACTTTGGTTCACACAGGACAGCCTTCTACCAAAGCATGAACAGACAACAATTAGATCGCCCTCCGATTTGTCCGGTATGGCTTCTCGCATAGTAAAGGCATGCCAGCATGGAAATCTTGTAGCGCCCAAGCAATCATAATGCGGGTACTAAACCAGAAAATCGGCCACAACGCACGCGATGGTCCGGCGATTGCGGCGGCAATTGCCTAATGCCTAGCTAGGGCGGGGAAGATCGCATGCAACCGGTCATGGTGAAGAAAGTAGACCTGCGGCGGCTCGCGGCAACCTGGACATCAGGGAAGCTGCAATGCGCAACGGGGCAACATGCGCAAGCCACACACTTCATACCGGCGTTTCATATATTTATCTAATACTAAATTTCAAAATAAACTAAAACATCGAGGGAATCCCATGCAGCTCGGTCGCTGTCGCTTGGTTCATTCGTTCACCCAATCCGGGGTTCCTGCACCTTGCATGCCCTCTAGCTGAGCTACATGCATGCGCCATGCTCTGCTTTGATAGCTGCCCTTGACAACACCTCGACCCACAGCTCAGGATGCTGCTGCTTGACGGAGAGGACAGCGTTGCAAGCTGTCAACAAGGATGGATGACCTCGGGCAGCCTTACGGGCGCTTGACGAGGCTGTCGGTGTTCACCTCCGCCTCAAGACGTTGCAATCTCCGCACGATCTGCGGCAACCACAACCAGGTCTTCTGTGAAACACAACGCACAGGTATAAAAGACGAACAAAGTATAAGCACTGTAAACAGGCTAAACATGAGGAAGCAAAACGGAGCATACAGTTAACGTCGAGAGATAGACCCATGGGTCCATGGAGGCTTTCGAACCGGCAAAACTCATGTAGATGCTCCTCCTGCTCTTGCTCCTCCTCGGTGATCACCTGGGCAAAGGTGGGCCGGTCCTTGGGGTTCACTGCCAGACAGGACTGGCCCAGCTGCACGAGTGCGGGGTGGGTGCCGTCCGGCCAGCTCAGCAGCTGCTCACCGCTAGCCACTGCCGCGTAGATCTGCATGCGGATCGGGCGGCGTGCATGGGAGGATGGAGTCCTTGATTGGGAGCCGCTTGGATACCGTTGGTTGGACAGGCCAACGGACATAGGGCGCAATAGGCGCACCCTGCCGTTATCATACTTTGATACATTTTGCATGGATGGAACCCTCGCACAACGCGCCATGCTGCACCGGCAGGGCGCGCCATTGGCTGCCCGCTCTCCGTGCTGCATACCTGGATGGGTAGGAGGTCCTCGTACGGCGGCTTGCCGGTGACCAGCTGCCACAGCAGGACGCCTGGTTTGCAGGGCACGTGACGGTACGGCACAGCAGCAGCAGCAAATGCGACATCATCAAGTGTTGTTCCAGAAAGGGGCTAAAACCATTGCACAGAGCCAACATTGGAAACAACAGCTAAAGGCAACGACAGCCCGCATTGCTAGAGCCCAACAACAACACACTGTCGATGTGATATGAGGGATAGTATTGGCGGCATGCAGTCTCCATACGGGTCCACGCAAGCCCCAGTCCTAACGCCATTCTCGTGCCCTCACCGTTTCTCCGGACCTCACACGGCTGTAAAACCCCCGCTTACCGTAAGCCCAAACATCGCTGGCCTTAGACATGTGCTTGCCATTAATCAGTTCCGGAGCCATGTACGCAATCGTGCCATTTCGTCCGCCACCGCCGCAGCCGCAGCCACAGCAGCCGCTACTGCTCCTGTGCTCAGCCTCGCTGTCGTCGCCGGCTCCTTCTGCAGTTGCAGGCTCTGCAACGCAAGGCTGTGCGGCTGCGGCTGTGTGAAGCACGCGGCTAAGTCCAAAGTCGCTGATCTTAACCACGAAGCCCCGCTTGTCCTGGCGGCTGCCCTTGAGGAGTACGTTGCCTGTTTTGGCAACAGGGTCAGAATGGCGGAAGCCTTGCTTGATACAATGCTTCAAGCGCAATCGTGTAGCTGCGTCTAGCAGTTTGCAAAGCAGGTCTTTGAGGTGCATGGGCCGTAGGTGGGCTATAGGTGGCTGTTGCAAACCCCATGTGCAGCCCACATACCTGGTTTGAGATCTTGTAGGACAACCGTCGGAGAAGGGACCCCATTGGGCACATTTCAGAACATGCATTGAGGGAGGGAACCGTATTAGGGAGGCGACATAAGGGGGCCCAATTTACAGTCACAGAACAGCGCAGCATCCAAGCGAGCAACTCCCGGAACAGTTATCCAGGCCCAGCAAGCAACGTCTGCAAGCCCTTGCATGCGGCAAAGCGCGCAACACCCCAAAATCATCGGAATCGGAAAAGCCTTTGACGGCTGCAGCGCGAACGCATGGGTGTCGGTGCTTTAGCATACCCCGCTTGCGCCCGGTGCAAGTTGCAGTCAGCAGACGCTACATTGGAAGGACGTTTCCAAAGCCCCCACGCAGGTGCACGCCACAATGCAAAGAGGATTGTTCCGAAGCCCCTGCGTGGGAGCAGCCCCAATAAAAAAGCCCCACGCACCTCCGTGGACGATGTTGTGGACGTGCAAGAAGGCCATGCCCTGTCGAGCGGTAGGTGAAGAGAGGCACAGCGATGCGGAAGAACCGGTTAGGACACCAAACCGGCGGTTAGGACACCATCAGGCCACAACCGAATACACTTCAGCTGAGCCAGGTGTGAAGAACAAGCGCGTACCACACTCCTGGAACAAGCCATCAACTGGACTATCGCTCGAGTAAAGCACAAAACCCCCAAAAGGAAAGACTCGCTTGTGCATCAGGGAAGCCGCCCCTGAGCTAGGGCGACCGTCACCGCCCTCGGTCCTCCACTACCTTCAGCCACACAGTCCCTCATCCTCTTACCAGTGCCAGCTCCTTTGCCGTCTGCACCATCGCCCGCAGAGCCTCAAGCACGCCATAGCGACCGCCGCCCGAAAACGGCATGTACAGCGCTGATCCCCCATCACCGCCGCCATCACCACCACAACTGCCAGCAGCAGCGCCGCCGCCGCCTCCGTACCCCTGCGCAACAGCCCCCGCCGTGCTGGTTGCAACTCCGGCCCTGCCCGCCGCCTTGGCCGTCTTGTTCAGCAGCTGCTGTAGCGAGCCCCGGTCGCACTCCTCCATGACCAGGAGCACTGCCAACTGGCCCTCACGCGCGCCCAGCTGGGACAGCACCTGAGGGGGCGGAGGAGGGCAAGTAAGGGCGAGAAAGGGCGGGGAAGAACGGTGAAGGGCGAGGAAGGATGGAATTGACGTGGGTAACCAGTGAGGACTGGCTATAGGCCCAAGCGCCCAACCATCCCGGCACCCCGGCCATCTGCTAGGCTGCTATCCAGTAAGGCTGCGAGCGAGCGAGCGTTATCATCGCCACCACACTCCAGCACGTTCCGTCACAACCGCATCACGTGTCATGCCTCACCTGAGCCAGGTTGCGGGCGCCAGCAGCCGCCGCGGCCGCGTCTTCATCATCGTCGCCCGTGGCCACCGCGTTACGCACTGCCGGCATGACCAGCCCGCCCACTCCCACACCCGGCCCCGTGGGCCGGCCAGCAGTCACCGATAAGAAGGCGGAGCGGTCCGATGCCAGTGGGCTCACGCCGCTAGCGCCGCTAGCCCCGACGCCGACGACCTTTGGCAACAACTCGGAGTTCACAGTTGAGTTGCATGAGAAGGTGGAGGCAGCTGCCGGGAGATTCGCCGTGCTAGCCGAGTCAAGCATGTAGCCGGGAAAGCCGCTCAGAACCCGCGTACTTGGGCCCTGCATGGGCGCCGCAGTTGTTGTCAGGCCGCAGCTGTGCGCTCTGCTGCATGCAGCCGGGGCTGCTGCGTGCTGGCCGGAGCGGCGGCAGCAGGGGGCAACATGGCAGGGCGGTTCGGGCGACGGCCATCGCGTGCTGTTACGTTCATGCGCCGCGTGCTTCGTGTCGGTACGAGTGCTTGGTGGAAGACCACGGTCGTGGAGACCGACGACTGGGAGTGAATTGGAGGTGGACAGAGCGGTAGGATTGCATGCAGCTGGAGTTGAGGCGCTGGGGTCACCGAGCGTGCCGTACCGACAGCTCGGAATGGGGCCCGACATGTGGCCAGAGCGCTGGGTATCGAGGCTGCTGGCTTCGGAGCTTGGAACCATGCCGCCAGTGGTCCCAGGCCGAGCGGTTCTAGGGGCCAACGGTGGTTCAGGTGAGGGCGTGTGACGTATGTGCGCGGCGGCGTCTGGCAGTAATGCCGTCCCCATGTCACTGGTGGCCGCGTTGGCGGCGGAAGGGGGAATGCAGCTGCAGCTGCGGCCGTAGCCGCCGTACATGCTGTAGTTGTAAGGATGTACGGAACTAGAAGCTGCCATGCAGACTCCGCCGGCGCCCCGGCCGCAGCTGCCAAGGGCTCTGAAGCCGCTTACCCCGGCGGCGGCAGTCGTGCCCGTGCCGGCGTCGCACAGGCGGTTGATGGCTGCTAGGGTGTCTGTCGTGACACGCCAGATGCTGCAATCGAAGGTTTGGACGATGCTGGGATGGCAGGAAAGGGCTCGACACAGGAATAGCTCTGTAAGCTGGTAGCTGAGGTTCTCGGTGTTGGCTGCAAGCATGATCTTGACTGCACAGGTGCAACCATGCCATGTGCCTGCAGGCAAGAAAGCACACGTACGTCCATGTGTCATTAGTTCCAAGGCAATTAAGATGCGAGCACATTGCATCTGTCATACGGCATAGGCAGGAAGCTACGTTTGGTACATAGCTGATCTTGGCTACACCATTTATAACTCCTTGCGTAACAAGGTCCTGGCAGCAAAACGACGGCATTCGTGGCAATCACGTACCGCTGTATACGACGCCGTACGCCCCTCGAGCCAGCGGTTGCTGCGGCGAGACGTTGGCACCAGCTGCCAAGAGGTCAAGCGGAGGGGCCATCATGCCCATTTCGAGCGCAGTTTGCTCCGCCAGAAGACCTGAAGGGCGAGGAAACTGGTTGTCGGATACGGTACCCACAGCACGTCCCATACAGCACTATCTGGATCGCATATGGCAACCGGTAATGAAAGCAACCGGAGTCTAGCAGGGTCTATCACCATGGAAGTTTCTCAAGCATGCCATTTGTAACTTAGCATGAATCCGTGCATACCGCACCCGGTATGGTCCGTCCTGCCACTACTGCACTACGGGCACGAAGTGTACGATACGGGCCCGTCAAGCATTCCTCGTCACCCAGCCCATGCTGCACCCTCACCTGTATCCGGTGCCGTGAAGTCGCAAACCGACCCGGTTTCAATGGGCATGCTGAGCATGCTCGCACTCGCTCCCGATGCCGACACGCGTGATAACGCCATGAAGCCGGTCGTACTGCTCCGTGCAGGCGACAGCGGCGGCGGCCCGTACGACATTACCCCGCCGGCGCCGCCGCTGGCAGCAGCAGCAGAGGCACTCGCGGGAAACACCGCTTGCGGCGGAGACGGCAGACTACAAAGCGCACCACGCGGCAAGAAAGAAGAACCCTTGTTACGGCCTCCGCTTGAGGCCTCGTTTGCTGGATCTAAACGTCCGTACTCCAAAGCCATGGCCCCGCTGCCGTACCGTGCGACCAGGACATCGGCGGGAGGGCGCGGATGGAAGGAAACACGGGCAGCGCCAAGGCTGCTTTCCGGCAGGATGCTGGCACCGTTTAACACAAAGGGGCTGGTGCAACTGTTGGTGTTGGATGGAGGGCATAACAGGGCGCCGGCGTCGTTTACTGGAAGACCCAGTACGGGAGTGGTAGAAGCAAAGACAGCATCATGTGGCCCGTGTCGTTGCTGCGTGGCGGAGGTGAAGGACTGGTAGTGCATAGGATGGCTCGCGGAGCTGCTCAATTGCCACTGCTGCCACTGCACTTGTTGCTGGTAGTGGTGGTATTGGTCATGGAGGCCGTGGTGATACTGGGTGCCTTGCAGCTGGTCAAGGTCGGGGAAGGAAGGAGGATAGGGAGGCGGAGCAGGTCCGAATGTTGACGAAGAAGCATGGGGCTGATGAGGCGAGGGCGGCGGGATGGGTTGTCGGGGCGGATGCGAAAAGGATTGGGAGTTTGGGCGGCCGGAAAAAGGCTCGTGGTATGCCACAGCGGTGATAGAGGCGGCGGCAAGAGTCATGCCGGAATTGGCGAATGGCGAGGCCTGGAGGATAGCTGGCGCAAACTGTATCTGCGAAGACGCGGCGGCTGTTGGGGCCAGCGCGGGTGAGCAGCCGGGCGCATGTGGGCTCTGCCCGGAAGCTGTTGGGTTCTCGGTCGAGAGCGAAGCAGATATGGAACGCTTTGGTACGTCTTCAAGCTGTGCGCGGGGCCACACGGCTTCCCTCACGGTGCCGAACGTACCGGTACTTGCCCTACCCGCACTCGCCTGTGGGAGCTCTCCCCGTGTAACTGGGTATGGCTCTGCTGCCGGCCTGGCGTTGCGCCCACCGAATTTGTACGAGGAATCCAGAAATGCGGTAAATGGCGGTTCCAGCGCATACTGCGCTGCAGCGGTTGCGCTGGCAGCTGCATGCTGCGGTATAGCAAAGGCATGGCTTCCCGTGAACGGTTGAGGAGCACCGATGGCGGAGCCATCAAGCAAACCGGCTGTGGCGTCCATGTCTACTAGATGAACTGGGCTCACGTGTAGGGATGCCGTGCTTCCGGGTGGCAGATTGAACGTCAGCGTCCTCAGCAAGGAGCGTTGCGTGTCCACCTTTGCTGCACTTGGGTTCTGGGGATCCCCGTCGACGACCAAGGTTCCAGAGGCCGTGTCGGCACATGCGGGGCCGACAGCTTGCAACGCTGGCCTGTTGACGCTCCCGCTGAGGCCAGCTTGGCTGTCCGCCGAGTCTCCTGCCGTAACCGAAACGCCGTTTCCCTCGGATTTCTCAAGCGCTACGCAGACTGGCTCTGCTGGGCTAAAGCGGGGGCCGCGGGGAGCGCCGTGCTCGCGTGCCGATGCTCCGCAGACGCAAAGGTACCTGAGCCGTGCCAGGAGCCCCCTTGACCGCTGCTTGTGACTAGCGGAACCGGTCCTCGGTGCCGAGTCGCTGATACCATTATAGCTAGCCATTTAGGATCAACGAGGGCTAGCCCCGGAACCTGCGACAGCAGTCGATTGCCTTTGGCTTCCATCCAGCATGCCGTCGAGCAAAGTCGCCAACTTAAAGCCGCTATATATAAGGTGATTGCAAGCTGAACCTTACATGCAACTATCGTCGGGCAGCGCGAAAGAACCAAGTCCCGAAAACGTAACCCGGAAGACAGCCTTCGCTGACAAGACGAAGGAGCGTCGCAAGGAAGCGAGTGTGCTAGTAACGCAGGACCTACAGTCTGTAAGCCCTCAAAACGGAAACTGCTGTCGCTCAGGTAGAGGTAGAGCAATGCACTTGCTTTGGTGACGCATGGTAACTCTCGTAAGCCGATAGCCTAGCACAGACATTTCCTTCGGCGCCGCTTTTAACCTTCTTAATAGTTTTCAAGAAGTTAAAGGCATGGGCTTGTTAAACCGTCGTACAGGGTAGACCTGACCCAGCGGGCCAGTGCATGGAAACTGGGGATTAGGCAGGATACTGGTTGAGTCCGCATAGTACACCGGAAATGATGGGAGCGAGCGCCTTCGGGGAACCAAAGACTGAGCTTGCACCGTCTGTCAGCCGATGGCGCTTGTTCAGTATTACCGGTAGTAAGCTTGCGATATGCTGTCATGTCGGGGATTGCAATATATTGCTTACCTGCCAAACAGCGTCTTGGCAGTGCTCTGCACTGGTCCGTGATGGGTGGCTGGTTTCACCTAGCTGGTCTGGAGCGGTTGTACAGCACAGAAACACCCTCCACAACAAAAGTCTCAGGTGTTATAATAATTTGAGGTTACGAACATGATATCGGTAGTGCGTTAGACGTGCTCCCGTTGTGGTACCCGGTGAACAAACGTGTTGCTGCAATTCTGGAACTTTGAGCCCACTTCTTTAGGTAGTTTTCCTTTCGATTTACTCGTAAACAATATATCGCTTTGTACAGCTCTAGCTGTTGAAGACGGAATCGAGCGTCAACCACCCGTATGCCCTAATGGCCTTCAGTGCTGACGGAGGAGTGGATAGGAGATCCCCTGGAAAAGAATCACGTCAAAGCCGCGAAGATGAACAGGAAGATGTCTGGGCTGAGTTGTTTGGCATTGTTCACAGCCTTGCTGAGACTGTCGGGCTCTCCTTGCAAGCTTTTACTCCCAGCGATGATAAGGTATTTGGGATGAAGTGGGAGGGCTGGAGGTTGCATGAATCTTTGGCATCAGGGCTTCAGCTGTTGCCCACACTTTGACCCGAAGGCAGTCTCGGCCATTACCAAGAAGCGGCTGGCGCTCCGCTCTATCCAAGGCTTGAAGCAGGGGCAGCTCGGTATACAAGTAAGCCGGCGATCCTCTATTAAGTATTGCTGGGACGTATTGACCATGTGAGCTGTCGGCGGCCATGCAGGCGCTATCGGAACACCTTAAGGCGCTGCAGGCGGCATCACACACATGGCAGCGCTCTATGATGTATGCTTCAAAGAGGTAAGGTTCTCCCTGCCTCCAATTGCAAGCAGCTCAGTCCTACCTGCGCTGACACATGTTGCTGGGCCCTGCAGCCACCAGGAGCTCATGGAGCAGGTGGAGAGCACGACGGAGGAACTGCGCGTGACCAGCGAACGGTTAAGAGTCGTGGAAGCGCAGCGACTGGCATCAGTCCGTGATGCAGAGTCGCTGCGGACTCGATCTGCACAGCAGGAGGCGCTCATCAAGGAGATGCAGAGCAACATGAAGCAGCGGTGCGGGGCTGGCTGGCACATGAGGGGCGGATGTCGCAGTCATACCCTTCCGGGGTCGAAGGGAAACCATGGCGTCACCAGGCTACCCTAACCCGATTGTGGTCGCCATCCCGGCTCCTACGGACAGTTGCGTCACGAGGGGGCGTCCTATGCGCATGGTCCTGTTGTCTTGCGCCAGTTTGACCTAGAAAGGAAATGCCCCCTGCTTACTCTACCCCCGACCCAGGGAGGAGGAGATGGAGACCTTGCAGTTCACTGCCCATGAGGCGCAAGTGGACGCGAAGAGCGCGCTAAAGAGCCTGGAGCTGCTCAAGCGCGAGGCAGCCAAGGCGGACGAGCGCGCGCAGACGGCAACAGCTGCCCTCGAGGATGCAAAGACGGAGGCCGCGAAGGCCCAGGGGCTGGCTGAGCGGCACCAGCAGGCGAGTGGCCAGGCCAGCGGCTTGCCACGCTCCGGTAGTCGGGCGCATTTTGGCAGTTCTATTTGGCAGGCGCTGAGTACTCTGCTGGCCGCCTTCCTAGGCCCTTGCTCTGGCATCCCACATCACAAGCAATAAGTTCCATAGCGCAATGCGTGTGCACTGTGGTCGCTCGATTATCGAGGGCTAGAGGCAGCATTAGAGGTGACGCAATTGCTGCGCAGCTCACATGTGGGTTTGCTCCATGCCGCATGTGTCGCGCTTCAGGTGGTGGCGAAGCTGACTGCCGACAACCTCGTCTTCCTCATGCAACTGAAGAAGGCGGAGGCGGACCTGGCAGCGGCCAACCAGGAGCGTGTGCAGCTCCGACTAGCCGCAGAGCAGCAGCGAGGGCCTTGGTTTGACCAGGTGAGGTTGCAATTGGACATGCCGGCCTGCTCGTCCCATGGGTCTGACCAGGTCATGGTATTGTTTGTGGGCCTTGCGTTTTGCAACTGCGCGTGCCCTGGCTGACGGAGGTTGCGGTTGTGCCTGTGCTAGGTTCGGGCTGGCGTAGAGGAGCGTGTGCGGCAAGCACTGCAGCGTTCGCAGGAGCTGGAGGCCCGGTTGGAGAAAAGGGAGAGTGAGCACAGCCACCAATTGGAGGTACGGGAGGACCTGGTTTCGTGCGTTAGCGCTACTAAATGCCTCCCTGCAAGAAACCAGATGCCACGCGTCCGGTTGTCCCCACAGTGGGTACCGGCAAATGGCTGCCTCTAGGTTTAGATGCAGGGTTGCACGGCGGGATTTCAATGCTTCAATGCTTGCAACGCTTCGGCCGCTACAACGACTACTTATCACGTGACCTAGCACGTTAACGGCCACGTTACACCCGCGCAGCAATGCCCATGCTGTCCGGCCAATGACAACCCGTTGCACCCCGCGTCATGTGTCCGAATTCAACATCGCCGCGCAGCCAAAGCCTGAGCTCAACCTAGCTTTGCCCCATGTCCATCACGCCGTAGGCTTTGGGGACGCATCGGGCCCAGCTGGAGGAGGAGCTCGCTGCAGCGCGCCGCCATGCAGAGGAGCTCCAGCGGCGCTTGGACGCGGCATTGGAATCACAGCAGCGGTAAGATCGGTACCGTTTCAATGCCGTCATGCCAAAGGGAAGAGCAGCTCGGCAGCAGTTTAGTTGTTGTACTCCATATTAAGCTGCTCCGCACCCGTCGTGTAGGGCTGAGGATCAAAGCGCTGCCTCGGAGGCCATTGCGGCGGAATTGCGGCAACGGTTGGACAACCTCGCGGCTGAGAATCGCGTGTTGCAGGACTCTGTCCGAAGCATGCGGCAGGAGTGCACTGAGCGTTGGGTGAGCTGGTGGGCAAGGCAGAATGGCGTTGTTGCATGGGAGCATGGCGTTCAGCATGTATCACATGGCTTGAGCCCGTGGCCGGGCACGCTCGGCGGCTAGGGTAGGCGCGCTGGCGGCTTATGCTAGGGATCTCCCTCATGCCGACGAAGTTTCTCCCTTTGGAATGGGATCAGGTTAACGAGCAGGCGGCGCTGGGTCTTGTGGGTGGGCTTGAGCAGCGCATCCAAGACTTGGAGCAGACTCTGGGGAAGCAGACTGCGCAGATCTCTTCGCTGCAGCGGCAGCTTGACACGCAAGCAGGTGTTAACCGCCAGCTTATGTCGCGCAAAGAGGAGGTGGAATGGCAGCTCATGGCTGCGATGGCCAAGGCAAGTGCGGGGAGGGATGCATCAGGAGCATGCATTCTCCTGCAAAAGCTGGGTGTAGAGCTGTGAGGAAAGGTTACCGGTGCCCAATGCCTTAGCCTTGCGCTCTATACAATCCCATGGCTCCTTATGCTTCCATTATACCCCCATCATTTCGTCCATTTCTCATTCTTATCGCCCGCAGCTCGACGGCGGCGGAGCAGCAGAAGGTCCGGTTCCCCTGAACTTGCACGTCTCAGGGCTACTGCAGGTTGGCGGCCGCGACAAACAGGTTTCCGGCCCACAGGCATCCGCAGCCGCTTCTGGAGGACTGAAACCCGCTGCCCTCGCGCCCAGCAGCAGCGTCGGAATGGCTTCTGTGTCCGCAGCCCACGACACGGTTGAGCCGAGTGGTCATGGCGTCGACGGGTCAGCTTCCAGTAATGCGCTGCAGAACAGCCGCGTCACCAGGGTGGGGGGTTCGGAGGGCGGTGGGGCCTGCTTACTTCCTGAGCCAACGCTTTTGCTGGCGGAGCCTGACTCAGCGCCGCGGTTAGGTAGCGCCTTGACGGACGTTGCCGCCACCGGCGCCGGCCACCGGGCCCCATCCCAGCAGCAGCCGCTGAAGGCGTATGCGGGAAGTGGGCAAGCCATGATGGGCCAGGTGTCACAGTCCAGCAACCCGCTGATGATGGCTGAGCCTGCTGCTTTCAGCCGCAACAGCTTGACCGCGGGTGCCGGTGCGGTCGATACCCCTGGCGCCCGTGGCCGGCGGGCTTCGGATGAGGGCGCATCTACGGCTGCTAGCAGCCCGCCAAGCTCCGTCGTGCTGTCTGCAGAGCTGGAGTCGCCACATGCGTATCCATCCCAGCCACCTCCTGCAGTCGGCGGCCAGGCGCATGCAGCCGTGGAGGGAGCATCCGCTCTTGCAATCCGAATTGTGTCTACGGGGTCGCGCCCTGGGCTCGCCGGGATGAGTGGTCATGGAGACGGAGGCCGTGGGCCTACTGGTCCTCTCAGCCGCCAAGGGAGCCTCCACGATGGCAGCCACGTGTGGCTAGGTGGTGCAGGAAGCCCCGCAAGCAGCGATGGCTCGGACTTCCTGTTCACGGCTGGCGTCACTGTGCAGCATGGTGTGCATGTCGGCGGAGCCATTCACACGCGGCCGCCCCAGCAAGCCCTGGCCAGTGAGCAATCGCAACAACAGCAGGGAATGGACGGGCATTCAGTCCGGCCACCGGCCGCGAATGGGGCACGGCAGAGCCAGCTGCGAGCGCTCCCAGCCCAACAGTCAGCACCGGATGAAGACACGGTGTCGACGGCTGACGTGCAGACGCGTGGCGCTGGGCGGTCGGCATCTTCATTGGCCGAGGCCGCTGCTGCCGGGAACGTCTTCGGGATGCCTTCAGTTACCGACAGCTTGGCTAGCATGTACGGGTCAACGGGTGCTTTGGCGGGTCTCTTCAGCATCAGCAAGGGCAGCGGAATGCAGCATTCGGCGCGGGCTAGTGCAACCTGTTCACCTGTGCACCCTGTGTTCTGCAGCGCCGCTTCTCAGCACGCGTCTACCACTTCGCATAGCTCGTCCCTATCGAGTCAACAGCAGCCGCAAGGCCAGCCGCAACAGGGCGACCACGTCGTCCTAGCTGGCACGCCATCTGCCGTACACTCAACGGCATCCTTAGGCCGGCCTTCGGCTCTGGTGGATATCGACGAGCTCTTCAACCTGGTTGTGGACAAGGCCAACCCGTCATCTGGGCCAGATATTAGTAATGCTGCAGTCTCCCAGGGGCGCTGGTCAAACCAGGGTGGGGCGCACAGTCGCTCGTGGGAGGCGCCTCCTCAGTTGGCTGCGGAGTCGCCTGAGGAGGAGTCGACAGGTGCCGGGCGCCTTCCGGTGGCATCACCTGAGGAGCAGTATGCGGTGCACGAGGACTGCCGATCTACCTTGCTTCACGCCGGGGGCGCCGCCAGTAGAGGTATGGAGGACTTCACAGCTTCTGAGCAGGCGGCGAGGTACAGTGGCGCGCTCGACGCAAACACGTCGTCCCTACAGACATCTTGCATAAGCGCTCGACCGCACCCACATGTCAGCAACCCGCATGCAAATGGCATGGGTCCGCAACCGCCCAAGGCAAACAGTGTCAAGAGCGTCCGGTTCTCCGAAGATGATGTGAAGGTGCCGCCACCGCAGCAGCAGGGCTGGTCGTTCAGCGATCATCCTGACACAGACACCTCCTGGTAAGTTGGGACCTGGGATGGTGGGTTGTCCTTTGCTGGGTATAAACACGCTTCTGTATGGACGGGTGTCCTTGCTGCGTAGGGTGCTGTCGATGCCACATAACTTGGAACCCTCGTCAAGTGCGCTGTACGGGATTTCGTATATGCTGTCCACTGCCGGTATGAATTTGCAGTGTAACTGTCGCAGGCGCGGCAACCATATGAACTCCGCTCTTCAACCGCAAAACTACGGCAGGTGCGTTTGTGCCTAGAAGGGCGATAGGGGAGGCGTCGCCCGCGCGTTGCTGCCATTGTACGTTAGTAGCGGCAAGGATTGACACACATTCCGGTTCCCACCTGCCCACGATACTATTGGGTGTTTGGGCCATGGGTCAGTGTCGACACTGCCTAGGGTGTACCACAGTCTCGCACCGCTCCCATACATTTCCGATTTCCGGGTCTGAAGTCGCATTCTGCTATGCACTCTGTTTCCGTAGGAGCTCGCCTCAGGGCGGGCCGCAAGTGGGACACAGCGTTGGCAGCCCTGCACGGACACAAGGCCTTCTACAGCACCCAGCAATTGTGATGCCTGCCGCCGCCACCGCGATGACGGCAACCAAAGAAACATACTTCCTTGACGACGTTGAAGCGACCCCATCTAAGCGGTACAGCGCAGCTGGCGTGGTGGTGACGGCCGTACCACGTGCGCCATCGTGATTGTTGCGGCTTGTACGTAGATGAAACAAAATCCGAGCATTAACTGGCATGGCTCAGAACTGATAGTTTACGTGTGCGTCTTGTCGTTGTCATGTTACTTTGACCGCTTACGGCACTGCAATTTTGTTTGCGGGTAGCATGTTGCTGCCCTGATGGAGCTCGGTGAATGTCGTTCAGGAGGGTGTTGCTTGAAGCTCGTCGTATGGTTGCGGCATTCAGCGGGCCTGCGAACGAGCGGTCGTGGTTCGCACGTGAAACACCTTGCAGCGGACACCGCAGCACACACATCTTCATATTCGTTCATTTGGGTGCTCTTGCAGCGACGAACTAGCTGCTAACCGCGACCACTTCCTAACAAACTGTCGCAATTTGCAACTACTTAACTGCAGCCGATACTCTGTGCAATAAACAAAGGGAGCATACCCGTATGTAAACGTTGCAGGTAGAAAGGCGTTATACGCTAGCCGAGGATTCAAGCTCCGAACGCAACAGGCCGAAACGTTCGCAGAATCTAAAGAGCATTAGGACTGCTTTCCCTTGGACCGAATTGATATTCGCCTATAGTATACCGTGTGCTGCGGGCTTCCATGCACTCGAACAAAGGGCTGATGCCACGTGCAATGCTTCCCGTGCGCAAGACTGCACACCCCGCCACAGTAGATTTCCATACCGGGTATTCTATGATCTTTCTGCACCCATACTGCGTGAAGCAGTTAGGCGAACAATGCAGTTGTCGTCCATTTTTCCCAAGATACGGAGGAGGCCGAGTTCTTGTACAACAAGATTAGAAACAGAAGAGGAAGGACTCGCAGCGCTTGCACTAAAACATTATATAAAGCGTGTACACAGTGTGCTGCAAACCTTTGCGCTTTCTCATACAGCTTCAACACCACCGCCATACTCCGTGCAAGCTTTAGCAACTTAGGGCCAAGCAAGCCAGGCGTGGGCGCATAGAGGTAAGGAAGTTACTATAAGATATTTCACTTGAAGGAGGAACGTGTCTTTGGGCGTCAGTTTGCGTTTCCCGCGTCTGCTTGGGTAGCTATGGACCACGATTCTGCCACAGTATGAATTTCAGAAACTATACATTTGCTGTCTTTGAGCTCGTCTCGGGGCGATGTGCGTATCGGTAAATGTTGGATGGAGGCGCTTTCCCAGTCATACGCACCTTGCTACTTTGCAGATGAGCGCCAACGCGCTGGTCGAGGCCCTGACGCAGTTGACACATCAGCAACAGCAGCAGCAACAACAGCAACAACTTCACCTGTTAGACAATGCGGACCGTCCTCGGAGCGGGGCAGCTGCGCATGCGCTTGAGGAGAATAGCGGAGCTCAGTTGCTCTTGCAGCAGATGCTTTTGGGGGATGTTGATGGAGGAGCTGCGTCGGGGTCGCAGCCGGAGGAGCTTCTGCCTAGCCTAGCACTGGACCAGTTGGTGCAGGCCGGCGCAAGCCCTTCGCAGAGCATGCAGCAGCAACCAACTGTTATGCAGCAGCTGGCGAGCCTTCCTACGCAAATTGTTGTTACGCAGGTAACTTGACCATATTTTCTTGCTCACATGGGGAACTCGCAGCCCTGTACACAAATCGCAACCCAAACACTTTTAACCTGTAAATCGCTATGCAGGTTACAGACTCTATGCAAGCTGCGGGCTTGGTAAACTTTACCTTCTCGCAATCTGCGCATTCGTCCTTTGTCCTGAACACGCAACTGGACCAGAGCGGCTCGACCAGCGTGGCTGTCCTTACACAAGCCCTTCGCGTGGTTCTGGCCGCGCGGAAAATAAACCAGCAGGCCGTGGCACGCTTCGACCTTGGTTTCGTGCCGTTCCTGGTCTCGGATGCAGCCGACGGCATAGGCCTCCTGATCTACAAGTGCTCCCTTAATCAGGAGAAGCCGCGGGGATCTGTACTGAAGATAGATGTCAACAGCAACCCGCTCGTAGCGGGCATATCGCTGTTCAACATGCTGCAGACGGGGACTCAGCAGCTCGAGGTTATCTTCACTGCGGAGGCGTCGAAAGTGGCGTTGCAGGCGCTTTCAATCATGCGCATAAACCTCGCGAACAACGGGCGTGATGTGCTCCTGCTGCTGTCTACGGTAGGCGAAGGAGGGGGTCTGAAGGGCAGATCCTGTGCCTGCACACCCCAAAGCCGCATCAATGCACATGCTGGTACAGGAGCATGAGGGCTAGGCCACGTATTCCGCAGCAGTTGTAGAAGCTGTTTTCCGAGCTAGTACCTTTGCGATTGACTTATTGCTGTGTCTTAGCGCATGGCCCACAGACGTCTAAACTACCGCGCCCTTGCTGCCGCCACCCCCTTGCACAGGTCGACTACACAGCGGATGCATCGGGGCCCAAAAACTACTTTCTGCTGAAGCTAACACCGATCACGCCACCGCTGCCATGCTTCCAGCACCAAATTGAGGCGCCCAAGCCGCCGACTGCTTTCATGACGCCTTCGGGCGAGCCATCCATGGTTCATGCGCAGGGCCTGGCGTCAGCTGCCGTCGGAGCGCTGCCGCAGCATAAGCAAATGCACATGCACGGCGGTGCAGCCGCGGTCATGGCGCAAGGGCACCTCCCGGCAGCCATGGCGTCAGCTGCAGCGGCTCCAAAGGCACATGTCATGGCGCCCGGGCAGCTGCCGTACCCTCACGGCTCTCCAGCATCATCGGCCATGGGCTCTGCCGCTGCTGCCGCTGCTGCTGTGGCGGCAGGCAGCTCCAAGCAGCAGCGGGCACGCAAAGCGGACTATGTGATTGTTACGGAGGACACAGCCATTAAGAACGCAGCCGGCGCCGTTGCCAAGGTGCTAGGCCGCGTCTCGAATCAAGGGCAGTGTTGCCCCGTGTACACGGAGAAGAAGACGGAGTCGTTCACCACGGTTATCTCTGTTGCCGTGAAGGCGATTGCCGTAGCGCGGGGCTACGTCTGCAATGAGGGCATGGGCAACGAGGTGGGGTTCCAGCCGTACCTGCGGCACCTCGACCGCCGCCTCGACCTTCTCGATCTCCACCAATACCTGTCGCCCGACAAGAAAGCAGCAGCGGCAACGTCAGCTGCGGCCGTGTTGTCTGCCGCAGCTGGCATGGGCGTAAGCCATCATCACATGGCAGGCATGATGGCAGGTGCCAAGGGCGCACACGGCGGGGCGCTTGGAGCCGCGGCTGGCCTGCACCTGGGCCTGCACAGCGGCTTGATGGCGGCGGCTGGCCTGCCCACGGCTAACAAGGGCCTCAACCCGCTGGACGCGTATGAGCTGCTGGACGAGGAGGCGCTAACGGACGAGCGCTGCGAGCTGGCGTTTGACGTGTTTAAGGTCCCGCAGCTGCAGGAGCTGCACGACGCCGGCAACCTGCCGGTCAAGGTTACCGCGCACAGCCGACCCAACGTCGTGTCGAACATCATCTCCAAGCTGGTTAGCGAGCGCAATGGTGCCGTGCTGATTACCGCCGGCGGCAAGGCCATGCATGTGGCCATGTTGGCGGTGGTTTCGGCGCGCGCGCGGCTGAAGGCAAAGGGCGTCGACATCATCCTGCTGCCGAAGTTCGTCACGGTGGATACCACAAGCACCCTTGGCTGGGAGTCGGTGTTCTTGCGGTTCACGATTGTGCGCTGGGCATCGGTGCCGCCGCCACACCTGCACCCGGACGCCATGGTGGCCGCTGGAGGGCGGTTCCTGCTACCCCATATGGGTTAGGCCGTGGATGTGTGGGGGTAGTGTTGTGTATTGCCAAATTCAAAGCAGTAGCAAGTTGCGGCGGTCCTGTCGCACTTGCAGTAGGAACAACATGCGGAACAACTAAATCGGTTTGCAATGCAGGGTGTGGTTTAGGTAACATTGGGACTTACCGTACATGGGGGCCATCTTAATGGGTTTCTAGCGTTGCGTACATGGCTGGATGGGTCACTTCGCTGCTGACACGATTTGCTAATACGTTTGTGGGCAGTATCTACACGACTGAATGAGGCCACTGCACTTGTGCATTCTTGGGCTGTTGTTGGTTGTCAGTGCCGCGACTTGCCTTTCGCGGGGTAGTTAGGTATTCGGAGTTATACATTATCGAGGGATTAGGGGTTTTGGATTGGTTGTCAGTGTCACAATTTCGCTGTGCGCCCTGCAACGTTCGCATGTGCCATGCGTTGTTGCGGGTTGTTGGGGATAAGGCTTGGCGTTTCTGGTATGCAGATAGGGATGCGAGATGCGACGGCTACCATGTCGCCGCTAAAATGGCGGAATGCCAAGTACATCTGCGCTTGGTTTTACCTCGATTACCCCCCATTGTCAAGAGGGCGCCTCTCATCACGAGAAGTCTGGATGTGTTTGCCTAGGTTACCTAGGAAGGATACTTGTGGGCGGTGCCCATAATTTCGAACGAGATCGTGGCCGTTCAGGCTGCTCTGAATGGTTTCGTTTCTGCCATACTTGCAGGGGCTGGCCCAATGTTGTTTAGGATTTCGTTTCTCCATGTATGAACTGAGCGCGGCTGGCTGGATATCGCGATTGGTGCATCAGCGTTTTTATATTCATGTCCTCTGCAGCGACTAGAGCCTGGCCAGCTCTGGTGTTTCACCATGCACAACACACAAGTATGCTGCAATGGGAATGGCCTTTTATGTCGCATATGTCTGTCGTATTTCGCGTGGCTTGGTAGCACAGCACAACCAAAAATCCAAACCCGAAATGGCGGGTTGAGGTCGTGCGGCTCCCGCAAGGAACTGAATTGCGGTAGGTAAGGAGGTTGTTTGTTCAATGGTTTGCGCTTGGGTGCGTGGTGGGAATGATGGATATGTGTGATGTTCCACATGAAGCTGTAGTGGGCGAATTGATTATCATATCTGCGTGCCTAGAGGTATGAGGGGCTTCTGTTGCAACGGCAAACGCTGTCACGGGTGCTTGTGAAGTCACCTTGCAGGCGAAGAACTTGCTTGTACGAGCTGCGACGTCCTCGATGGCATTGCTATCGGCCTCCAGGGTGGGAAGGCCCTGAATGGAAACTCGTACTAGCAAACATTGCTCAAGTCCACATGTGTAATGGCAAAAGCCAACATGCACTTAGCACTTGTAGCCAGGGGCCCCGAATGTGGTGCGCGCTTGGCTTGCGTTTAAGCTGCTCGTGAGATGCAGGTGTGCGCCTCAGCGTGTTACGGTATACCGAACGAACCTGCTTACGGACTAGGAGTTTTATGAGTATGAAAAGGAAGAAGCAAAGGACACCGTAAAGTGGCTTGATGCGGTAAAGGACGGACGTAGGCACTGTATATGAGGCGTCTGCACCGGGTCTTCAGGAGCCGTTGAAAGATGGCAAACAACCGTTACATCTGAGTCGAGCATTTTCAGTCGGAACAGATGAGTTTACTTTTAGGTGAGCCTTAGCCAAAGCTCCGATTGCGGCGATCACTTCCGTGCATCCTCAATGGCTCGCCGGGGAAGTTCCGATGCCACAGATATAACAGAAATTCATCATACATATTGTTTTATTTTATGCATAGTCGAGCAAACGCTGTGCATAGTAATGCACTCCCGCTTCGCAGCTTCGAGGCAGCTACGGCATTAAATCCATACCGTTAATGGATCTGCAGCCAACCGCATGGAAACAGCCGTGTGACTTTCGTGCAGGTTCATACAGATTGGGACAGAAGGTTCGCCTTCATAAAAGTGTAATTAAAAATAGTAGGGTAGCCTCGGTTTCAACTCGACCATTGCTACGTCCGACGCTCTTTGCGATGTTCTCCGGAAACAACCTGCAATGGGACTGTGAACGACACACACATAGATGTCAGTAAAAGCCCATTGATGTGCGCTGCTCTCTGTCGGGTCGACTCACAAGCACATTATGTCGGTGGCGGGCGGCAGCCTTGATGAATGGGAGGAAGCTGTTGTCACGGTGAGGACTTGGTTCACGATATTCTATTTATGTGGTAGGCCGTTTATGGCGTGTACACCATCGACAGAGCCTATGCCTCGAAGATGTCATTAGCGGTTCATGCGCGCATAGTCTTGGCAAGGCGCTTGACATATCGCTGCTTTCTAAACTAATACGCAGTACTGCTTGAGCTTCGGCCTCCAGTTCGGTTTTCAGGTTTTTGCTGCTCGGAAGGTAGGAGGAGCCGACCTGATGCGTCCTGATGGGACTTACCTGGTACCCACGCACACTACGTACCTGAAACTGTGCATCGATTTGCGTTTCACATTGCCGCAGTTGCTTATAAGTTTTTGGATTGTTAACGTGTATGCCTAGGAAGTGTCCTTTTGCTCAAAGCGCCAACCGCCTTCTCCCCTCGGTCACGCTAACGTGCCTAGGTACCTCCTACTACCCCTCCCCCCACTACACCGTTTCTCGACGCAGGAAGCCTCCAATGGGGGAACAACGTACTCTCCCTCTACAGTGTTTATCGCGACACACACTCTCACTGCAGCGCTGCAGGATGTCGCAAGCAGGACCACGGTTAAAGGTGAGCCGAACCATGGTCATGGCCATTCATCTCTCTATAACGGCCCACTGTTACCTCCTAAAGAGCAGCCCTGAACGGGCGGCACCAGGCGCCTTCGTAGCAAACGAGGTCCTGCTCTCTCGGTGTCCCCGTACTCAGATAATAACTGTTGCCTTTTAATTAACCATGATACTGCTTTGCAGCTGCACCGGATACACCAGCTGACCTGGCGGGCCTGGCGTGCGCCGTGCGCGATCTGCATGGCACCATATTTCAGACATACAAGACATGGCTTAAGGCCGCAAAGCTTCGCCCGGCAAAACGGCCTGCGCATTCACAGCCTAATGCGGACTCTCTGCACTATGAGCTTGCGGTAAGCTGTCGCAGCACTGTGACAGTTGCAAAACATGGTACATGTCTGTCCTGGATGTGCCGTACATAATGGCCACTAGAAGGCTCCATCCACGCCTGTGCTGTGTGCTGCTCGTACTTTCCCGTCCGCAGGACCTTGCATTGTACTGGCTAGTGTACAGCGAGGCTGCCAACCTACGCCACACGCCGGAGATGATTTGGTTTATCTACTACTGTGCTCAGAGCAGCTGGCAAGCGAAGCAGGTTAGCTTATGGCGTCTATATGACCGAACGTTTACAGGGACGTGCTGTCCTCGTGTGCTTTATCCTGACAAACCAGTCCCTGCTACGGTAGCCTGCCTAAGCTCTGACCTAAAGATGCCACAGGGTGTGGCGTGTACCGCGCATCACCATCCCTGTCTTTCCCGGACCTCTAATCCCTCCTAACCTGTCAATCCATCTGTCCCGCATGGTTTCGTACGGCTTACATGCACAATGCCTTCTTAACATGTTTCGCTGCTTCGCAGGTGCTTTTCCACCTGAGGTTGCACCACGGCGCGCTTGCAGCGCTCTCTCAGCAGCCGTGGCTAGCGGCCCTAGGTCCGGGTCTGACTCGTGCCGTACAAGCACTGCACGCCAGGTATCGCCGTACATCGGCCCGTGGCTGTGGTTACAGCGGCCAAGTGTACGACAGGGGCAATCTGCTTCCGGAGGCAACTCTAACGCTGCCGTCAGGCGTAACGCCTGCAGTTGAAGTTACGGCAGTTGGTGCAACGTCGGAAGGCTCTGCGCCCTCGGCGGATAACCAGTACGGCAAGGGTGTAGGATCCCAGTTCCCCGACCGGTCTTCCTCACCGGATCCGGTTCCGGGAAGCGGCAGTAGCTGCAACGGTAGCAGCCATTCCGACGACGTACATGCAGGCCGGGATAACGGCTCCGCAACAGATTCCACAACCACCACAACCGCCCAGGCCGCAGCCTGTTTGGACGCCGGCGGCAGACGCAGAATGTCGCCAGCCTCCCCCTCCCTGCCGCTCCCGCCGGCCGTGAGCGTTCCTACCAGCAACATCGATAACAGCACCCCCAAGGCCGTTGCTGGTCCTCCCTTTAGCGCGTTCGCCATTCCTGTCGCAGCAGAGAGCCTGGTGGCTGCTGTGCTGGCGCCGCCGCCAACATGTTTCCCTGCCACACCGCAGCATTTAGGCCCCGTGGCAAGCACCCCCATGTCGCCGGTTTGGGACCCCAAGCAGCCGGTGCGGGACTACCCTGAGCTGCTGCTGCGGTTCTGCCCTAATGAGGCCGCTGTGGCAGCAGCTCTGGCTGCTGGTGGCAGCAGCGGCAGTGAAGACATGGGAGATGGCGGCAAGCCAGATGGTGGCAGCAGCAGCAACGCAACATGCGGCACGCCTTTCTTGAGCCGGGTAAGGGGACACACCCGAGGCTGGCAATGATGCTTCCCGTGGAGGCGTTTCCATGCATCGCAGTTCGAAATCAGAGCACCCAAACTCCTCAAATCCGCTTGTCTTTGCTTTATCATGCCTTGCCGCCATATTCCCATTCGCTTTGCATGCCCTTCCCCGCCCCTTTTCTCTCCCAGGTGGTGCAGCCGCTGTTCCTTTTCCTCACGGAGCAAATTTTTGAGCTCGGACAGGCTCGGAGGCAGGGCCTAGAATCAGCTGTACGTATCAGCTACGATGACGTCAGCGAATCGATGGCGCATCCAGACGTGGTGGAAGCCGCGTTGGCGTGCCTGCCCTGGGCCACCACCACTGCCTCGGTGTTTGTGGAAACAGGGGCGCAGCAGCAGAGGGGCAGCGGTCTGCACGGCGGTGCGCAATCGCAGCCGCTAGCGGCGGCAGCGGGTGCGGGTGTGGGAGTGAGTCAGCATCAGCATCAGCAGCAGCAGCAGGAGCAGCATCGGCAGCAAGTGATGCCGCGTGCTGCTGTCTCTGACGAGGAGCTCTACTGGTCTCGGCTGCTCGCCTTGAGTGAGTGCGGGTTTTGGAAATGCTGACGACATGTGGTAACGATGGATTACCTTGCAAGCAAGCGCTACTGCCAACAAACTGGTAACAAAATTACCAGTGGACGTTTGTTCCAGCGACGATTATTAAATCTAGGATCTTTTCGGTGTGTTCCACCTTTTCTGCAGGCGATCTGCCTTCTGCTGGTGCGGCTCGCATTCCATGGCAGGGAGACATGGCGCACTACCGGCCCCAACTCTTGCGTCTGCTGCATGGCGGTAGTGATGATGTTGCTGCAAATCGACCCATGGGTCGGGCGGAGGGCGCGACCGGCATAAACACCGGCGGCGCTAACAAAGAGGTTACCTTGGTGGGTTCTGTCTTCTATGCTTACTACGTGTGCCTTGTTTCTGACGAGGGCTGCAATGCAAGTGTCGGTATTGTCATGGCCGGTCCATCCTTTGGTAACCCAAAACACATGCCCCTGCCGGCCGCCTGGCCCCTCGCCAACCCTCTACTTCTTCTTCTTCTTTTTCTTCCCTTTGCATCCCTCGTACGACGACAGGAGTCGGCTGCCGTACATTCCGGGAGCTCCCAGGAGGCTGTTTCGGAGCTCTCTTCGCTCCGCCGCGCCAATGCGGCTGCGGATTGGTGGGCTCGCCACGTGCTTCGCAAAACGTTTGTGGAGCACCGCAGCCTGGCGATGCCGCTGATTGCCTTTGCGCGGGTGTATCAATTCCAGCTGGTGTGGTTTTACCTTCTTTGCGTTTGGGTGAGAACGGCTGCAGGCCTCACTGGGGATGGTATGGTATGGTATGGTAAAGCGGAGATGGAATGGGAAAAGCCGAAGGACGGCACTTGTTGGTAACTCAATGAGCCATTCTTGTCCTAGCTAACGTTCCTTACTGCTGGGATCCGGCGCCCTGTCTCTGCTGTGACGTCCTGGTGTTTCCTTCCCAACCTTTTGATGTGATGCACTACTGCAGAGCTGGGCGAGTGAAAAGAACATGATGCATTGGATTGCCTCGGGAGCCGCGCTGCACTGGGGCTCATGCTGCCTGCTGTGGACCATGCAGGTGCGTGCCGGTGCCGGGGGAGTGATGGTGAGGGAGTCGTGGAAGGTTTAAGTTGGGGTACTGAGGAGCTGCTGGATGCATGGAATTGTCGCTGCATGCTGGATGTTCGCTTTGAAGGTATAAGCAGGGTGTATGCTTGCCACCATGCATAATGTGAAGCCTACTATCGCTCAAATGCTATCACGTCTCATAATGCTATCACGCCTGAGCGCGCCCACATACGGTAACAGTTTACATGCAATACTCGCATGTGAATCCCCGCCCCCGCTACCGCAGGCTGTGCTGTCGACTGGTGCCCGTATGAAGCGATCAGGGGCCGTCATCCCCTTCTACGCCTCCTCACTAGGTGAGTGCATGTTACCTTGGCAAAACTTCACATGACCACGCTCACATCCACATGTTAAAGACCGCTAACCAACCTCCCTTTCCCCAACACTGCCGGCCAGGTCGGCCCCATCGGGGATCGGGCCCCGCTGCCCCCTCCGACTCCCGCGGACTGATGTGGTGGCTCATGCAGCTGTACCTCCTGGTCGTCTGCTGGACCACTCTGGGCGTAGGCCTTTACGTTGCGTACATCGTGTGGCCGCACCATGACTTTTATGGCTTTCAGGTGCGTCGTTTGGGGTGTCATCTTCTGCTTGGTATGATTAGCCAATTTGCCTAGGGGCGCCTAGGAGGTGAGAAACCATTCTGACCGTTTGACAAGCTCGCAGTCCTCCAGGCTGAATGCCTTGCACTCGGGTTATGGCGTCACTTTCTTCCCTGTAGTGTTATCCGCTGTTCTGGGGCCGCTCGTGCTACTGGTGGATTGCGGTGGTGTACGGCGGAGCGCTGCTGCTGTACGAGTTGCTGTACAGGTGAGCGAGGGAGGGCTTCTGGGCCCTAGATGTTCCGCATGTTGTGCCCTAGATGTTCTGCGGTATACAGTTGTAGTCTTCAAGATGTAAAAACTAATAGGTGTTGAACGGTTCTTGAAGTAACCCCCTGCTGACCCAGCTACCCCAACCTCGCCTGATCCCGCCGGGCCGCAGCCGATTCCATTACCAACCTCTCCCATTCCAATACAACACGTACGCAGGCAGCTAAACCTGGGCGGTTACGCTCGCTCCCACTTTTACGACGTCCTCCTACGCCTAATGCCGGGCGGAGGCACCTCCTCCGCGTCTTCCTGCGCCTCTCCCATGTACGACCCGGCCGCCCACCTCCGTACCGGCCCCAAGTACCTGGTTGGCAATGCAGCTCTGTGGGGCTCTGCTCTGGCGCTCAAATTTGTCATTGATTACTTCATCGTCGTGCGACCCGCGGGTCCAAGGCTGCGCGAGATCATGGCGCTTAGTAAGCTGGCATGGTCCTTCCACATTGGGTGGTCCTGGTGGCCTGAGGGGTGGTCCCGGCGGTTCAAGGTCGACGTAGATCCCTGTCTGGCCGCTGCACAGGTATGGGGTGGCTGGAAAGTAACGGTATCCGTGATGGTAGCGGTGTCAGATTCTTGTCGGGGTGCTTGACTCCTTTCGCAGCTGCTGTTGGCTCATGAGGGTGCCCAGCCGCTCGTACGTCTTAACCCATGTCATTATCTTGTTGTCCATGCATGACCAGATGTGCCGTTACCGTACTTGAGATGAACACTACCGGTAGGTTGATATCATGTATTTCCTTGGTTTCCTCTCCCTTGCTTGTGTATTTATCTGCAGGTTGTGGTGCTGTTCCTGCTGAGCCTGGTCAGCTCTGGGGTGGCGTACACGGTGGCATCCGCGGTTTGCGGCACGCTGCAGGGCGTACGGCAGGGCCTTGGATCCATCCGCAATTGGGGCCACATCCGAGCCGGCTTTCACCGCGTGCAAGCAGCCATGCGCGCTAAGCTGCTCTCTACGTGAGTCTATCACCTATTCACCTGGTTTTCGATGTTGACTAGGGCAGGGTTTGCATGAGTCGCTCCCAGTCGGCCATCCTGCTTGATTACCGTACATCACAATCCCCACTTGCTAAGGGACCGTGGTCGTTGTTAAGTCCACGTTGCCCTGCCTACAAACAGGGAGGACACCAGCGCCCAGGAAAATCGCTCCTGGGTCTTTTGCGTTGTCCGCGCTGTTTACCGTACGGTACTTGCAGTACTGCTGTTGCCGTACTCGTGGGTTGTGAAACTGCTGCGGTGGACAAAGTGTCTTCCGCCTCCCGTGGATAACCGGCCCAAGAGCTGGGAGCAACGAGAGGTGCGTCCTCATGCTCTTGCTGATGCCGTTCCATCGCCTCTTGGGATGGGCCGCCTAGATCTCTACCTGCACGCATGCACTTCATGCACATACTTATCAAACTTTCCCGTCCTCAATTGCCAACTGACAGCTCTTTGCTGGGTTAGATTCCAGAAAACCCTCCGCACTGCATCCCTTTATCATCCCTTCCCCTCCCGTCCCCTGCATCCATACCCTGTCCCAACTGCTTGCTCTTGTTTCTGCTCTCAACGATACACAGGAGACCCTAGCCATCACAGCGCCCTTTTGGAACGCCGTGGTCCGCTCCATGCGAGGTCGCGACCTGCTGTCAGACCGCGAGCTCGCCGCACTGTCCTTCAGCGCCGTGTCACTAAGCCCCGCCTCCCTCATGATGGCCACCTGGCGACGAGGCGGCTCCAACGCGGCCGCTGCTGCAGCGGCTGCAGAGGGTGGGGTCTGGGGTGGCAGGCATGGGTGGAAAGGGGGGCGGGCATGGGAGCATGACGAGGGGGTCTGCGTGATGAGTACTATGACTCGATGAAGCATGGGTTGGCAATCTGCTCTTGCTTCCATACCAGCCATTCATCTACCGGTAGGCTTGTCAATGCATGCTAGGCTTTTTGTCAAACAGTGTCTTGTCTTTCGCCAAGAATTTATCTCTTTCGTCATTAGACACGGTAGCTTTGACTGTGGCCTGGAACCACGCCCACACGTTTGTGCAGGACGCCGTGATGGCGCTCGGCTTCCTCGAGAGACCTACTTGCCACCGGTGGCCGTGTACGTAGGTAAGCCGAAGAAGCCGAGTGCATGCTGGTGAGGCGAGCACCCGTGGATATTCTGCCGACCCATGGGTCATTCGTCCATGCGTGATCTTTACCACGCAGTCAGATATTTACCACGCAGTCGTCACTCGGCAAAATTGCAACCCGTACTCCATTCTAACCAACACACCCCACCCACACATCCTGCCTGCTCACGCTCCCTTCTCACCACAACGCAGCCGCCGCCTCACCCTCCAAAAATCCCTGCCCTCAACCTTGCACCTTCCGCGCCTCCGCACACCCCCCGCCCTCGCCTTTGCAGCCCAGATCCCGCACCTGATTATGACGGGTTCCTCTGGCTCTTCGGAGCAGCTGGAGGTGCTGCAGGAGGCCTACATGTACCTGCTACACCTCCTGGTGGCGGTGCGGGCGGTGCCTAGGTCCGCCGCGGCGGCGGAGAAGGTGAGGAACATTGATGAGGACCGTGGATAAGGGATATCAGGAGATAGACACGTTGAGGAAAGGGGTTGACGGGGAATGGCGAAGGTTGATGACACTGAACTGAGCTGTTGTGACGTGCCGCGGACAGGAGCTCAGGAGCTACTATGACAACGGCGATGCTGCCGCCGCGGCCGCTGAAGCGGCTGCCGTGTTCTGTCCCGACCTACACAAGAACAACTTCCATCCAGAGATGTTTGCCAGCATGCGGGTCCGCGCACCCAGCCACCGGCACCTCGTGGCTCGGCGTGAGCTGTTGGGCGGTATAGTCGCGCTGGTGCGGGCTTTGCTGGAGGCGGGGAAGGTGAGGCCGGTTGGGGGTGAGGCAGGGAAGGTGAGACCGGTTGGGGGGCGAGGCGGGGAAGGTGAGACCGGTTGGGGGTGAGGTGAGGAAGGTGAGGCCGGTTTGGGGCCAAGGCGGGGAACGTGTGGCCTGGGTGGTGGAGGTGAGGTGATAGAACTGCCCGCGAGTCGGAACGTACTGTGTTTGCCGGATGGATGTTTGCTGGCATGTTAACAGGACAAGATGAAAAGACGCATCCTGGCGTGCGTGGTAACTGTTACCTTGCGTGCGTTGCGGTACGTGTGCAGGTGTACAAGGACACGGCGGGGGTGCTGCAGGGGGGAAGCGGCGGAGGCTGCTCTGCGACCGCCGCCGCCAGCACAGCTGCCAACAACCGCAGCCGGGCAGTCGATAAGCTCTGCATGGCTCTCCACGCGGTGGCGCGCGGCATGACAAAGGTCTGTGTCGGGCTAGGCTAGGATAGGGGGGGGAACTTGTTTTGCGCTGCTACGTACGCTTGTATACCTGCCTCCTGGTTCCTTGCCTCACCCCAGCCTGTCCTAAATCCTCTCCTACCAGCTCTGCTTGCTTACCACAACTGCTGCTCTGCATGCCCTTCCAAACGCATCCTCCTGGCCATGTATGTACGGCAAACAGATGAAGGACCTCCCCTGGAACGTCACGGTCATTGGCAACCGAGTGGTGGGGAAGCAGTACTACCACCAGCCGGCCGTCAAGGCGAGCCTGGACCGCGGATTCAGCGCGCTGGTGGCCCCCAACCGCAATAATGCGACCACATGGGGCGCTGAGCACATGCCCGCCTATGAGGATTTCGCCAAGGTCCGTGCTCCATAACCCCAAGGGCCCAAGCCCATCGGTCCGGGGCTTGGATGCCATAGTCGGCGGGCCAACACGGTGCTCGTCCACCCTGAACGCAGCAGTTGCACGGGACTTGCAAGGGTCCCATCCGACATCGCTGCTGCTGGGACTGTCTGTCCCTCTCCTGCATCCCCGCTTCCCTGCAACAGTTGCCGTCTTTGTTGTCTTGCTGTCTTGGTGTGTGCATGTGTGTGTTAACAAACCCAGCCGCGAGTAGGTGTGTGCCGCACACAAGATCTTCGTTCACCACGAGGATTCACGGCATGCATATGCTAACCTCCGCAGGTGACCTCCTGGCTGCTGGCCATCCTGCGCCCCAGCGACGAGGGCACCGCGCCCACCAACTCGGAGGCGCTGGCGCTGCTGGCGGACTTCTGCTCGGGGCTGCTGCATCCGGGGCTGCCGACCGCCCCGCGAGTGGAACGGATGCGCTCCGTAACCACCCTCATTCCGCACTACCAGGTAGGGAGGGGCAGGGAGGTGAGGCATGGGGACTAATGAGCGAATGACCGTTACAGGGGTTCGCAAGGAGAGAATACGGGTGCATGGCAGCGAGTGTATTGGCTGAGTTAGAGTGGGCCATGGAACTAGCAGGTATAACCGCCACTGTGCGCCTCCCCTCCACAGGAGACGGTGCTGTATGCGTTGAGCAGCTCTGACGCGCGAAGGGTGCTGGAGGCTTCGGGAGCCACTGCCTTAGAGGGCAACCTGGCAGACGATGAAGTGCTCTTCAAGAAGTAGGTCCCCCCTGCCTTTACGGCCCCCTTCCCAACCATTACGGGCAATTCTTTTGTCGTGATTAGGCCCTCCCCTCCGCCGTTGTCTATTAACCTATACCTGTTTAACTTCATTCGCCCCAACAGCGATGAGGGGGCGCCCAGCGAGCTGCTTCAGTACCTGGTTTCGGAGTTTCCAGATGAGTTCCGGAACCTGCTGGAAAGGTGCCGTACACTGGTCCCACTGGCCAAGGAAGACCCGCCGTACGTCCTGGTGAGCCACGAAACCTTGCCAGCCTCTCGTCAGTACTCTCGTGGACGGTCTCCCGCTGAGGGATGCCAGTATGAGCCATTTTGTGCTTGGTGAAAGTGTCAATCCCGGGCTACATAGTCGCCTGATCTGCAACTATGTCGTTCTTTTTGTTTTGCACAGGATGACTTCCTGCCGTACGGCCGGTTGTACGAGCATCGGGCCCAGCTGCTGTTGTGGGCATCCTTCCGGGGCCAGGTGCTCGCCCGTACGGTCGACGGCATGAGCATGTACCGTACGGCACTAGCCATGCAGGCCGTACACGATGCCATGAATGCAGGGAACAACAAAAGCAGCCACAATAGCAGGAACAGCGGAAACTGCAGCCGCCAAAACGGAAGCCATCCCCCAAAGTCGTTCTTGCCGTCATTGCGGCCGCATGGGGAGAACCAGACAACTCTGGGACGCGGAGAAGGAGGCCGCGGCGGCGGTTGCGGAGACGATGATGACAATGCTGGTGGTGGTGGTGGCCATGGGGACGACGAAGCCCAAGATGGGCGGCTGGTCCTGAGTGGAGTGCAGCGTATGATGGTCCGCGGCATCCTAAGGGTAAGCCCATTACGCCCTGGGCAACTGTGAGCTAGCTGTTGGGCCTGGATAGGTGATTGGTACGAACCCTCACCTCCTTTGCTTACTTGCAGCACCTGCCCTCCAGCCGCTCTTCCTGTCCTCCTCCTATTCGTGTACTCACACACGTACTCATCATGCCCTTCTCCTTGTCCTCCTGCTCCTGCTCCTGCTGCTGCATGTGCCGTCTCGCCCTACCTTCCAAAGGACCCCGCTCTCTCTGTGGAGGAGCTGGTAGCTCAGCTGGTGGACGTCGTACCTGGGTTGGGGCCCCTTTTGGAGCGGAAGTTCGGGCTGGTGGTGTCGAGCCAGGTGTTTGCACGCATGGCGGGCTCACGTAGCCTGGCGGACCGCTGGCGGGCTCACGGCATTGCGCTGCTGGCGACACGCTACCCCGCGCTGCGGGTGGCGTACTTGGAGCAGGTGAGGATCGAAGGAAGTGCGCGGGTGTGGGGTTTAGGGGCGAATAGAAGCCCTAGGGCAGCATATGATACGGTATAGTTAGGGTATACGCAGATTGGTGGGGAGCAGGAGCGCATTGAAGTGCTGTTGATGGGGGAGCCATCAGTCGGTCAGCAACACCATCGGTGCAAACCGCACCCGCAGGATGACGAGCCCATCACGCTTTTCAAGGCTCCGGACTTCACCTACCGTGTCGTACACCAAGCCAGCGTGCTCGTACGTGCCGTACCTTTGGAGCGGGAAGCCGAGCTCCGCCGCCAGCGTCGAGCGGAGCGAGAGGCCGCCGCCGCCAGCGCCAATGCGACGGCGGCGTTCAGCACTGGGCATCCGTACGACTCGCCGTCATTCGCCGCCGGCGGCGCGGCGACGGCGACGGCCAATGCCGTGTCGCCGTCGGCGGCCGGGACGCCAAGCTGGGTGGAGGGCGGTTGCAGCGTGTGTGGAGATGATGACGGAAGCGAGGATGGGACGGGCGATGGAGATGAGATTGATGTGGGAACTGTACTGCGGCTCTGGCGGCGACGGAACCAGCTGAGGCATCTGAAGGCGGCGGAGCTGGAGGTCCTCTTCAGGTGTGTCCAAATCAGCTTGCACCTTTGCGCCGCTTATCACAAGCAAGGCGTCGGTGTAGCGGTTACTTGATTCAGGTTTTTGGCTTTGGCCTGTTTCCGTATGAAGGTTGGGCTCAATGTGCCCTGGATGAAAAGCATGCGCCCGATGCTTTCATGCTGGGGATTGTTTCGTGGTACAGAGACTGCAACTGCCTTGTGCATCATACCGCGTGTCTGCCCTCTACAGGCAGCGGCTGCCCGTCAACTACTACGATACAAACGGCAGTGGCGTGGGAGTGATCCTAGGCGAGGGAAAGCCCGAGAACCAGAATACCGCAGTGCCGTACTGCCCCGGAGTGCTGCTACAAACCATTGACATGAACCAAGACAACTCACTGGCGCAGGTGGGAGGTGTGCGTGTGGGTGTTGAAGGTTTCGTGGTAGGCTTGTGATTGCATGGGCTGTGAATGGGACCCCGCCGTTGCTAAGCACCGGCAATGCGGCGACTGCACTATGAGGAGGCATTTGAAATCCGGGCGTGGAAACGCGTGCCCTACGTATGTCCTGCCGTACATGAAGTGTGTACGCGTGCACGCGTACTGTGGGCGTGTCCTACTGTGCATACGTTGAACTTGGTAAAATTTATATTTTGTCAGGCCTTCAAGCTTCGCAACGCTACCCGGGAGTTCGAGCCTCTGGGGCCCAGGCGCCGGAAGCAACAGGTGGCAGTGCTTGGCTACCCGGAGTGGATCTTCTCGTACAGGTACGAACTGTACGGCAATGGATTTCTCTGCCTGCCGCAGCAAAGACGTTTTGCATGTACAGCTATTAACGTACTCCGGGAGGGGCTCATGGCCTCCTGCCACAGTTGCTTCTTACCTGTCCTCGCTGTTATTCACGGTGTTCTGCGACCTCTTTTCCCTTGTAGATGTGGTCTTTTGGCAGACCTGGCAGCCGCAACGGAGCGAACATTCGGGTACGTGGCCTTGTACGATTGTGCCGAACCTGTACGCAGGACTTGTATGGATGTATACCCTATGTTGCTTATCTTCCTTAACCGATTGAGCTTATCGCCCAACCCTTCGCCCCTGTCTGTTGCAGGACCCAACTCCAGCGAGTTATGGCCTTCCCAAGTGAGTACGGCATCTAATGGATCCCACAGAGGGGTGGGGCTCCTCATAGGACATGGTCGTGTCACGGCAGGCAACCTTCCACCACCCATGCGTCTCCCGCATCCTGCATGCGACCGCTACAGCCCAGGTAACCCAACTGCTCCTTGCCTCCTATCTACCGCAGGTGCCGTACGGAGTCACTACGGTCACCCTGACCTGTGGAACCGACTGTTCTCCATGACACGTGGCGGAGTCAGCAAATCCAATGCCGTACAACACGTATCTGAGGTAAGGTTGTACGGCACCACCTGCTATGTTGGCAGCCCTCAATAAGAGTAAGATGCCCTTTCATTCCCTCTCCAAGGGCTATTCGGGTGTTTGGGGTCATCCCGTCCGCTGGATATGTCCGTTAGCCTGGGGCTGCCAGAGTGCCTCACCGGACCGCCGTACGTTTCCCGCTCGTGCCGTAATCTGTTCTCTTGCCGTAATCTGTGCTCGTGCTCGTGCCTCCTGTCCTTGACCGTAGGATGTGTTTGGTGGTTACAACGCACTGAAGCGCGGCGGTCTGTCCAAGTACGTGTCGTACATCAGCGTGGGCAAGGGCCGAGATATGGGGCTGGACTCCATCCTGGGCTTCGAGGGGAAGGTGAGGCGTGGAGTGGGCACATGCACTCGTCATCACCTGTTTGCTCCTCACAGTTACCAAGCAAAGCCGTTGGAGTACAGGCCAAGCCCTGTTCCCTTGGTTGAGGCCTCGTACCCAGCGTGTAGCGTTCCTAGCAGCCTCAGATGTAAGTTGCCATCCCGCAACACTTGGGCATCTCTGCTTGCATGCCGCTCCCCCCCCCGTGCAGATCTCCAAGGGTTGCGCGGAGCAGCTCATGAGTCGGGATCTGCGCTTCCTGGGCGCCCACACCGACTTCTTCCGCTGCATGTCACTGTACTTCACCGTTCCGGGGCACTTTATCAACACCTGGCTCACGGTGCTCACCATCCGACTGGGTGTGTGGGTGCAGCTGCTGCTGCTACTTGGCGGAGTGGGCAAGACGGGTGGCAGGTGGGTACGACAGACGTTGCCTGAGGTAGAGAGGATCAGAACCCTACCTACGCATCTGTACTGTACTTTGTGGAGTTTGCATCCTTCGTTGCAGACATGCCTTTTTTTCTGCTCTTCACCCCCGCAACTCGCCTCTCGGTGCCTTCCTGCTGCTCCATTTTACAATCCTCGAGTCCCAGCCCTTATCCAAACCAACTCTCATTGCCTGATGTCCCATCCATCTCCTTGCCGTACAGTCTGGCGAGTGCCATGGGTGCCGTACAGATCTTGCAGCTGGGCACCATGCCCATGCTAGGCTACATCTTCAACCTATGGCTTGAGTCGGGGCTGTCGGCGGCATTGGCTACCGTGGCCCGCCAGTTTGTGGCGGGCGGGCTTCTGTTCCACATCTTCAGGTGAGGGCAGGTGTAGCTTGTGCAGGTTGTCAATTGTCTGGGAGATCAGGCCATATCAGGTGGTATCCCGGTATCTCCCGGGGTAATGTGCGGGCCGAGCGAGTTGTTAAGCCGCTGTGAGTGCAAAGGTTTCATCTAAGGGTGGCTTCTTCTGTTGTTCCTCATGTCGTTTGACAGTTCGAGCATTTGCCCTGCCTTGCCGTACTTGTCACTGTACTGCCCCAGGTCGACCACGAGCGCCTTCCATCTGGGCCGTGCCGTGCTGTTTGGCGGCGCCAGCTACGTGGCCACGGGCCGCGGCTTCAGCCTGCGCCGCAAGAGCTTCACCCAGGTGTGATGACTGTTGAGGCCCCGCCGATGCCCCGCAGGTCACCCCTACCTCACAGGCCAACCCCACACAAGTCAACATTCTTTCAAAGGTCAACCCCCCAACATAACAACCCGTCCCAGGCCGGCTCCGCAGGTGTTGGCTGCCTTCAACATAACGGACGGACCCGGCGGCCAATAACAAACATTTCCTCCATATGTTTTACCAACAAAAAATACTTAACCCGGTTCCTTCACCCGGACGATTACCTAACTTCCGTCCCGCTGTCCCTGCATGCCATGTTGCCTCCCGTTGCCTGCTGTCCATTCCAACAACACAGGTGTACGTCAATTACGGCCGCAGCCATCTGTACTTTGGTGCCGACATCTTGCTCATGGTGGTGCTTATCCTTGTAGCTGGAAACAACGGCGGCAATGCGCTTCCCATCCCGGCAGTCGCCATGTGGAGTCCGCTGCTGGTGGCGGCGGCGTTGCTGGCGGGGCCCTTTTGGTTCACCCCCTTCTTCTTCCGCTTGAACCAGGTAAGAATCAGCTTCGGCATGCGCTGCTATTCTTTAGGGTTGCCGTTGTTACTTGTTTATGGGCAAGAATCGCCTTGGAAAAAGGAAGGTAGAGAGGTTTGCCATCAGTGCGTTATGCTTGCATGCACGTCCCAATGCCACCCGCATATGCCCCCCTGACCCTTCAACCTCTGCCTCTTTGCATGGCCCCACCAACTACCACCATGCACAACCTCCCACCTCCTCCCATCTCCTTCCTCGCAGGTACTCCGTGACACCCGTGAGTTCCGCGATTGGCTAGCGGGCAGCGCAGCACGCGGCGTCCCCGAGGGCTGGGCCGAGTGGAACGCCTCGCAGCTAGCGACCCTGCGAGATGATTCGGGCTCACAGGTGCCCAAGTACCGCTTCTGGAGCACCGCTGCCATTGTGGTCCCCCGCGCTGCCATTGCCCTGCTTTCTGCGCTCGTGGCCGTCACTGGCGCACGCTTTGACGCACTTGGGGTGCCCGACATGCTTTGGGTGCTGGGGGGCAGCGTGGTGGCCTGGTCGCTGCTGGCGCTGAAGGCCGCAACGCATCGTGCCTACCTGTCTTCCGGGCTAGGGCAACACTGGCGCTGGGCCAAGGGCCTGGTGCAGGTGCTTGCCATGTCGCTGGTGACGTTGTTGGCGGCGGTGTGTCTGTTCATGCCGAGGAAGGGACTCAGGTGGGTGCGTGTAGTCCTGTACGGGGATTTTTAGACTGGCTTAGTAGTGAGGGTTTAGTCGTGAAGACAGCAAGGGGTTGAGCTCAAGGGGGAATGGCCAGAATTCTGGTCATGCCCTCATGTCATGGTGTTGCGGTCGAGAGGTCGGACACACGATGGCGGCGGGCTGATACTCCTGACAGCCCATGCCAGCGCAACCACCCGCCCCTTTGCAACAACCTCATGCCTTCCCAACTCGTCGCAGGTTTTCGGGCGTGCTCATCGCAATGTACGCCAACTATCAGGTGGCCTCCCTGCTGGTCTGCATCTGCGTGGCTTGGTTTCCCAAGACCATGCTGGCTCGCTCGCTCACCAATGCCGCCTACCGCCAAGCCGACGCCGCGCTCGGCATTGCGCTAGCAGCTGCGCTCATCATCATTTGCTTTATCGGCGAAATCGGCCTCGTTATGGTGGACAAGGTGCAGACGCTGGTTCAATTTAACGACCGATATAGCCACACCCAAGCTGCCAGGCCGTACGCAGGAGACGACGACCCAGCGGCGGCGGCGACGCTCATTGGCGGCGGCGCCGGCCTGGCCGCCGCTGCAATGGCGGTTCTGCGTCGACGTCTTCCCAGCCAAACGCTAGCGCTGCCGCCGCTGAATGCAAGTACTGGGGGCATCGGCGGCGGCCCCGCCGCCGTTGGTGGCTCCGGAATGGGCCATGGGATACCTCTGCCGCCGATGAATGCTTCCGTACAGCCGTCTAATGCCATGCAGCAAGGCTGGGTTAGCCCACGTTGCCGGCTTGGAGGAGGCTCTACCACTCCCGTCATGATGTTTAGCAACCACAACGCCAACTGCAATGCGTGCCCCGGGCTTGTTAACGCCGCCGCCGCTGCTGCCAGTGATCCGGAGAGTCCTCCTGCCATCAAGTCCATAGCCACCATGGCCACTCCCACATCCTCCACCGCTTCCACGGCGGTCGTGGACCCGCCCGGCTACCTGCAGTCGCCATCCCATGACCCTCAGCGCCAGTTGTCTGCAACCTCACGCTTAACTGACATCCCAAGCCCCAGTAATCGTGGCAGCAGCCTCAACGGCGATGTCTTTACCTCTGCCACCGCTATTGCAGCTGCTGCCGCCGCCGCGGCCGCGGCAGCAACAGGTACTGGCATGACCGGCGGGCAGCAGCAGCAGCCATCTCGTACCGCTTCCTTCAAGGAGGTATCTTGGAGCAGCAGCCCCATGTCAACGCCTGTACGACAGGGCTTATCCCCTATTTCCGTAAGCGTAAGCGGTGTCGGCAGCACTCCTACGGCTTCTGCTTCATCACCGCTGGAGGATGGGACCCCCTGCCTGCGCAGCAACAGCCTGGCTGCAATGCGTTTACCTCCGGTGGAGAGTCGGCGTCCCGTGGCGGTTTCTCCCGCCCCGGCTGAAGCCGCCATCCAGCGTAACGCAGTAACCCTTGTGCCGCAGCCGCCGCCGCGGCCTCCGCCGTCGCAGCTACAACAAGCGTCCTCTGCGCAACAGCAGCCATCCACACCGCAGGAGCCGAGTCCATCGCAGCTGCAGCCTGAGGGTCCTCGGCCGCAGCACACGGACAGTCCACAAGACGTATCCGAGGGCGCCGGCGGCCGTAACGCTCCCAGCTTTGCCTGGATTCCCAGGCCACCCACGGAACCCCCCGCAAGCAGCACCCGCAACGCCACCGATGGCGGCGCTGCTGCTGCTACCGCTGACACTGCAACTTCCCGACCACCAAAGTGGGCAAATCGCCCAGGTTCAGCTGCTGTGGCCTTCACCCGCAATAGGTACGTCAGCCCTGTGCGACAGCAACACCGCGAGATGCGTCCGCTAACCGCGGACCCACGTATGGCTCTGAGGGCAACCTCAGAACGCACCCTCAACGCCGGCGCAGCAGACCCCATGGCTACCACAATCGGCGGCATCCATCCGCATCCGCCACGCCACAGTGCGGGGGGGACCATTGACAACGGCAGTGGCGGCGGCGGTGGAGGCAGCAGGGCACGCGTGAGAATGGGTCCGGCCCCAGAGGCTAGCTCCTTTGCAGCGCCACGAGCGGCTGCGTTGGCTCACGGTGCGTTGTCTGGCTGGGTTGACCCTCGAGCCATGCAGTTTAGTGGGGTAGGCAGCGGAGGGAAGACGGGAGATACCGGTGACGGCAGCAGGCCGAGTGGAGGCGACGCAGTGTGAGAGGCGTGTGAGCCACAGTCAGTACACGTGATGAAGAGGAAGGTCTTATTGCAGTAACACATCGGTGCGTTCCGTAACGTGACGTACTGGTAGAAAGGACCGTACTGGTAGAATGGTGAGAGATTGTCAGCAGTGTGAGCTTCTTGAAATGAGAACGCTCTCTGGAGGGTGGTGCTACTGGCTGGCCGTGTCTGGCAGGCTTGAAGATGCCCGAAGGACGTTTGCATGCCGTACAATGGCAGTGAGGCCATGAGCGATGCAACACGTGTGAGTCGCGGGCGTCCGTGTCAAAGCACGCCTCGCAGGGCTGTTGTGATACTGAAATTCTTGATGTTTAGGTACCGGTAGGTGTTGCTGTGACATGTTCGCCTCTCTAGTACTCGCATTTACCCTGGGTAGCGATCCCTAAATTGCTTATTGTCTATGTTTGCGCGTTGTGATCCTGTTTTGGCAAGCCGGTTTCGTGCTGTCCCTACCCTTTCCTACATGCATTACATGCTAGACGCAGGGGTCGTGGTAATTTTCGTTTGGCCACGGACGTTTTTTGGTGTGGGAGTAGATGCTGTGGCGTTATTTCGCAGGATGTCCATCTGCCGGATGTAGCGGCGTACGAAGCCGTAGCGGACCATTAGTAAGGATTGCAAACCAGTGTCAAGGGCCCTGGGCGGACACGCTTTCCCTTGTGCGCGAAAGCACCCAGGCAAAAGTTGGTAATGGCAGGAACTGCTGGAAGTTTAGTTACTGTGATCCAGTCAACTGGGGTTGTCATTAATTTCAAGGCAGGTACTGTTTACGCTCCGTAATTTATTACACTGGGTGATGTTACAACTTGGCTCATCTGTTTAACTCTTCCTTAAGCTTTTGCTTGCGTGGTGGCATGTATCAAGTTTTGCGGGGTTACAAACCTGAGTGTGCGTGATCCTAACTTTCCATGTTGACACCTTCGCATGCCTGTACCGCCACAGCCATTGTAATCGCGGTACCCATCCATTCCTCGCGTATGCCGCACTGTCGTGGGTGCTAACAAACCACACATCTGCCGCCCACAATCAATAGCTTGTGCGGCCATGCAGCTCATCGTGTGTCAAACCGTCGTACCGCGCCAACAGCACCGCATGCACCCGGAGACATACCCCGCCCCATGCACACATGGACGCCACCAAGGGTGGGACGACCTGCCGTTGCCACAAAACGCTCAGGATTGCAGCAGTGCACAGAGCGAACGCCCCAATGCTATTAGGCATTAGGGCTCCTGGCTGGGGATCGTTCTCTGGGGGCCAGCCTCCGCTGCCGGTAGCAGCTGTTGTGGCTGTGAGGTGCCCGCCGGCCGTAGTTTCGAAGCCGCTGGCAGCCTGGGGAGCTCGGGTGGCAAGTCCGCCTCTTCATAATCGGCCCTGGAGTAGGTTTAGGTGAACACCAGCGCAGGGATTGAGGCAAGGATTATTCATCTCCGACCCAACTCCAGTAACATACTCTGGAGCTCTCGTCTGCAAGCTCTCCCGCCCGGAACTGTGATCCGTACGTCCAGTCCCATCCATCACAATCCAAACACACGTCCCACTTTTGCTGCCTTGGCTCCAGCCACAGCGGCTAATAATAGCGCCCTTGAGTCCCATTCTTCGGAGCCCTTTCCTCAGCCGGCATGCATCCTCCTCCGTACTCCTGTAACCCACTCCCTGCCGCCATCTGCTGCTGCCTGCTCACCCCCACCCGCGGCTCACCAGTAGTAGCGAGTGGGCGGGTGGCGCCGCTCCAGGGTCTCTCCAGGCGGGCACCGCTCCCACAGCGATCGCCACCAGGTGTCGGCGTTGGTGGTGCCGGGTGTGTAATGACCGCGGCGGCAGCGCTTTAGCAGCTGAACCTGCAGCACGCCGTCGTCTGGAGGTGGGGTTGGTTGAGGCTCGATTAGCAGTAGGGGAGGGTAAAGCAAAACTACCGGTAGCTAAGCAAGAGGGAGGCGATGCCCCATGTCCTGGAAGCAAACCCTCTTCATTCCTAGTGCTTACGTACGTTAAAACATACGCATGGTGAACGCCACCTGCCAACGGAGCCTCTTTCTTACCCACAAACCAAGTGCTCAGCTCTGCTTTCACGGCGCCGTACAGGCTACCGGACAACAGCGGTTGCTCCTCTGCTGGGCCCAGCGCCAGCAGCAGTGAGGATGGGCTGATGTCCACACGCACGCGGGATGCGGTGACGCCCGGCGGCAGTCGTACGTAGACGTACGCGTGGGACTGGTTCTGCCGCCATTTGTACCTGCAAGAGCAGTTGGGCGTTAGCATCAGTCATGGCATGGCTGTGAATGTTGGTAGAAAACAAGTATTGATTGCTTGGGTGTAGTTTTGTAGAAGGTAAACGTGCTTTCCACTGCTGCTGATGCTGATGCGTCTGCGGCATGAATGCACTCCAAGGCAAGTCAAACATCTCGACGTAGTCACAGGTTATGCTGCGACTGTCACGGTACCTGGCGCATTCCAGCCCCAAGCCAGGCTCAATGGTTATGGCTGCCCAGGCCTGGTCCTGCCGACTCAGCAACCGCGCCTGCGTACGGCCGCACGCATACACCATAGGGAGGCGCAATGTGGCCGTTTAGAGAGGCCGTCAAATGCTGCACTCGGTTGCTGCCGTGTGTTACACCTAAGCACCAGTCCCACAAACATGTATATCAAGGAGATAACAAGTCTTGGCATCCGGGACGGGTCTAAAGGCGCTCGTATATGACCCGTGGGTCACATACCCAGCTGCAGCTGTACCTTTCGCGCCTCCTCACGCTCGCGTTCCAGCATGCGCCGCCTCTCCTCGGCCGTGTAGGTAGGGCCTATACAGGCGACAAAACCACAAAACCTCTGTGATTGACTGCCGTGAGTCGTCCGCCGCGGCTGTGCGCCAAGGAGCGCACGCGACATGCTCACATGCATAGCCCATGTTATCTGGCCAGAACCCAAGGCCTACCTTCGGGCTTCGGATCCAGCCTGCCGTACATGGACTGCATGACGTCATCCCGCCCCGGTCCAAGCACCGCCCGGCTCGCACGCTCCAAACGGTCGATCTCAGCTGCAACAGGGCAATGCTTGCAAACTCAAACTGGCTCCTACAGCAAGGGTGTGCCTTTCTCGCTTGAGGTGCGCCCATGCAAGGACCCATGTTTCATGTTGGACCCACCATCGCCCAGGACCGCCTGCTTGCCGTGTCGCCGCAGCCATGCAGCGAACCGTGGGTCGCTGTCCTCAGCGGCGTCTGCAAACTCATTGCGCTTACATGTCTGCCTATGGAAGGGCCAGTACGCCTACAACGAAGTGGGTAGAGCATGTCCATGTTGTACTACCGGTAGCATGCCGCAAACTCTGCATCTCCGCTGCTGAAGAATGCTGCATGGCTCATTGTCATGGGGGCTGCGCTGGCCGCGCACACATGGCACCGTCGTTAGGGTCTTAAGCTCTTGGCACCGCACCTTCTGGCATGCTGTGGAGCAGAACCACTCGGAGCGGCAGCGGCTGCAGCGAAGCAAGTCGTCAACCGCTCCACAGTTGGCTGAGGGCAATCAACGGTGCAGGGGCTCATGTAGGTCGAGGGACTTCGTCAAAAGGACAGGAAGACAGGAAGAGGTAACCAGTTTGCTGAGAAGGATAACCGTGGCAGTGTGCTAGGCAAAGGGGTTATTGCCGTATGCGGAGCAATCAATTTGTTGCGCTTTGTTTGCACCATCCAATGCGTCGTGATTCGCTGCGGAGGTCACTTAAAGGCGCTAGGGGCAACCTTGTCGCTAGCGCGCCCCCTCCCCTTGCCCTACGACCCTGTCTACAGCCTGACCACACGGGCCCTGAGCCCCTGACTAACCACACTCTTTCGGTGCTGGCTCCTCTTCCTCAAATCGCGACGCCATCTTCGGCAGGCGCCGGGAAGGCAAACGTTAAGGAAAGCCCGGGCAGGAAGCGCAGTCTAGGGAGGAGGCGCAAGTAAAGAGCGTACAGTCGCACCCCACACACAGAGCAAATGTCCGGTACTTGAACTCAAAGATTATTGTAAACGGATATTTTAGGGCCTTTCTTATACCAAGGAGAACACAATGCAAGCGTCGCAGCTTTGCATAGCATTTGTAGGCCGTCCCTAGGAGCACTTCTTGGACAGGGAGATGCCCCATGTTTTTTCCAGTTACCATGGCCGCATGCTGTAGCGCTGTTGGTTCGCGTTGGATATATCGCACGTGTTTGGTATATGGAACGTGTGCCTTGCATAACGTGAGCCTGGAAAAGGTAACCACACTCGCTTGGGCAGGCTCAGGGGCGAACACCGGCGAGTGCATGTTGGGCACAGCACCATGCAAGTACGGCCGGTATCCAAACGCGAACGGACCAACAAACCGAAACTCCGTAAGGCTTCTTGGTCAGTACTGTAAATCACGTGGACTACAACAACACAAGTACGGCCGTGGTCCCATGGGTCGCCGGACAGCCAAGGCCTTTATCCAGTTTGTTGTTGGGCCTCCATGAAACCATTAGGAACGGTTCGTAATCTTACATGCAGAGAAATACACGGCAATGGCGGGCGGGCCGGTCAACTACAATACACCGGTGGCTGGCAGTACTTCAAGCCTGAGCAATGCACGCGATTTGCGCGGCAACTCATCAGCATCCAAACGCAGTAAACAGCTACAACAAGATCAACTTTTTGCCGAGGCCATGACGCGTTAGGTTGGTAGGCCACGGGGTTGGAACAGCAGCCCAAACGCAGCGGCCGACCGTCCAACCATGCACCCCACAGGACCCCACGTTTTGCGCCCCCTACACCACCTCACAGGCCGGCCTAGACCGCTAACCTAGGCTTTCAAACCACGTCCCACCGTTTGAGCAGTATACAAAAAACGAAATGTACATATGTGTGAAACGTCAACATACATGGGTAGCAGTCCGGCAACAGCGCTGCAGCAGGTCAGCGAATGCGCGGCTTCTTGTTCATGCTCTCCATGAATGCCTGCACGTGCTCCGGCGTGACAGTCACCTCGCCGCCCTCGCTCGCCGCGACCTTCTCGCGCAGGAAGGATCTGCAGGAAGCCAACCGGTCAACAAGCAACAGGGCCGGGTCCAGGCGGAGGGGGAGAAGACGCAATGTTATTGGCAATACACAGGCACTGGGACATAGGTGGTCGAGGCCGTACCCTGGCAGGGACTGTACCGTGCGTGAAGCAAAGGGCACAGGCTACTCCCTTGTCGCATGGCTAGCAGCCCTGGCACCCTCGTAAACATGCCAGCATCTAGAAGGATCGTGCATCTCAGGTTTGTGTCACTCACATGAGGTTGTCGGCAAAGTCCCGGAAGCCCGCCGCCACTGCGATGCGCTTGCTCGGCTCCAGGGAACCCAGCACCTCGCCCTCCGCCTCCTCCAGCGTCTTCCCATCCAGGATTTCCCTGTTTGTGCGGCGGTGCACACGAAACAACACGATCACGATCAATCCAACGCATAATCGTACGTAACAACGACCCATGGAGTTGGCTTCCACGATTGGCAACTTCCTGATAAAGAAGAGTACAGGAAGGAACCGCATCGTGCATGTCTTAACTGCATGCAAATTGGACCAGTCGCATTACGGCCTTTGATTTTACTGCCCTGATTCACGTTTATGCCTCGTAGCAACAAGTTAGCACCTACTTCTCATCCCGGATGAGGTCCTCCACCGTGAGCACAGCCTCGCTGTTTGCCGCCTCCTCGCCCTCCGCCTCGGCACCCTCCTGCATGGAAACCAAAGTTGTGGAACCGAAGTTGTGGAGTGAGCTTGGTTAAGGTGGATCAAAGCATCAGGCGACTGCAACCGCCGCTACCAGCGCTGCTTGCTGTAAGGAGTGTAAGGAGTCCCGAAGTAGCCGTTGCAAGTGCGTTGCATGCCGGTACTGCAAAGGAAGGAACTCACCCCCTCGTCCTCGTCAGCCTCCCATTCGTCACCCTCACGGCGCCACGACAGCTCTTCTGTTTGGTCGAGCTGCTTCAGCGTGTCTGCAGGATAACAGGTGGGATGGGGATAGTGCTTTCGGCTCTTGGGCATTGGGTCAAGGGACTGCCCTCGAGACGCCAACATCCGGGCTACCAGCCCTCCTTGCAGTCCCCGTTCCGTGGGTTCGCACTTACGTTCCGAGGTGAAAACAACGTGACACCGCTCCTGCTCGAAGTCATCATGGGCGTCGTACCTGTTCAGGAAGGCGGGCAAAGGGGGCCGCAGGGGGATACTCAGCTTGCCCGGGTAACGGTGACTGGGGTCAACGTCCAAGCCTTGCACAAGGTTATCAGGGTCAGGATTTGGGGCCATATAGCCGGTTCACTACAGTGCAATAACAGGTCAACATGATTGGCCTCTCTTCTGTACGAGGCACACAACGCCATAAGGGCCTACACGCCCCAACCCACTTTACCACTCGCTTCACTCACGATAGCTCGTACACGGGTGCACCAGGATAACTTGGATCCTGCTGAGCGCTAGGCCCTACGACGGTGGCGCCCCACCACTGCGTTGAAACGGTGAAGCAGCGCAAGGTCAGATCAAGGATAAGGTGGGTTAAAGCGGGGGGTAGGAAGGCACCTTTGAGTACGGCTCTCCCTCGTCCGGCTCAATTTGCCACTTGACCTGCAACAATTCGATACCATTAGCAGCGCTGGTGTTAGCGGAACGGCGAGAGTGACGTGTCGCTGCATCCTAAATTGATACTTCCAACCTCGCACCTCAAGACGACCTCCGACCGCTAAGCCTGCTGCCTCTAGAGTTAAAGCAGTGCCTGTCGCGGACACCTGCTGCTCAGCTGGCTCCTGGCCATCTGCTTGCGTCTCAGCGGTCTCAACGGGTGAATTGGCCCAGGGCAACACAGGCTCAGCCATGCTTTAACACAAACTATGTTCTGCTCTTCGAGTATTATAATACTTCTTGATACGTCCTTAGCTTAACGGAACAAACAAAATGGTATATATGCTCAAATGTTTGAGTCCGTTCGCACTAATTTGTTCAGCACAAGAAACTTTGTCAATCTCTAGTAAAACGATCTAGCCGGACATGGCGAAAGTATGTTACCTATCGGGTCAAATGTACTACGTATGTTGTAAGTGTCGTGCAGCGCATGCTGCGCTGAGCCTGCGAATAGCGTGCTGCGCCTAGTGGGTTCGAATCCTTAGTTTCACATTTTTGTGACCCTCACTACGTGGTAGGCAAATTACGGCCTGTGTTGTCGTTAAGACGCACACCGGCACACGTCTTCGTTTTTAGGCCGATGTGCACGCTAACACCATGGCGACACATTGATGAGCTGCAGGTTTCTCCCCTCAACACGACTCCGTTGTGCTTTGTTCTTTGCAATGCAATGCGTGGCTGATGTGAGATGATGGTACGGAAGTACGCCAAGGACACAAGAGAGGACAATGGCCCTTACAAGAACGCAGCAGTCAGTGGGTAGCGGTAGAGCCAGCAGGATAACGTAGAATCAGCAGCGTGGAGGCGCAGCAGTCATTATGACCCATGCCTCAATTGGGCTCGACAAATACCTCAAAAGCCGCAACCGCACGCCGCCTCTCTAGCTACAGGAACATGCACACTTCCTCCAGCAAAGGCGCGCAACACTGCGGCATTGAAGCAAATGAAGCACATACAGCACAACAGCAGCGGGGCAGCGCGCAAACGGCGCGCCGACGCATCCTGCAGGCTATGACTTGGGCCCATGGTCCCAAGCAAGCGCATGAAGCGCTTAGATGAGGTCGGCAACGTTGGAGGGCAGCTCCTCAATCACGGTGTTGTAGAACCGCTGGATGTCCTGGAGCATGCGCTCGTCGTCCTGCAAACAAAGAAGTAATGTATCGTGATAAGTCACTTGCCTAATTATGATTAACAAGACGCCACCCAGGAACATTGGCAAGACGAGCGACTTCCTTTGACCCAGCCCCTCGCCTCCTAGAGGCAGTGATACAGCAAGCAAGCACACTACCAGGCACCCATCCCACCTTGGTGACGAAGTTGATGGCCACACCCTTGCGTCCGAAGCGGCCCGAGCGACCGATGCGGTGCAGGTAGTTCTCGGGCTGGGTCGGCAGGTCGTAGTTGATGACCAGGGAGACCTGCTGCACGTCGATGCCGCGGGCCAGCAGATCCGTGGTGATCAGCACACGCGACGAGCCGGAACGGAACTCGCGCATAATCACATCGCGAGTGTTCTGGTCCATGTCACCGTGGGTGGCGGACACGGTGTGGTCGCGCTCGCGCATCTTGTCCGTCAGCCAGTCCACCTGAGGGGGGAAGACGAATGGATTTCAGTACAAGGAGCTGGACTTCCAGAGTTTGTATGACATGCCGCGTAGTTTGTATGCACGTTCCCGTCAAAGCCCTGAAGATGCCCAGTAGGGAAATGGGTTCCTCCACTATGTTCCACCTAATCCAGCAAGCCCCTCACCTTGCGGCGAGTGTTGGCGAAGATGACCGACTGGGTGATGGCCAGGGTCTCGTACAGGTCGCACAGGGTGTCCAGCTTCCACTCCTCCTTGTCCACGTTCACGTAGAACTGCTTGATACCCTCCAGGGTCAGCTCATCGCGCTTGACCAGAATGCGCACCTGTTGTGGGCAAAGAATGGTTAGGTACGGTAAGGACAACCCGTCCGTTAAGTCGGATGCATACCCCAGCGGGCTCAAACATGTGATTACTAGTCGCCAGTGAAACCATGACCAACCATTGCCGAATACCCCAGCAGCCCATGCAAACTTCTAGCTCTCGCAGAACTTACCGGCTTGTTCATGAACTTGCGGGTGATCTCCAGGGCCTCAGGGGGCAGGGTGGCCGAGAACACACCAACCTGTGAGGAACACCAAGCGTAGGCGGGGCATGGTGAATGATTCGAGACCTTGCTTATGATGAGGATAACGGCGAATCCCACAGCGTTATTAAGGCAGGTGGTCTTAGTCAGTGAGATTTGGCTACAATCGTGAAACTGCCATCGCCAAGGGCAGCATGGGACACAGTGCCTGCAGAAGACCTCCACTGCTGCTCTGATAGGACATTTGGCCTGCCATACGCCGCCAGTGCTCCTCTGGCTGTACTGGGCAATGACCCAAGTTCAGACGGTAGCTGCGTTAGAAACGGCAGCGTGGATAGGACCCGCAAAGCGTTGCTGCGCGTGCTGCCGCCGTTGGTGCTGCTGCAGATGCCGCCATCGCCTTGGAGCTGCTGCTGTCCGTTTACGGCTCCCTTAGCCATTGGGAACTGCCTAAAGTGCAAAGGCAATCCAAACGCACTGCCCAAGGGCAGTAAGCAGTCGCACCTGCAGCTTGGGCGGCAGCAGCTGGAAGATGTCGTAGATCTGGTCCTTGAAACCGCGGGACAGCATCTCATCGGCCTCGTCCAGGACGAACATCTTGATGTTGTCCGCGCGCAGGTAGCGGCGGCGCAGCATGTCGAAGACGCGGCCGGGGGTGCCGACCACGACCTGCACGCCAGCGCCCAGGATGCGGGCATCCTCGCGCACGCTGGTGCCACCCACGCAGGCGTGGCACTTGACCTGCAGGAAGTCGCCCAGGGCGCGCATGACCTTCTCGATCTGCTGCGCCAGCTCACGGGTGGGGGCCAGCACCAGGGCCTGGCACTCAACCATGTTGTAGTCCAGGTTGTTCAGGATACCGGCGCAGAAGGTGGCCGTCTTGCCCGTGCCGGACTGAGCCTGCTGGATGACATCCAGACCCTTGGTGAAGGGCACGATACCCTTCGACTGAATCGCCGAGGGCTTCTCAAAACCTGGTGGCAAGGGGTTGCACGTAGACGTCAGGGGTAATCGTAGACATCGGAGCGAGGGAGGATAATTCCCGCCAGCAGAACCAGCATGACTCCATCATAGTATTTTTGGTGGTTCCAAAAACAAAGGAAGGCCATGCGTGTCTGTTAGCTGAAATAACTGATAGCCGATTGGATGTTCCAAACGGTGTTCCCTCCCGCCCTCCCGTGCGACCGATGCCCCTGATGTGCAAGTGGTCTTTGCGAGAACGATTGTTGTAACCAGCTTTCGCAAGCCCAGACTGGCAGACTGGTAGCCCCCACCGCTCCAAAGGCAAGTCGCCACGAACGCATGCGGACTAAGCCCCTTTCGGCCGAAAGGGAGCCATTTAATGCGCCAATCGCTCCACCCTATCCGGCCCTTAACCCGCTCGCCAGCTTTGCGCCCAAGCATCCAAGCCTCGGAATGAAAGCTTGCCGATTTGTGCTGCTGCAACTGAGCTGTGATAAACCATAGAATAGGCTTCCATTTGGAAACCTACCGTAGGCGTAGATGCCGCGCAGCAGGTTCTCGTGCAGGTTCATCTGGTCGAAGCTCTCAAAGCTCTCCTCCCAGTCGGTGTAGAACTGGTCCTGGTTGTTGCCCAGGCTACATGGATTGAAAACGGGGTGCAGAAGGTAAAAAGGTCAGTCGACGCCTTGCATCTTTCAGCATCATCGCATAATGGGCGGCGGCACTTACAAGGCCTGCATCTTCGTGTCGAAGGCGCGGTCATCGAAACCGGTACGCTGTTCACCAGGAGCTGGGGCAGCCATGTTTGCTGGTTTTGCTCTGCAGGAGAATCCTTGGTGCGTGAGACGGCGCGCTAGGCAACTTAAAGAAAGAGGCGGGCTCACCAAAAGGGCACTCAGGCCCGCGAAGAGAAAGCGTAAGAAGTTTGTATAAAGCAGGATTGGCCCGCTTTATTGCAGGGCCGAAAGAGGGGCTTCAGGGGGACTGTTTGGGTAGTAAGCTTGGGCCTGGCTCCAGGGGTGCCCCACCAAGGCGATGAGCATTAGCAAGTTACCAAGCCAAGCATGAATGTTAAAAGAATTCTTTAAGCACTACACTGTTTGTCACCTGATACGTCTATATACCTTATTTAGCAAAACAGTGTTCTGGCTCGCTTTTCATGCCTTCATTTTTCTGCAATCAAAACACCTGGGTGTAGTTATGACAATGTACAGTAACAATCGGTTGAAGGATACTAACAACCACCTAACGTTGGTCCTCATCCTGACCGAAGTCGCTCAGTCGCTCCGGTGGATGTCAACCGCCGCGCTTCGTAGTCGCTTCTCGGCAAGGCAGCTTTCTTGAATCTGTGTCAGTAGCTGTTCTGTCATGAGTACGTCTCAGTGCCACGGACGCGCCGCTGACTTCTCAAAGGCAGCAGCGGCAGCAGCCGGCGGCTTACCTTCCCGTTGGTCCTGCCCTGCGCGTGTCTCTTTTCCATAAGGCCTAGAGTTTTAATGTGCTAGCAGATGATGGGGTAAGGCGTTCGGGTCTCCCAATTTGCAGCTATCAGTTACACCTGGTAAACCCTGGACGCCCCTTCCAACGGCCGCTTCAGGCAAGGGCCCTCTTACAGCCGACGTCTAACGACGAAGATGACGGAATAGGGCATGCAGCGGCAGATGCAGCTGGAGTTGTCAGTCACTGGCCTTAGAATGCGAAAGTTACAAGGGGGACCGGAGTTCCTGAAAGCCTGAGAGCCGTACAAGAGACCCAATCGCTAGCGGTACACGCTAGGCAGCCGCAACAAAGCAACCTACCCCAGGGACATGCCTTGCAAAAAACAAGGAGCCATGCCAGACACAGAACCACCTGAAACCAAGCCCGCAAGGCCACAGCTCCACAAACACCAAGCCCACGAGGGGGAAACAGCACTCAGGCGAAGCCCGCGACAGAAGCAACAAATTATTGTACAGAGCAACTGCCAAGCTGCTGCGTTGTGTCACAGCAGTGCCCAACTGTCACCAAGTCTGTCGACAACGGCGTGAGCCTAAGGTAAGAGCACCCATAGGGGTTGTCAATGGCAAAACAATCCAGGGTCAGGGGGAGGCCGGCGGGGACGCAGTATCAGGCGGGCCAACAAACCGTACACGGCCAGCCGCATTTGCAAGGAAAGGGTGAATAGGGGGAACACAGTCCCAGCCGCGGGGAGGCACACCTAAGACAGCAAAGGACTGGAGGCGGGACCAGAAATTGAATTGGATTCTCGAGAATTGGATTCTCGCACGCGCTGTACTGCACATGGGTGCAATAGATCGGCGTGTTTCAGCTGCATGGACGCTTTCTTCAGGGGTCGGACGCTCTCTTGAGGCGTTGTTGAAGACCAAATCAGTGGAGTTAAAGCATTGAAACGACATCGGCTGCTTCGAGCTTATGAGTTATGACCCCGCTTCATGGCTCGAACCGCCCGAGAACCTCTCGGGCAGGCTTGGGCAAGCTGCTTGGGCACCGGGTGGAACCGGGGAATGCCTTTGGACGCCGAAAACATAAATCCGCTTGTGTGCAACTTCCGGCCGTTGGGCCTACCCAAAATACGGCAGCTAAGGTTGCCGTCCTAGTTGGCAACGCCCGCCCTAGGTGGCGGTTGGACGCATGCCTCCTGGAATAACATTGGAGAGCAGCGCCCGAACACATTGAAGAACAGTGCCCCAACACGACATGTGTGTGTTGTTGGTAGTTGTGTGCTCCCCAATCAAGCAATCTTCTGTGATTACCAATAGAGCCGTCGGGTAGACGCCAGCCCCTTTTGGATTGGCTTGGGGCTCGCCTCCCCTTGGCTCCTTAATTCGCTGCTCAGTCCTGTCTAGTTTTAGAGAGTTGCTCAATCGTTGTCTGTTGTGCTAGTCAGGGGAAACGATTGCGGCGTGGGGGGGTACATATGTTGGTTCCATACCCACTCTCCGTTGCCGAGTTGGGCTGCACAGCCGTGTTTGTGCGATGTTAGCCGCACCTTTTGATGTCAATCCGTATTGGGCACTGCACAATAGGTCACTGAGCTAGTAGGTAAGGCATAGATCACAACGCAGATGAATGAGTCCGGCTTCCTCTCTTACTAAGTACTCCGCGCCGCATTGCACGACACTGCCGTGGTGAGCGAGGTAATGTGATACTCCGATACAGCCCTCGAGTAAGTATGCCTGTTTACTAGAAGCACTTGACCTCACGTATACAGTGATTGTCTGATACGATTTCGGAACACAGTGAGCATTGATCACTTCCAACATACGCTAGCAAGCTGCGTTCATATCCTAAAGCCATCTTCGCCTCTTCCTATCCTAAGCGCTAAAATGGTTGGCAAAGGAACCAATCCGCCTGGGTGGAAAGCGTTCATGGCAAGCACTGCCACCTGCAAGACAATTGAGGAGCGCATCGCGCTCGTAAAACCGATCATCGAGCAGGTGCACACAATTTTCGAAGAGCAATCTACGCAGTCGCCAGGGTCACAGAAGCTGTTCACGGCATTGGGTGTCGGAGCTCTGAACAACACCGTTACCGGTCTTGACCCCGCGTCGGCCGATTCGCATCGACAACTGCTGGCTGTAAACGATGTCATCACTGGTGGTGATCCTCGCCTGGCTGTTGTGCTGCTTGAGCACAACTTCCTGCCATCCCTGCTCCGCCTCCATGAGCGGTAAGTGCGTGTACCGTCAGCACGCGTGCATCTAAACGTCCATATAGCTGGGCGTTGTGTTGTGGCTGCTCTGTGTGGCACTGTGTGGATCCAGTTGCGATTACCCTCAGCTGCTCCTTTAAGCAGCCCCACGGTCAGTCAACGCGCCGGGCACCACAGTTCAATGCCTCTCTTTACCTCGAATACCACCGCTGCCTCACGCCTCCAGCGCCATTGACACCATCACAACACTCCTTGTAAAGCCAACTACCTGCACTCCACCTGCAAAGCCGGCATCCTCCACTCAACCTACCCCACCCTTCCCACCATTTCCCCCTTTCCACCAATCCGTCCACACCCAAAACACACAGCATCGCCGACATGTCCCACCGGCTCAGCCAAACCGTGGTGATGCTGGTCTGCTCCTGCACCATGGTCAGCGGCTCCCTCACCTCCAGCCAACTGGAGGCGCTGGCGGTGCGCCCCGAGCTACCTCAGCTCCTGCTCTCCCACATCATCTACCTCTCCATCCACCCGCAAGTGCTGTTGTCCCCGGCGGGCATCGGCACCGCGCAGCGCTGCATCCAGGTCTGCTGGGAGCTCACCCGCACCTCCTCGCAGCACAGCAAGGCCTTCCGCGAGCTTCTGCTGCAGGTAGACGCCGCCGCGCGGCTCATGCTGATCTCCACGCTAGCGGCTGGAAAGGGCAGCGGCGGCGAAGCCGCCGCCGCCGCTGCCTCCGACGCCGCCGCAACTGCGGAGCCGTCGGCTGACGCGACCCTCGGCGGCGTAGCTGCGCTGGAGGAAGCCGGCAAGGACAAGCCTGCTGACGCTGACGCTGCTCCTGCTCCTGCTCCGTCCTCCTCCGACGCCAGCAGTGCTCCTGCTGCTCCCTCCTCCGACCCCGCCACGGCCCCTGACCTGTACGAGCAGCGGCTGGTGCTGGCGGCACAGGCCAGCAGCCTGGTGGCAAACCTGGCGGGGCTGGGTGACCGCAACTTCAACCTCACCACGGGTGGGCTGGCGCCGCTGCGCGCCTGGCTGCTGCGGCCGGGCACCCTGGGCGCGCTGCGGCCGCTGCTGGAGCGGCTGGTGGATGGGCTGGCGGAGGTGCGGGCGCGCATGGAGGCGCAGGATGCGGATGCGGAGGCGGAGGCTGCAGCGGAGGAGGCGATGGCGGTCATGCAGCTGGATGATGCGGACCTGAGGCCGGCACGCCTGCCGAGGCGGAGGTAGGCGGAAAGGGTTTATGAGGCCGCAACTCGGGGTGGTGTTGAGCATGGATGGGTACAGCCCTGGCTCAGCTTTCTTCCCGTTGGTTACCTTTGATCAACCTGCCGGCACATGCGTGCATGCATGCATGCTGACCCCTGCAGCCTCGTTGGAACGCCTTTCCGCCAACCCCAACCCCGCACCCTCGCCTGCAGGATTGTGGCTCAGGTGGAGGGCGCGCTGCGCAACCTGCTGACGGTGCTGGGCATGCCCACCATCGTGATGGGCACCAGCGAGGCGGACGTGGTGGAGGCGTGCGGCTTCGTCATCCGACACAGCTTCGGCATGTTCACGGGTGAGCGGGGGAAGGGAGGCGGCTTGGGTCGCTAATGCTAGTCTCCTGGGGGGCTCCTGTTGATGCTAAAGCCGGCTACGCATGGGACCAGTCGGTCGTCTCCACCCTACCCTGCATTCCACATGCCATTTGACAAGAACACTCCCTATGATGCGGCCCAACATGACCGCCCCCCTGTACCGCATTGCAGAGGGCTACGTGGACACCTTCCGGGCCCTCCGCGCCGCCGTCAGCGACCCGCTGCCCGCCGGGGCCGCCAGCTCCGCCCCTGCCGTGCCCTTCAAGGAGCCCTACCCCGGGGCCTACGGCCAGTACTTCCGCGCGTACGCGGGCCACATTGAGACCGTGGTTCCGGCGCTGGGAGTGCAGCTGGAGGAGTGGGGCGTGCGGTTCACTGGGGAGCAGGCGGCTCGGGACCTGCCGGTCATGCAGGTGGGGTGAAGGGAAAGGAAGGAAGGAGGAGGGCGAGAAGTGGTGGGGCGGGGCTCTGGGGCGGAAGGGGGGCAATGGGGCGGAGGAGGGGCGTAAGGAGGGGCGGGTTAAACAACTACCCATCCTCAATCCAAACCACCGCCGCCCGCACCCTACGGTCCCCGTCAGTGTGTCCCCGCGGCTCCCTGTTAACCTACTGCCTTACGCCATGCGCCGGCAACCATGTTTCTGCCCGTGGGTGCTCCCTTGTCGTACGGTCGGCTTAGTTGACTTTCTTCCTCTGTTACCCCACCCCACCCTATCCACCACACATTGGAATTTCTTTTTTCCCCCACCCTATCCTCATTCAACACATTCTTCTTTCCACCCATCCACCCCGCATGCTCCAGGTGGCCACTTACCCCCGCTACTTACCCCACCCACCCCTGCAGGTGTCTGAGGGTGTGGACGCCCGCAGCGCGCAGTCCTGGCTGAAGGACCAGATCCAGGACATCGTCAACTGGGGCCACGCCATGATGCAACTGGTGCGCATGGCGGACCAGGCCGCGGCGTCCAACAAGACGCAGCAGCAGCAGGAGCAAGGTGACCAACAGCTGCAGCAGCTGCAGCAACAGCAGAAGCAGCTGCTGCAGCAGATGGGGGCTGCAGCCAAGGGGCACTGTGCGGCGTGCGGTGCGGCGCCGCCCGCCGGCGGGCCGCCCTTCCAGTCTTGCAGCCGGTGCAGGGGCGTGCGGTACTGCTCGCGGGCGTGCCAGATTGGGCACTGGACGCAGCACAAGGCGGATTGCCAGGCCAGGACGGCGGCGGCTGCAGCGGAGACGGGAGCAGCGGCGGCGGAGGCGCCGGCCCCAAAGGCTGAGGCTGGGAAGTAGGGGGTGCGGTGGGGGGCGAGTGTGGGGCATGGCGGTGTGGGAGCTAGGGGAGGTGCTGTCAGGTGGGGCGCGGCGTGCGCCGTGCGGCTTGGGATGCGATATGGGAGTGTGGGCTGTGGCGTTACACAGTGCAGGTATCGCAGTACCGAGAGTCTGTCCTTGTTGTTGCGTCGGGGTAGGGGCCATGGATGGGGGTCAAGGTGCTGGTTGCTGCTAGGTCGCTTCTTGTGGCTGCTCATCGGGATGGGAAGTGTACCCCTGGATTTGTTCGGTAATGTTGGGTTGGTGCAAAAGGCTATCCCCTGTTAGGGCTATTCCGGATTAGTCCTGGTTCACGGGTGTTGGGCCACCGCGAGTGGAGCTGCGGTTGCGAACTCCACTCCCCGTCAAGACTGTAAAGAGACGTGACGGCGTTAACTCACCCTGCGAAGGGACTCGGACAGCAGAATTCCAGGGGGTCGTGCCCTTGGTCCTTGCAGCTTGCACCTCCCACGACGTCAGGCACATAAGTTGGTCTGTACCACATGCGACGACTCTGAACATGACGCGTGGCTGCGTACGAGCACGCACTCGACGTGGTGTTCCGACGATACCGTTGCAGCATGACACGCCACATCCTTTTTGTCATGCTGCAATGACGTCGTCCCAAAGTCAGAGTCCAAACTTGCCGAGAAGCCTTGAAGCACCGTCAACGGCAGCAGTAGCCCCCTGCCCTCCTCCGCTGCTGCACGCCATGCTGCTCGACTCGCTGCCTGGGGAAGCTGGCGGGTCGCGACGTGGTGATGGCGCTGCTGATGTGTGGCAAGTGGGGGGCAGCTGCTGCGGGGGGCGCCGCCGCCGGGCAGCCTGGAGGAGAGGCTGGCGGAGGGAAGACGGGCGGTGGAGACAGCCAGTTAGGCGGCTGCGAGGGAGAGGGTTGGCATTGGGCATGGACGGGTAATGGTCGGGTAAAGTTGGAGTACGACTTTATCCTTCTCTTCCACGTGCAAAAGAAGAAATATGGAATGTCCAATAACTCGATTGGGTTGGCATAACCATGACGGCGTAACCAGAGCAAGCAAACAAGATGTACGACAGCAATTGTAAATCTGCAGCTTCGCGACCATTCTTTGCTATTATTTCACTCATTGTACGCCGTTGCTATGTTTGTATGATATTGGTACAAATTGCACTCGAACGTTCGCAAGAACTACCTCCTTTGACAATGTCAAGTAATTTGCGGTGTAAGGGTGTTAACCACTAGCAAAGGTGATCGGCGGCGTTGTCTCAGGGTATTACAGCTGGTATGAAGGCGGCGACGCTTCTGAAGGCACGTTGGCGCGAAATTTGATAATTATCCCGGCTGCTGAGCTTACACTGGCGGCTTCCGGCGGCATATCCGGCATTCTTTGGTAAGCTCAGACGCAAGATGTAGCAGGAAGAGTAGATGCCCGACCTGTGCACATACTTACACTTCCCGACTGCTAAAACCATGGCATCCGGTATAAAGCTTTAGAAAGCGACACGCTGCCTTTGGCATGTATTATGCCCGGAGTGGATGCTGTATCTTGCAGCATTGTAATGTTTACCAGCTGAGACGGCTAAGCGTACAGCCTTGCGCTCTCAAACCGTCAACTCCATCCTGCCAATTTCTGCCCCTACCAGAGACTTGGCGCTAGCCTCCTGAACGCTCGGGCTTAAGCCAGCTCTTGGCTGGACAGGAGCGGTGATGGCCCCACAACATTGCCAACTCCCCGCCGAGACAGCGGCCCTGCTCGCCTGCATCCCCGCAGCCGCGAAGCGCCTGCTGCAAGATGATGAGCGGCGCAGCAAGGGCCGAAGGCCGACCATGGACGCATTCGACTTGCAGGACTTGACACACAAGCTGTCGTGCCTTTGGAGCAAGATCCGCAAGACAGAAGTCTTTGAAGTCCTTGCCTGCGAGCCTTTCCTCAGGGCTCTGCTCGGTATCGTCGCCGTGGTGGCTCGGTGGCCCCCCGTGGACCACCGTACCGCTTTCGGCAGCAGCAGCAGCAAGACGACTCGCTCAAACTCTGCCATCGACGTATTCGGCCTTGTGGCTTTCGGCGACGATCCACATGATGCCGTTGCCTTCATGTTTCCGAAACCCGTTGCAAGCAGTTGCTCCACCTCCTCCTCCTCAACCGCCGCAGACGGTGTTTCGTCTAAGCTTCCACAGCAACGCGCGCCGTTGGGCGGTCTGATACCGCTTCCAACTGTGGGGCAGAAAACCGCCAGGCAGAGGCAACCCGCGGCGGAACAGAAGACCAGCTCTTCCGCTCCTGCCCCTGCCTACGTGCCGGTCTGCAGGTGCCCGACATGCGCCCGACGGCAGCACCGTGGGAACGCCGGCGAGGCCGAGAGACGAGTCCCCGTGCATGGCGTGAACGGCCGGTTTGGCGTTTACGAAACCTTCCCGCCCGATTGTACCGCCACATACTGGACTCCGGACACTCCGGCCGGCGGTGCCCCGTCGTACGAGCGCGCACGTTGGGAGCTGCGGCACGTCACGTTCATGGTGGTGAAGGAGCTTCTGGGCCTCGGGCTGATACGGTCGCCGGTGCAGGGGGACGCTGTCCGCGGTGCTGGCGGCAGCAGCAACAAGGACGGTTGCAGTCCGCCGCCTGCTGCGGTTGTGGCTCTTGCATGCGGGCTGTTGCGAGGGGGACTGCTGCGGTGCTGCAGTCGGTGGCTGGCGGCCGCTGCTGACAGGGCGCAGGGGCTCTTGAGGGCCGCGACGACCGGTGCCGCAGCGGCAGCGGAGGCAACGGAGGCGGTAGCGGCGACAGGTGCGGCAGAGGGGGCTGGTGCGGCGGAGACAGCGGCTGGAGGATTTGAAGCTCCTACGCTAGCAGCCGGACCGCCCTCAGCCGGCGTCGCTGCCGCCCCTAGGCAGCTGAACATGGCAGACATCAAGGCGGCTATGGACTACTGCACCGAGCTGCTCTTCCGTACGGTTTACATCCTGCTCCCGCTCGCATGCGTCGCGAAGGCGTTGGTTCAGGTGCACGTGAAGCAAGAAGGAGGAGGAGCAGCAGCAGCAACGACAAGGGCATCAACCGCATCAGGGAACGGGAGCGGCCGTACGGGACCGCAGGCGCAGCCGGAGGTTCAACTGCTGCGGCAGATGCCGTACATTACCGAGCTCCTTGCCGCGCTGCGCAAGAGCAACGTCGTCGAGCATTTCTCGCGAGTGGTGCTGTTGTCCTTGGAGCTTGGAAAGCTGGCGGATGATTCCATGCAACTTGCAGCGGCTGTTACGACACCTGCTGCTGCTGCTACTGCTGCGAAAGAAGGGGCCTCCGCTGTGGACGAAGTGGGGCTTTGCCACCTGCTTCACTTTTACATCTTCACGCTCTTCTGTCTGCAGCAAACCATGAACAGCTGCGGCACAATTGCGAAAACCGCGCTGGACGGTATCCTGACAGCCCCCTGCACCCAGCACCTGCTGCTGTCGACATGCCTCGTCGCGCTTTGCACAGCGGATTGCGGGCCCTCTCACGGCCTGCCGCAGCACTTGACCAGGTACCTACCCGTGATTGGAGTCGAGAGGCACGGGTTTCCGTCCAATCTCAAACACAAGCAAGGCCGACAGGAGATGTGGACGTGCGTGCCCCTTTCCACGATTCCCGCTCTACTGCGCAGCCAAGAAGGCCCGCTGCCTGGGCAGTTCATGAGCCTGCGCATGCTGCTGCGAATTGGGCAGCTGGCGGTGCGATCCGCAGAACTGCTGGCGGCAGACCCGGCCAGCGAAGGGGAGGCTGCCAGCGAGGAGGACGACGACGGCGAGGGAGGCAACGGCGTGGGGCCGCTGGAGATCGTGCTTCCGAGGAAGGTGCTGGTTGATGTGGCCCGTGCGTCGCTGTACGCCATGACGGGGCTTCTAGCGGCGGTGCCGGAGGGCAAGGCGGAGCGGGCGGCCAGGCGGGACATGTGGCGGCTGATTGTGTCTTTGGCACGGCATGGACCCCCGTTTGCGGACACGGATGATCAGCGAGGCATTGCGGAGTTGATTGTGCCTGAACTGAAGCCGGTGCTGGTCACGGAAAGTGAGCGCGGGGGGTCCTAGGGGTTGCATGATTGCTGGTTGGGGGATGGTTCAATCGGGTGCTGGGGGGGTGGCGGGATGTAATGAGATGGGGTTAGTGGGAGGGGAACATGGGATGGATGGGAGAACAGCATCAGCATGCATGTTTCTGCACCTGGGCAAGCCAGTCATACGTCAAGTTCCGTTTCCTGGCTCCATGCACCCGGTGCCCTTCCAACCAACCCCTGTATCGGACTCCTCCCTGCACCGCAGGCTCCATGCTGGCTTCGCCTGAGCCCCAACTTGACATCGCGCTGTCTGCCGGCCTGATTCCCTGCCTGGAGCGCCTTCTGCGTCGAGCCGGACAGGCGCCTGACGGGCCGGAAGCTGCCGTGGTGATTGCCATGCATGTCAACGACATTGGCGTCGAGCGTCTCCTCGGCGGAATGGTGGTGTATGGGGATCCGCAGCAGGCAGCGGCGCTGCTTGTTACGCTGGGGAAGCTGCTGCGACAGCTGCTGCCAAAGCTCATGGCGATCGTTCCGGCAATGCTGGGCCGTGAGGCTTACATCAGCGGTGGGCACGGCAGCAGCAGCAACAGCGACTTCAAAATGGACGGTCAAGAGATGCAACTCGTGTTATTTCTGCTGGAACTTGTGAACTGCGTGCTTGTGGAGGGAGCGACTTGGATGGGTTCCCTCATCGTCACTTCGTCAGACGCGGAAGCAGAACGCGCCGCCGCCATTCGGCACCAGACCTCGCGCCTGGTCATGTACGCGGTTTACGATTGGCTGCCGCTGTTGTCGCGGCTGGTTCTGGTCACCGCGCAAGCGCCGCAGCTGCCCAAGCACATGCAGAGGCATTGGGAGATGCAACAAGCCGACTGTCTGGGGCAGCTGGTGGAGTCGATATCGCTTGCGCTCATGTCCTGGCTGCAATTCCTGCCTAGCCTGTATCCTCGCAAGTACGGCGGTTCCTACTTCAACTACATGAGGCATGCGGCAGCAGCAGCAGGCTCCCGTCCTCACTCCTCCAGCAAGAACGCATCCTCCACCTCCGCTGCGTCCTCAACGCTCAAGGCTGCGGCTAAGGCAGCGGGTGCCGCTGCAGGTGCTGCCCCTGCTGCAGCCATGCAGGCCTTGCGGCGGTTACTGGTGGAGGAGGTGCAGGCGGTGGCGGTGGCGGGTGCTACGCTGCGTCTGGCAGCGCACCCCCTGGTCAGCAGCTGCTGGGCCAAGCGGCGCTGGCTGAACGCGCGCCTGGCGGACGCGCTGTGCAATGTGGCGGCCGCTTGCACCCAGGAGCTGCGGTCGGCGATGGTTGCAACATCGTCGACCTCGTCAGCATCATCATCGTCAGCAGCAGCGGCGGCCGGGAGCTTGTCATGCGGTGCTGCGGCGGCGGGTGTTGGGTCTGCGGCGAGCAAGCAGGTGCCGCAGTCTCAGAACCGGCAGAGCAGCGGCGGGAGCAGCAGCAACAGCGGTGGCAGCAACAGCAACTCAACCGGGCGTCAAGAGGCCTGCATGGCCTACTGGCCGCCGAAGCTGGTCCTCGGCCTCGTCCCTCACACAAACACCCTCTTTTACGGGGAGTGCCTGCAAGCGCTGGCGACCCAGTTGGATCTCTGGCAGAGCACTGGCAGCGACGCGGGCCTGGAGCGCGGCCCCTTGAGCGTGCTGATGAGGAACCTGGCGCCGTCGGATGCGGTTTATGATGCCCTGGGGGCCATCGTGGAGCCTGCGGTGGCTCGCAGCCTGCTGCGAACCTGCTCCAACGTATCGTGCTGCAACCTGGATGGTGACAGCGAGTCGGAACTGGAGCTGTGGGCTTGTTCCAGGTGCGGTTCGGCCTGGTACTGCAGCCGCGGTTGTCAGGCGGCGCATTGGCGTGCGGGGCATAAGGGGGCATGTAAGGAGCGGCAGAGGTAGAGAGGGAGTGGGGAGGGGCTGCGATGGGTGGGTGAGGGGGTCGGGGTGCGGGGTGCTGGAGGCAGGGCGGTCGAGGGTGTAATGGCGGCGATGTGGTGCGGGAGTGGTCCGGAGGGGAACGGTGTGGTTGTTGATATGGTAATGGACGCGGTTACAAGACATTTGTTGGGAGCGGTTTCTGACGCATTAGGATAGGAACACAGTGGATTCCAGCGAGTGCAAACGTATTGTGGCCGAAGTTTGCAATTTAGTTTCCAGACATTACATTGGTTTCTTGAGGATAATGGGTATGGCAGAGCTAGCATGCCAACAATACAGCCCAGTAGTCACAAGGGGATACCGTGACTGACCCATGGGTCATTAACAGTGCACCCTCGGCCCCGTCTTATGTACAATTCACTCGGCTACCCGACAACAGGTAGGCGCATTCCTCCCGGTCGTCCCCACTGCACTGCCTTGCTGCCCTCAACAAAGGTATTGTCGGAATATGTACACTATGATTAAAGCCATGCATGTAAGCCTGCAGCCACAACGCTGGTTATGTGCATTCGTCTTACTACCGTAAGTACGTACTTCCCAGGAATAAAATGACATGCGTTTTGGAGCCTATTTTCTAGCCCCAATTGACAAGGCAGAAACAAACTTGCCCCATAAGCCTAACAATTTAGCTTGAAACTTGTTCCATCATTGAGTTGAAGACCCACCAGCAAACCCTCCAACAACAGCAACCCCGCCATGCCACGCAAACAGCGGTATCACATCACCGTATGTGGCATCACACGCTCTTCCCAATCAACCGCCGCATGCTTGCAGCCATGCGCTGCCCGCAACGCGAGGCCTATGCGGCAACAAGCCCACCCGCAGCTGCTGCGGACCTCGCAGCGCACTGCCGCTGACACACTCGCATGTTGCTCTCCTCTTGAATGCTCTTCTCGTTCAGTTGGAAGTCCAGGGTCTCACTCTGGGGTGCCCGAGGGGATGTGTAAGCCGCGCGTTAGTCCGTGGCCCAGTTGACCAGGTCTGCTAACAGCCTAAGACGGACTTTAGGATTACCGGTAACAGAAAGACAAATACAACAGGAACTCCAGAATCCTTACTGTTGGGTTATCAACTCATAAAGGCACAGGGGACTCCCCTGGAAAGCTGCATTCCGCACCGTCGTATTTGCAAAGGGGGACCTTAGGAAGCAGGGGTACGTAACGTAGCTCCTTCTGAATGCCCGCCGCGTGCAAACGTACCTGCATGATGGTGAGGAACTGCGCGTCCCTGACGCGTGCCCGCCCCATGCTCTGTACTCGCTGGATGCCGGTCACGGCGGTGTTGTAGCGCACCACGAACTCGCAGGTGGGCACGTCCGTTCCCTCCTCGGGAGCCGAGGTCGCGACCAACACCTTGCGTCCTTTAGCCTGCAGAAGCGCCAGCAGGAGAGTCAGCAGGCGGTGTCAGGAAGACCCAATAGCCATTCAATCTTTCCATGTGTCGTATGAACGGTTAACCCTTAAACAGAACACCGGACACGGCTTCCCTTTTGTCTTGTCTTAAACAGAACACAGGACACAGCACTGCATGCGCCTCACCGCGAAGTGCCCTATGACCTCCGTCTGCTCGTTTCCCTTCATGCCCTTATCTTGCCGGTCACGCCGCCGCCGTCCCGGGGCGGGCCGGTCGCGCCGGTGTGCGGCGGCACTGCATCCCCACGCCTCCAGCACCTGTTGGGGTCCCATGAGGCTCAGGGTTAGTGTTTGGCGACACGTTTGGAGGTAGGCGTCCTTTTGCGTGGCCCATGCATGTTATTCACAACCAGGGCCCTCGCACCGATCACCCACAGCCGCGCCGTATGGCAAGCCACCGCCTTATCCCAGGCCACTCATGCGGCAACATCCCTCACCTCTAGGAAGGCCAGTTGCTGCGTACGCCGCATCATGTCAGCCAAGTGCAGGACCGCCTGACGGCATTGGAGGGGAGGGGAGGAGGCGAGGGCGGTACAGCCGCTGCTGTATATACATGTGCGGAAGACGTGACGTGCGGAAGACCTGACGTGTCATTCAAGTGTCATTCAAGTCACCGTGACGTGTACATGCACCAGGCTGTTGGAGGAAGCCACAGGTGTCGCACCAGGCTGTTGCAGGGCGTCTCACTCCGCAGGTCGGCACACTCCCAACTCACCCGTCGCGTGGTCACGAAGATGATGCCATGGAGTGTCTCTCGGTCGCGGAATTGCTGCGTGGCAGGGCATGGCATGGCATGGCACATACACGGGCGTTTTCCTCCATGAGGCACTGATTGCATATGAAGGATATAACGGTGCTAAAGGCTGGCTTATTTGTTTCATAACGCAGACGGATGTATATGCATGCATTCACCCACCCCTCACCTACCTGCAGGTATGTCACCAGCGCCCAGAATTTCGGAAACGTGCAGGCCTGGGGTGGAAGAATGGGGTTAACGAAACGAGCAACACACGCACGGTCCTGTAGCATCCAGGAACCCGGACTTGCAAGGCATACGGGGGCAACAGGTGACCCAGAGCCGGGAAGCAACATGCATGCAGCTTTCTAGCAACCACTGTAGCGGTCATTGATGCATTGAGCCAAGATGCGGGGCTGGGTAGGTGTTGACGAGGAGCAACCTCGTAGGCAGCTCACCTCCTGCGCACGGGAAAACGGCAGGGCGGTGAACACAGTTGGGCATGGTTGCCAACTTGCAGCGGCCTAGAGAGTCCTAATGCACAATTTTCTTGGCAGCTGGTCATGAGATACACATGGGAAGTGATGTGGCCTTGTGCAAATGCTGATACGGTAGGCAATCTCTAATCTGTGCGTGCGCATGCAGGGACCCAGCGATGACGACCTGGTGTAATACTCACCTGCAACATCCCGGACGTGAAGCAGTCGCGGACGAGCCACATGGAGGCCTCACTGCTGGGTCCGGACTGCTTCAGCGCCATGCCATCGGGCTTACACAGCGTCACCTGCCACACAGTGGCAGCAGCGGGTCAGCGGATCAGCCCACTGTCATTTTTGCAGCGGCGATAGCAGGCACTTGGGCTACCGTGATGCCAAGAAGTTTACAACAGGAGGTGTTTACCGGGTCATTGTCAGGGATCTGTGGTGGTTGTCCTATGGTAGGTAGGTGGTCCTATCGGTACTGTGTGGTACACCAATTCTCACCAGCAGCTCCCGAATGAACCTGGGCAGCTGCAACGAGATATCCTCAAGCCTGCATGGAAGGCGGGTTCATTTTACGGCAAGATCCTGGAGGGAACCCCGTACTTGCAGCATCCGTCTCCGCACAACCCCACCCCGCGCACAACCCCATTCTTACCAGCTCGACTCCTCCACCTGCTGCCCCTCCTGCGAGCCCCCTGCAAGTGCCTTCCGCTCCGCTACCTCCCGCAACTGCACCAAAACACGTGGCTCACGTCCGCCTGCGGTCGCAACTCTGGGCGGCCCCGGCCGGCAAACCGGCGGCGGCGGCAGCAGCGGAGGCGGCGGCGGCGGCAGCGGGACTTCTCCGGCCATGCCCGCTGCACGCAGCAAGGATGACGAGGGCTGAGGTGGAGGCGGCGGAGGCGGCGGTTGCTGCCTGCCCGCTAGCTCTGCCTCGTCCACGCTGAGGGTCGCAGCCTTGCGAGCAAGGAACAGCAGCGCGCCCTCGAAGCCCGCGTCAGGCACCAGCTCCGCCGCCTTGGGATACCGGTAGATTGAGTGAGGAAAGGGGCCAGGGCGGGATAAAGCCCAAGCAAGCTGTGTCAGCTTCGGAGATAGAGGATAACCTACATGCATGTACCAGTACACAACAGGCGCCTTGCGGCCCCCACTACATACCTTCCTTAGCGCGTCCAGCAGGCGACATGCCAGCGACAGTCGCGGACAGCCGTATGCCTCCGCCAGGCGCCTGCCGCGGTTGACGCACTGCCGGGGTGCGTGGGCGCAGGGTTGGAGTGTGTTAAGAAAGCCGGCCGCGAGTCGGAATGTACTGTGAATCTGTGATTGCGTTCGGGAGATGAAGTCCCTTGGCGTGTATACACGCGGGCGGAACGGGGTGGCTGCTGACCGGACTCATGTTTTGGCAAGAAGGGCGGGCCAGCAAGATCATGCCCGGAAACCCGTGACGACGACAGTTCCCTCAAAAGTCAAAACACGTTCCGCGCGTGTTTTCGGTCGACACCTGACCACACGCAACGCACACAAGAGCGGCTGTTGTTAATCCGTTAGAACCTTGCAACCCCTTGGGGTTCGAACCCCATCGAGTTCGTTATCGCTTGCATAGCCGAAAGATGGCAGGTCGGCTGGCTGCGACGTACCTCGCTGAGCTCTGAGAAGGTGGACGTCAGCTGAGACATCTGGGTCACCCGACCGGCACCAGCAGCCTTTGCCACCACGTTGCACAGCAGCTGCATGCAGCAGCCGGAACGTGTACAGGGGGCGGGTGTGTTAAGAGGACTGGCCGCGAGTCGGAACGTACTGTGATTGCCGGAAGATGAAGGGGCGGGTGCGTGTGTCCAAGGGGCACGTACCGGCACGTACACACACAGCAAGGTTTGCTTGGTTCAGGTTCGGTCAACTTTGTTTTGCCTGTACTCGCGGTTCACATGCGAACCTCTCCCCATTGCTTGCTCCTGTCCTACTCAACTACACAGCAAGGTTTGCTTGCAAGCCGGACGTCACCGTGGCTAACACGGCATGCTGCCAAACGTCATGCACACCGCACCGTCTGCAGGTTTTCCTTCTTCCGGCTCACAGCGCCGCCCTCGGCTCGTGCCCGTGACAAGGACCGCTCTGCAAGCAGGGTGTACCGGCACCAACAGCGCATCAGAATAGCAGGGAACGAACAGGTCAATGCCGCGCCTTGGGGGGGTTTCGGACCTCCGGGAGCCGCCCCGGCTTCGCAAACCACACCCTTGCGAGGGCACTGCATACATGTTCTGTTCCTCGCTCCCGCCCCTTGAGCGAATGCGTCATGTTGTGTACGGGTCAGTTCCCAGGCTGCCCGCTCAGCCCTAAGCTCACAAACCACATGACGAAATGAAGCCGAGGGGATACCCCAGGCTTCATACATACATCCTGCCCGGCTTACCCAGCTCGCGGGCGACATAGACGGCAAAGCCCTGCATGTCATCCGGTTTGCATGCAAGGGGGGGGGGCATGAGCCTCGTTGGGACAGCAGGTCGGCGGTTCGGCGCTCGACCGCACAAGGCTATTGGGCAGAGTCCCATGCAAGCATGCAAGTCGCCACAGGAGCCTTCTGCCGAACTGACAACAAGCGCCCTGCTCTGCCCTCATCTACCGGTGCGCTATCTTTGCTTTTGCTTTGACGCTCATGTCCCCCCATGCAAATGCCCTCCCCTCACCTGCAGCAGCAGCATCGTACTGCAATCCAGCGGCCGCATTGCCACCTCGTACTCCAGTTGTTGCGGGGGACAGGTGTCCGGTGTTTCAACAGCCAGCAGCTTCGCTCCCAGCAGTTCCCGCAGGTCTTTCAGGCTGCCTTCGCATTTGGCCTGGGGCATCCGCAGTTCGTCTCAGGAAAGGGTAGGGCGGTCGGCAGACATAAGGAATATCCCAAGAGCGCACAAGGAATGGTCCCAAGAAAACTCGCCAGGCGCAGGCTTTAGAGGCCAGTGGCGGGGAATCAACGGAGGGACAAGCCAGAGAACCAGAGCCACGCACCTTGCAGAACCCGCCCTGTACAGCAAGCGGGTGTCCAAAACCGTACACAGCTTGCGTCCGCACACGCAAGGACTTACCGGCGACGCCGAGACTCCAATCATTCGGGGCCTGGACGCCTCCGGCAATCGCCAGTAGTGATTCAACACACGGGCATAGGGGTGTTTGTCGTGGCAATGGTGTGCCTCGTCGAAGACCTGTGACGCGGCAAAATAAGCATGCAAGCATGCGTGAAAGCCCGAGGAGCGGGATATAGTCGTGCGAGGATGGCGCCGTGAACCAATCATGAGATCAATCACAATAAGACGATGTACCGGTAAGTACAATAAGCAGCGTCGTCGTCCCTCGACCCACCAGCAAGTCTACGTCTGCCAGAGAGACCTCCCCCTTCTCCAGAGGGTTCAGTAGCATCAGCGGCGTCGCTACCAGGACACGCGAAAACACGGCGGCAGCATGCGTCTGCCCCATACGACCCACGGCCGCCAGCGCTGTGCTCCAGATCTGCCTTGTAAGTGGCAGCCCGTTGCAGTGGTAGCTGACGTAGGTGTTGGCCAGCGCTGCGGCTTGGAAGCGCTGGGCCTGCTGCACTGTGAGGTTGACGCTGGGCACAAGCACCACCACCAGAGCACCTTGGCCGGGGGGCTTGGCGGCAACCACGCCTCTGCAGTTGCGAAGGCGGGTGTGTGAAGAGAAGGGTGCGGAGCAGGGGCAGCGGGTGACGCGTAGGGTTAGCTAGTCAGCGTGTGTGCTAGGGCGACACGGGAAGACATAGGCCCTTGTCTGCATCCGACATCCGACAAACCGACGCACCCACGTGGGGTGCATGGCCAACGGCAGTGCGTACATGGCTACATGGGAGGGCTACCTTGGCTTGTATGCGCCTCCGAGTGCATGCATGTTCGGGTGGGGATGCAATGCAGTGCTGCATGGCACCCCCCAACCCCCTGCTCCTGCGTCCCGCCAGTCGTCACGTCGGCCGCCATGCCCCCCTGTGTCCGAGTCCGCCCCACCTGGCCACCTCAATAAACATCCGAGTCTTGCCGGTCCCTGTTCCGGACGTCACCAGCCAGTTGGCGTCCCAGCCGCCTGCAAGCCGGGCAAAACGCTCCCGCATGTCCAGACCCGCCGTCTTTCCTCCCTCGCCTCCACCACCTCCGCCGTTGCTGCTGCCACCGCCGCCAACCGCACCGCTGCTGCCGCTGCTGCTGGAAACGCCTGCTCGCTCCTCGGCCTCGTCGTGCTCCTCCTTTCCTCGGCTCAATACTTCCGGCGTTAGCGGCAGGCCCCAGCTGTGCAGCACCGCACCCACCACGTCTCGCTGGTAGGAGAACAGCGGCGCCAGCGGCTCTCGCGGCAGACCCGGGGCGCCTAACCCGCCTAGTGGGTGCCCCGTTTTGAACAGCTCAAGCACTTTGAAGAGGTTGCCCCCAGGAGACTTATGGGCGAGGCCCTTGTCATGCCTGCGGGCAGTTGGAGTACGGGCCATGTTGTGGTTGGTGGAATAACAGGTTGGCGGACACCTAGTCGCTAGGGCAGCGACAGGCCTGCTACGTGCAATTACCGGGCCTTTTTGGGAAACCTGATGATCTCTTAGGACTAATGGCTAATGACTTGACTTTTGAGGCATTACCGTGCATTACCAGTCTGTGTCTTGAACGGGGGTATTTTACAGGTCTAGGCAATGACAGTCCCGTGCCGACCGGACTATCAATTCTTCGCCGCTTGTTGGCCCACGGTTACGCCGATCCCCTTCTGTACCTGTACTCGTCAAGAACGAGCTGCAACATAGCAGCCAAGTCGCCCACGTCAATGCCCTTGAGCTTCCTTGCCAAGTGCTCCTGCTGGGGCTCGTGAAGCGCCTCGGCAAGCGCTTCAGCCATCTCCTCTGTTCTCTTAAAGCTCTTCTTCAGGAATGCCGCGAGCTCACTTTGTTCAGCAGCCGCATCTGAGAGTTCTGACGCTGGGTCGTCAGCAGGCGTGCCGGGAACAACCGAGCAGGCGGCATTGTCGCCTCCGCTGCAGGCAAGGTTGTTGCAACCCCCGTTCCTCCTGGCGGACCCTTGTGCGGATGCGGATGCAGATGCTGCTGCGTACACCGCATCCCTGGACCTGAGTGTGCTTGCATGCGCTTCTAGGGCCAGGCTGGCGACCAGGAGCACTGTTACAGGCAGGTCATCTGCGGGATAGCCGCTGGGCAGGGAGTCATTAACAACCTTGTGTACTGCATCGAAAAGATGTAGTGATGGTAGTCTTATGCGAGAAGATGTGGGTAGGGTGTTCGAGCAACTGTCTTTAACGTGACGAGGGGCGAAAGGATTGGTCGTCTGATGCAGCAGGGCTGCCTCAACAGCAGAGCGCAGGCGGTTGATCGGAAGGCGGCAAGGTAAAACACCGGAATCTATTAAGGATGTAAGGTCGTCGGTCCAGCTTTCTTCGTCGCCTGACATCTCAACAATGAGCGAAACGCATGAGGAGCTTGCCACACTACAAGCGCACACTGGGGCTCTACGATTTGAAAATTTATTCTTCAGACATATGTACAGACGTGTACACTGCTTGGTAATACAAACGAATGCGTTGATGAGGGGGCGTGCTGTAAGCTGGAAAGACTTTTACGAATAAGCACTCGAACCAGGAACAAGGAAGGAAACATAACAAACTTATAAATGCTGAACAAGATTGAAACTTTAATCTAAGCCATCGGTGTGCCGATGTTAATGGAGCATCTGGCCCCCGCTATCCGGCCAGTAGCCACTCGCGCACAAGGTGCCCTAGAAAGCGACACTCTAAACAATAAATATATTACAATAGTAAATGCTATGTTGACGAGCGATCCTTTTGGGGCAACGGTAAGGACTTACTAATGTGACAGCTGACAGCTTTGGAGAAGCACATACTAGGTATTTTCAACGTGTTGGCTGCACTGCATAATCGGGAAGGTGACGAAGTACAACTGTCATTTGCAATGACAGAGCATCAAGTCGAGAACCGTGGGTCGTTCTGAAGCGTAGTTACTGCGGAGTGGTTGTGACGGTAAGCATCAGCACCGCCCATCCCGGAATTTCCGCGGTCCCGCCAGGTCTCATGCCGTTACCTAACTAAATAACACGTATTTTCTTACCGTATCAGTTGCGGTCGCACTTCGTGAACTTCCTACTAGCGCAAGCCTCAGCTTGTAACCCATGGCAGCCACTCGAAAAGCGTTGCTCAGAGTATGCCGGCCCCAAACCACAACCTTGATAGCTCTACTTGCATCACTGACGGTCACTTGCCATGGTGCCTGGCCAGGTACGACAGAAGCAAGGGTTGGTCTTCATTTACACACCACAACAGCTTTACACATGCCTTTTTAGGCTACTAAGAGCGCGAGCTGCTCGTGCTGATTCGGCTACGTGTGGAGGCATGCCACAGTCCGCCCTTATCCCGTGCCATTACGGTACCGCAGGCGCTAAACCCGAGGACCCGCCAGTCGCCCTCCCATGCGTATGCTCAGATGTTGATCCACGCGACTCATTCCTCGCTGCAAGGTATACTCTAGCTACACCACGTTCGCACGTACCTGCACAGTGCAACCCTTGCACACATATGCTGGCTCCCATCGTCCGACGGCTGGAGGTCCCGTGAAGCCGTCAGGACAGGCATTTGCGGGCTTAGTCGTGGGAGTTTAGCCGCTGCGGGGTCGTCGCCCAGGTAGCCGTTTTGATGCATCTGCCTACCCACGTGTCATTATTGCTAACCCCAGGGTGGAGTATAACTGCTTCGACCAGGCACGCTTCGGCGCATGCACCCAGGACTTCATCATGCAGACCCCGATGGAGGTTCCCGAGGGTAGGGTAGGGAAGGGTAGGGAAGGGTGGTGGCTGCTTGGAGAGTGGGAGGACGGTACCTACAACTGGAGTCCTTCATGTTGTGAGCATGCATCGACACCGGCATGTTAACCCAGGATGTCTTTAAAGGGGTATCCTTTTCGTACGCCCTGAATAGCCTATACGCCTGTATCTGTAATAAACACCGCCTTTGTCTGCTGGCTGGTTACCGGTATCCCCGCCTCCGCATGCAACCCACAGGCTACTGCCAGATCAGCTGCGGGCGCTGCAAGTGCTGCGCCTCGCTGGACAACGTGCTCAAGTCCAAGGGCCTAGAGATGTTTAGGTAGGATGAGGTGCAGCAGCTGGGATGCAGCAGGCAGGGGGCGCATTGCCAACTCATGGCCCTTGGGTCGTCATCCTGGTCAATTATCCACATACCGGCTGAACCGGTCGTCTTGTTGCAGTTTGATTATGTTGCAGTTTGCATCATGCGCAGAAGTGCTTCGATTATGGTGTTGCTTCCCTCACCAGAAGGGTTGTGGTCTGCATGCATGCGGGTTAGGCCCTGCATGCGTGTTAGACCCTGCATGCGTGTTAGGCCCCTTGGACACCTCACTCTGCTCCGTTGCTCGCCGCCGCATGCCGCCCTTCTTCCCCCATCCCCTCAAGGTGGATGCTGAGCTTCTCCGAAGTTGGCGAGAGGATCAAGATGCCGGGCTACATGGTCACGCTGCTGGCGCCTACCGACGACGCGGTCATGGAAGCGCTGCAGAAACTAGGTGCGTGATGAGCAGGAGATTCCGGACTGCATTCGCATGTCGAGGGCACCACCTCCACCCTCAACCCTGATGCGCCTCCCCCGGCTCTCTTCATCATCATGCCAACCATTGCCGGCCTTGCGCTCCTGTCATCTCTGTCTTACCATCTGTCATCTCTGTCTCATCATCTTCCCCGCGGCCTCATACGCTCTGCTTGACTGCTGCCACGCTAGGGCGCCCTCCCCCAGCACACTACAGCCACCAGACGGTCGGTAAGGAAAACGCTGCCGCCGCTGCTGGCCCCCGCAGGCTACCGGAGCAGGGAAGATGTGGAGAGGGACTCCAACGCGAAGAACATTCTGGCCGACCTTGGGCGATACCACGTGGCACTGCCTGCGGAGCCGGTCAAGGTGGGGGCCGGTTGGGTAATCAAAAAGAGAAGACCCAACATCCCGGGCCGGTTGCGTGGGGGGAGAGGCATTACATGTATGGGGTTTTGCTCGGATTGGGCTGGTTAAAATTGTTAAGGTGTGAGGCGGGGGAGAGCCGGCGGCATGGGCACCACTGTTCCTACTCTCCTGCTGCCTACCGTCGTACGGCCGTAACCAGCCGTGCACCCATGGTGGTTAGCGCCTTCCACTTATTTACCCGTGCGTTCCTCGTCCCATGCTTCCCACATCCCTTGCATCCTCGTCCCGTGCTTCCCTCATCCCATGCGTGTCTCGTCCCATGCATCGCCCCCAATCCCACCACCCTGCCGCAGGCTACATGGACGGCTCCCTTCATGCGCAACGATGCTCAGCTCACCACCGCGCTGTCTGGTGGCAAGACGGTGACTGCAAACAAGGGCGGCTCGGGCACCATCACACTCAGCAGCCCCAAGACCTCAGCAACTGTCATCGAGCGGGACGTGGACGCATGCAAGGTGGGCGGCAGGCTTGCTGGGGTGTGTATGTTGAGAAAACTGGCCGCAACGTGTGTTTGTGGTGTGTTAAGGAAACTGGCCGCGAGTCGGAACGTACTGTGTGCACGGGGGTGGGGGACTGCGCGCGCGAGTGCGTGCGGGTCTTAGAGGCAGATGCACGATGGCCAGGAGGGGCACAGGGAGAGTCGCGTTGCTTGGGACTTCATTGCAGGCACGTGGTGGAGGAAAGGGGGGTGGTTTGTAAACCCTTGGGTCGCCTGCTGGTCTCGCCAGCGCCCAAGGGTGCAATCCTGCACTACTGGACCCGGGAATTCCTTCCATCCCCGGTACTAAACAAATGGGCGATCAACACGTACGGGCCCTCCGTTTCCTGCCACCTGCGCTGCAGGGCTACGTGCAGGTGATCGACAAGGTGCTGGTGCCTTGGTCCATGACGGGATACGCATGAGCCCTGCTGTGCACGCATGGCGCCCCACCGCTTCTATCTGTGCATGTGAACCTCGTGTAGCAGTGGGCAGATGTCCCGGGCTGATGTTGGGTGGTGGCTGGGTGGTGACTTCATGGTGGCTGGGTGTGTGCAATGAGCCTATTAGGTATAGTGTGTGTTGCAGTGCCGCCGCGTACCTTAAAAGGAGTGCATGGATTGGGTGGGCCTGGGACCTTAGTAGTAGGGCGCCTTGCATGGTCATATGGTAAATGCACCTAGCAGACGGCCCCCCTGAGGTGTTACCATTTACTGGGATCTCAAAAACAGGGGGAGTCTTCCATTTATCGCAAGCAATGAGTTAGCAACGCAGCTGAACGAAGTGCGTGTTGGACCTTCCTTGTCCAACTGTACTCGGTCTCCCACTGTAAAAATGCACACGTGCCTCATGCATGGCAGTATGGGAAGAGCTAACCGAGCAAGGCACCAATGCCCTGCATACCAGGTTACCAGCCATCCCACCCTCACTGCCCATGTTCCCGGGGTCATCTTACACGTATACAGCCGAGCACACTGACCCCAAGGCAACTCATGTGTGACACATGCACTGCCGCCAATGCTGTACGACATGTTGTACGGCCCGTACGACCGGCACATTAGCGTCACGCGCAACGTGACCCTGCCCGAGTCGCTGCTGTCGCGTTTTGACATGCTGTTTGTGGTGCTGGACTCGATGAACGATGAGCGCGACCGCCAGGTGAGGACAGTGCTGAGGGAGGGTTGTACGAATAATATTTCCTTAAAGGCATGCATGTGCAACACCATGCCTACCACTTTTCCCATTGCCTAAACCTCCGTGGCATACTGTGCCACGCCGCGGCGTTTTGCCACCTGCATCTGCGCCGCCGCCGCCGCCAGCTGCTGCTCCGTCTTCAGACGAACCAGGTCGCGCTGTGCGGCGTCGCGTGCAGCCTTGGCGGCTTCTGCTGTGGCGTTGGCGGAGGTGAGGGCGGCGGAGTCCTGCTGGGCAGCTGCCAGCTGGCGGCGCAGACCGGCCACCTGTGAGACAAGGAAAGGCGGCAGGGAAGGGAGAAAGGGAGGGGAGAAAGGGAGGGGAGTAAAGGAAGGGAGGAGGGAAGGGAAACAGGGAAACGGACTTCGGCTTGAGTTCTGACGTGGCGGAGAGAGCAGGGCCCACGCCGTGATGAAAGGCGAATGGGGTTGTGAGAACGTAAACGTGGTAATGCTGTCAGTACGGAAAGGGGACTGTCACCGTGTACCATGACTCAGCACGCCTAGCCACACATCGACACCTACCTGTTGTTCCAGCGCTCGTCGTCGAGCGGCCTCACTCGCCGCCAGTCGCGCAGCCAGCAGCGCGGCACGCTGTTGCTTCTGCGCCGCCGCCAGGGCCGTCTGGAGCTCTTCCTCGCGACTGTTGGACTTCCGCAGCGCCGCCCGCAGCGCATTGAACTCCTGTCGCCGCCGCTGCCAGGCAGCCTCAGCGGCACTGGCAGCAGCGATGGCAGCCGTGGCGGAAGGCGAGCACCTTCCTCGCTCGGTACTGCGGAGGAACCCCGGGGGCAGAGGTAACTCCACATGTGGCTCATCACTGTCGCTGTCACTGTCACTGTCAAAGCCGCTGGTGGCGCCGCCACGGCAGCCCACGCGATGCCGCCGCATGTTCCTTGCCGACGGGCCCTGGAGCAGCAACCCCCCGGGGTGCAAGCCCTCGCCTCCGCCGGGGCAGGCTCCGCAGCTGTGTCGGCGCAACCGCCCGCGCCGCTGTTGTTGTGGGTTGGGGCCGTTTCCCGGTGCGGGTGCTCCTGCCCCCCTTGCGAAGGCTTGAGATGCCGCAGCAGCAGCCACAGCCGCAGCAGCACCCGGATTCGGGTGCCGGCAGCGGCGACGAAGACGAGCCGCGTCAATCGCCCACGCCGCGAGCTCTTGTTGCGCGCACTGGAGCGCCAAGTCCGCTTGACCCGCGACCAGACTGGAGACCTGGGGAAAGGGCAAGACAGTACGGGAACAAATGGGAGTCGCCGCATGTTGTCGCGGATCACGGCTATGGCTATGGCTGCCGGTAGCAACCACATCCCATGGCGGCGTGTCAGGTACCGGTGCCCACCATGCCCGGTGCTCTGGCAGACTGGCACCCCATCCCATCCGGTCAATCCGATCACCCGCCCTTTCCGCCCCCCACCCACTCATCACCTGCCGCTGCAGCCCCTCGATGTGCTCCTCATACGCGCCCACAAGCGCCTCCAACGCCCCTGCCGCCCCTGCCCCGCCGCCAGTCCTGCCTCCTCCTCTCCCTCCTCCTCCTCCTTCCATCCCCTCCCATGCCCCCGCCTCCTCATCCTCCGCGCCGGCCGCCGCCTCCGCCGCCCTGCGCATGTGCCGCCGCAAGCGCGCCACCTCCGCCTCATGCTCTGCCTGCTGCACCTCGCTTGCAGCTCGCAGCTCCAAAACCTCCAACTGCAGCTCGTACAACCGACTCTGAAGCGCCTCGCTGCCTGCGGCCGCGCGCTCCAACACGCCCATTAACGTCTGGTTCCGGAGCCGCAGCTCCGAGTCCGCGGCTTGGCGTGACTGCGTCGGAGGCTGCTCATGCTGCTTCTGTTGCTGCTGTCTCATCGCTGACCCTTCTTCTTGAGGTTGCTCCAGTTGTTGAGTTGTTAGAGTCTTCCTTGGCGGCGTTCGTGTTGCGAGTTTCTTTGGATGGCTGACCACGTTCGTGGACTCAGTTTTGCAGGTGCGCTGCCGCCTCCGCCTTCGGTACCGTCTCGTGCCGCTGTCGCTACTGCAACCACTGCAGGGGCTGCAGCCAGAGTGCTCACCCTTAAGAGCCTTATCCTGCGGCTGCTGGGACGGACCCATGGGTCGTTCCTTGTCGGCTTCTACGTCTCCTTGTGCACCACCCCCGCCGCCACTGCGGTGTTTTGCTAGGGCTTGCGCCGCGTACTGCGCCGCGTAGCCTCCTGTCAGGTGCTCCGAGGTGCCTGAATCCCCTCCCTGCTCGTCGCTATCTCCCTGCTCCTCGCTGTCTCCCCGCCCCTCGCTGTTTCCCTGCTCCTCAGGGGGCTCCGAACGGGCTGCATGGGCATCGTCTCCCTTTTTGCCCTCGTTGGCAGAAACGAATGAGCTACCTCTCCGGGCAACATCTCCCTGCTTGCCAACGACGGAACTACCCCTCCTGCGTCGCCTGGATCCAGCCTTGGGCAGACGGACTTTGGGAGGCCGCGGACACCGACCTGCTGCACGTGACGCATCACCTTCCGAGCTAGGGCCGCTGCTGCTGCTTCCGCTGCTACTGCCACTACTGCCGCTGCTGGTACAACCAGAGCTTCGTCTGCTGCTACTGGAGCCCTCTTCTTCGCCGTTATCTTGCTCCTCGCTGCTGTCCTCAGTGCCACTGCCGCTGCTGGAGGCCGCTGTTGAGGCGTGCTTCCCCTTGTGCCCTCGCATGCGCCTCTGCTGGCCGGTGGTCTTGCTGCCTTTGCAAACGCCCGGGCTACTGCCGCTACTGCCACCACTCCCGCTTCCTCTGTCCCTGCTGCTACCCCCACTTCCAGGACTGTTGCGGCTCAGTGCCAGAACAGCGCCAGCGCTACTGCTGCTGCTTCTGCCGCTGTGGTTTTGGACCTTGTGTTCCTGTTCGTCAACCCCAACCCCACCATCCTCGTCGTCTTCAGCATCATCCCTTCCACCACCACCACCACGTACCCGTTCACCGTACAGTGCCTCTTTCACAGCATCTGCCCGGGCTTGTACGGCATGTCCAGCTAGCAGCGTGTCGTACAAGCTGTACGCTGGTCCCCGGCTAGGCAGGGTTGCGGCTGGGAGCGCTGGAGGAGAAGAGAAAGAAGAGGTACGACAGAAAGTACGATCACCACAGTGGCTGCTGTGTTGTCCCAGATGTGAACCTGAGGACCGTCGTGCTGGATGACTCCCGCCACCACAACCGCTGCCACCGCCACCCTCACGCTGGCGCCGCTGGCCTTGTGAGGCCGCAGCAGACGCGGTGTTTGTGGTGCAGCCGCCTGCGGACGTACTCAGCCGGGGTGGCAGCACGCCGAGCAGTCGGGCAGCTGAGGGACCCGTGCTGCCGGCGCAGACATCGCGGACAACGTCGTCGTTATGCGGTTGCTGCTGTAGCTGTTGCCGTACTTGATGCTGCCGTACCGGTATTTGCACGGCAGGCTGCAATGCACGACCCTGCTCCACGTACTGCTCCCCACCCCTTCCCCTCGTCCATCGTTGCTGATCCTGCTGCTGCTCTTGCTGCCGTCCCTTCTGCTGCTCGGACCAGCTTCCTCCAGAACAAGTTCCCAGCCGCTCGCCCGCTTCCTCAGGCACCAGCCGCTCGCCCGCTTCCTCAGGCACCAGCCGGTGGTACAAGCAGTTAAACTCGCTGCGGAGAGTTGCCAGCCGCTCGGCTGCAGCCCCAGCAGAGCTCTGCTGACCGGCGGCTACCGGTACGCCTTCCCTAGCTGCCACCACCGAACCCGTCTCCACACCCGTCTCAAGCGCCGCTGCGGACCGGTCGTTACGGTCACTGCCTACGCTGCCGCGGTCCCAACCGCTGCCGCCGCTGGCCTCATGAACACCCCGGGGTAGTCGCCCACAGGCGTCTACAGGTACGTCTTGTACAGCAGCCCCGCTATGCAGCAGCTGCTGCTGTTGTTGTAATTGTTGCTGCTGCTGTTGCTGCTGCTGTTGGGGACACGCATCCCTCTGTCGCCGCGGCATCGCTTGCTGCTGCTCGTCCTGAGCAGCAGCAGCCTGCTGTCGCTGCTGCTGCTCTTGCTTCTGCTGCTCCTGCTGCTCTTGCCGCGGTGGCTCGAAACGTGCCTCCCTTCGACTCCGCGGCGCTCGTATCGCACCCCGGACGCACTCCTGCTCCAGCGCCTCCGCCGCCTCCCGCGCCTGCCTTGCTCGCGTTAGCTCCTCCAGCCGCCGCTGCAGCCGCAGCAGCCCGCAGCCGCCTGCGGCCGTTGCGGATGATGACGTCGCCGCCGCCGCCGATGATGGTGATGTGGGCCTTGCAGCCACGTGGTGACTAGGGGCCTCCATGACAGGGGATCCCTTCTGACCCGGCGGCGGTGTTGCCTGACCTGGTGCAGCTCGGTGGTGAGGAGGAGGGGCCTCCGGCAGCGGAGCGGCGGTCGAGGGAGACATGCATTGGCTGTTGCTGCTGCTCGGGTGTGGTGATGCAGCGGATTTGGGCTGGGACAGGTTTGGTGACCCATGGATCATGAGGTCGGGCTGGGCAGTGGCAGCTGCGAGCTCGGCTGCTGCGGCCAGCGCCGCTTGGGTGCCAGCACGTAGGATGGCATCCTCTTCCTCTTGTTGTTGCTCTGCGTAGTACTGACGCAGCAACAGGGCGGAGAGCTGCTTGCCTCCGTCATAACCGCCGACAGCAGCTGCGGATGGGTCTAGCTCTGTGGTTGACGACGCCATGGCCTGCCCACGAGGGGTAGTGGCGCCGCCGGGGTTGCGGCCATACCAGCTGCCAGCGCCGCTGCTGCTGCTCATGCTGCTGCGCGTGCTGCTGCTGCTGCGGGCGTTACTGCCACTGCCGTAAGAGCGGTGGTTGTTGTCGCTGCTGCTGCCGTACAGGGGCGGAGGCGGCTCGCTGGGCACAAGGACGGTCTGCATAGTGGCGATGCGGGGCAAAGAGGAAACAACTAACTGACCGTGTGATAAGGCGGCATCATGGTTTGCAACATGTGGGCGATGCGGGGCGGGACGGGCGTGTATAGGGTAGAGGGAGAGCAACCGTGTTGGTGGCAGGATGCCTGGGTCCAGGTATGCTTGTGAAAGCGTGCACTGCGCGACTTGAATTGCATGCAAGGTGCGTGATCCGCCATTCAGCAGGGTTACCGGGACACGACCATCAACCCCGCCCGACGCACCCGCACACCCTCAGCAGCAGAGACCAGCCGTAGCACCTCCTCCGCAGTTGCTGCTGCTGCCGCCACCGCTGCTGTTCCTTCCGCAACGCCTTTTGGCACAGTGCAAGTTCCGCTGACGCCGCCGGCAGCTGGTCCCCCATGCGCCCCTGCCGGCAGCGCCGCCAGCAGGTGCGGTGCGGTGTTGCCGGCAAGCAGGGGAGCCAGGGCACGACACAACGCGCAGCCATGAGCGCGGCCGGTGGCACGCAGGGGCCTCGACACGCCTGCAACCCAAGGGGCCCAAGAAGGCGAGGGGCATACTGACTTGGGTGCATGGAAGCGGCGGGGGTGGTGCCAAGGCAAATTTCCATGGACATGGCACGCCAGCGACACACAACTTGCCATGCACACGTTTTGGGCCGTTATGTGCGGCATACGTACGTTGCTTGGATGCTAGCGCGATACTGATTAACTGATATGGTGTGGCAGCGCACCTGATTCGTCGTCTTGGCGTTCAAGCAGCTCCGCGAGGAGGTTGCGAAGGCAGGAGAGAGCAGAGGAGGGGGCAGCGGTCTGGGGCTTGGAAGCGGCTGCGGCAGTGCGGTTCACGGCGGTTTGCTGCTGTTGCTGCTGCTGTTGCGGCTGCTGTTGCTGCTGCTGTTGCGGCTGTTGCTGCTGTTGCTGCTGTTGCTGCTTGGGGTGTCCAGCAGTGGTTACATCTACAAACACCAGATCCAGCGTGGTCCAAGGACCATCGGAAAGGTGGAAGGAGCTGTCTCCAACCCTGCTGATGCTGCTGCTAGCGCAGCTGCTCCTACTGCTGCTGCTGTTGTGAAGGGAAGCTGCAGACTGCTGCGCTTGCGGCTGTTGCTGGCAGTTGACCGTACATGTGGACCGCCGTACACCTAGCCGGATGAAAAGATGATGATGCGCCGCTGAGTCGTAGCTGGAGGGATCTCCAGGGCCGTTGCTGCTGCCCTGCTGCCTGCTACTGCCACTGGCGGTCTCGTTGCTGCCGCTGCCGTTATACCCCACGAGGCAGCTATGGCGAAACGCAGCATGCAGAACCGCCACCGCCTCCTCCACCGAAGTCACGCACACTGGGCTATTGTTCGCGACAGCAGCTGCAGCTGCTGCTGCCACCGCGGCCTCCTTACTTGGAGGCAGCAGCCTTAGGCTTGAGGTCGTCGCTAACTGCCCCCCGACGGCGCTGCTGCCGCTGCTGTTGCGGGCCGTCGGCTGACCCCGCTTCGATGCATCCTCACCCCGCTTTACCGCCGTCGCCGCCCCCGCCGCAGCTGCAGCCGCCGCCAAAAGGTTACACCAGTCGTTCCCCACATCCCCGCCAGTCCCCGAGTCGCCACCGCCGCCTTCCCCTCGGCTCCCCGCAGTGCAACCGCCGTACGCCGCCGTACCGCTGCCTCCGGTCCTGCTCGCACTGCCCCTGCGGCCTCCCCTGCTTCCACCACTGCCCTCGCCCTCGCCCTCAGCGGCTGAGCCCCCGTGGGTCCTCTGCCTCAGCTCGAAGCACCAAAGCGCCAGGCAGGCGTGTCGCTGCGGCTGAGCCTGGATGCTGGGGCTTGGGGGCACCCACGTCCCTGCCGCGGGAACGGCAGGGGCAGCAGGGGCCATGGTTGCAGGGTCGCCACATGCTTGTTGGTCAAGGGCGGCATGCAGGCATTCCAGCAGCAAGCTGTGCTGCTGCAGCCCTAACAGGAGTTCAAGACCGACTGAGGGAGCAGGTGATGTGGCTGTGGCTGAGGTGGCGGGCACAGCGGGGGCTGCGGTTGGATCGCCTGCTGCTGCTCCGCAGGAGGCGGTACGTGGTGAGAGGTTGAGACAGGTGATGATGCTCGTGTGGCATCCGTTGGCTAGCCAGGACCGCAGGGGAGCCTGGTGGGGTTCGGGGGGGGGAGGAACCAGGCGGTCGGTCGGTTGGTACGGTAGTCGGCATCCTAGGATGACATGTCTGAGAAGAGGGAGCTGCGAAGCAGCCCCCGTTGTTTATAGTAAACTTAAGAAGACAAAGTTAAAGGGTCTGTGTGTCAAACTGTGGGATAAAAAGGACTTGCATGTGCACTCTCACTTCAGCACCCTCACCTCAGCCAAACATGCAATGGAGCCGGGAGTGCTGTCTGTTACTGCGTACGACAGCCGGTATTCAGCCTGACGGGCTGCGCCAAAGCCTCGTGCTTGACCTTCGCTTCTGTTGCCACCCTGATCGGAGTTCTGGACAATCACGGCGCGTCCATCCTCGCGGACACGTAAGGCGCGGATAGGACCAAGAGCTCCGGAGTCCAGCACGACAGCCGAAGTAACCATGGAGGCAATCCTGATAGGAGATGCATCGTAACCACCAAGCAGCGCCATTTGCTGCAGGCGCCTCGAAAGCTGCAATAGAAAAAAGTCGGTGTCATGGCTGATGATGATGTTCAGCCAACGTTATTCGGTTCTATACCTTTCCACTTGGCGGTGCATAAGAGAACTCCATGTTATTGTTATTTTTCTCTAATAATGTCGCCTGTGCGGAAGGCAGTGCGCCCGGCTGTCGCTTTAAGATACAAACATTTTCTTATGCATGAGCACTATTTGGGTGTAGACGAAACTGCTAAAAGCCATGCAGCTGCTGTTGTGTTACTAAGCACAGTAAAGGAAGTCGCGCCGCGATAACTTGCTGTTGGTTCGTTGGTCGGACAGCTGATAACGATCTTGGAATAGCTGTTCCCAAGCCGGTTACAGCGCATTTTTTTCAATTATCGCATATCGGTTGCACTGCCGCTGCAAATGGAAGAATGCGTACATTCGGGGTCGATCGTGGCAACCACCATCACATTGCAACTGGATGGAGACAGACTCTTGCCTTGGGTGGTTCATACAGGACAAGACCGCGCCTTGTCAGATAGACACGCATGCAAATTTACGGTTCATTGGCGGCTGATTTCCGGTACCGTATCGACTATGCACTAACCCCACCTCAGAACCTGAGCTGCCAAACCCTCGACCCAACCCAGTCGCCCTGTAATGACCATGCATGCACATATTCCTCGGCTCCTGCGGCGGTTCTGTGGGGACTTCACCTTCCGACATCCCAGTACGTTCCTACTCGCGGCCAGTATTCTTAACACATGACCTCACTGCACGGACCAGCACCCAATGTTCCACCACTCCAGCTCCTGACAATCCACACTCCCACCCGCACCCCACACCCCGCCCCGCTCCACCCCACCTCCCCCTACACCTCCACCACTAACACCGCGGCCACCCGCGCCCTCCCATCGACGCGCCGCCGCCGCCGACCCACTCGCACTCACACTCGCACCGCCGCCGGTCGCCGACAGCGACGACGGCGCCGCCACTCGCGCCACATGCATCACCGGCGTGGGAACCGTCCATACCACGTCGTACTCCGTAACCCGCAGTACGACAAGCGGCATGGCGACCTGCAACATCTGCTGCCACTGCAACAGCTGCTTGATGGGCATGGCCCAATTAGGCAACCACAGGGTACGCAACCCGGATAAGGCCCCCGCCGGCAGCCTCATGAGGCAGTCCAAAAGGGTGAGGTCGCGTTGGGATGCGGCTGCGGCGTCGGCGCCCGGGGGCAGGTTGCGTGGGGGTTGCGAGGGCTCCAACATGAGGTGCCGCAGGCGGGAGAGCGGCGCCAGGGAGGGAATGTCCTCACAGTGGATGCCGCCCAGACCCAGCGTGCGGAGACCCTGGTGGGGTGAGGCGGGACGCGGAGGGTGAGCAGGCAGGAAGGCAAGGGCTCACGTATTGCCGAGGTCGTCTGTGTGGTGTGTGAGATTGCGTGTTGAAGGACGGCCCGCGTCTGCCGGTTAAGAAAATAACCCCCGCGACTGTCGTACTGCGTGTCCAGAACCACCCACCGGCAGAGGCTTGCAGTACCTTTACCAGTGATCTCCTTCCTCTTTCGTTCCTCCTGCACCCTACCGTCCCTTCACAGCACCACCCCTCCCTCCCTCCCCCACCTTGAGCTTCGTGACCGCCCTCAGCAGTTGCTCCCTGGAGTGTCCCCCCGCTGCCCCCGCCCCTGCCCACTCCCCGGCGGCCAGCTGCTCCCCCTCCTCGGGGCTACTGGGCCAGCGCAGCACCAGCGTCTGCAGATCCGACGTGCAGGACAACACCTGCGAGGGAGGGGGGGAGGGAAAAGAGGAATACCCAATTTGTTGAATGAGGGGCAGGGGGTCAGAGATAAACCATAGGTTAGGGCGGGGGGGGGTGCAGGAAGCATGCAACAGGGAGGGAGACAAGGCGCAAGGATGGCAGTGGGGGTGGCAAGTCAGGGGGCGTGGTGGGGGTGCGCGGCAAGGAGCAGACGTGTGTTCAGCAGAGCGGCTGCCGCATCCCATGCTCGGGGCATGTCCTTATGCGGAACAACGCAGGGCTCAATAAGCCTAGTACCCTAGCTCTTCCCCCGTTGTGGCGGGCCTTCCCTTCCCGCTTCCCGCTTCCCGTCTGCCCCTCTCCTGTCGCACCTGCGGCAGCGGGCAGTCCGCCCCGCACAGGCAGTCCGCCAGCCACATGTGTCGCAGCCGGGAGGGGGGCCGACTGCCAGCCAGCTGGCAGCGCACCAGCAGCAGCGCCTCTAGGGTCCTGCGGAGGAATGGGGTGGGGATGGGGTAGGGTGGGTTGCATGTTGCATGGAGTGGGAGGTATTGTTCCGTAATCAGCATGCTGGGTATACCGGTACCGCTACACTCGCGTGGTGAATGGACGAAGGTGAATGGATGGATGGATCAGGGCGGCCAAGGCCGGAGCGGGTAGGGCAGGCCGACGAAACAAGGAAGCAGCCAAGGCAGCCGGGTAACCAAGCAATCAACCCGTAACGCAAGGTGGACCATGTGCAGCCATGTCACCATGTGCTAGACGTACGACTCTCCGTATCGTCCGTAGCCTCATGACCCCATCCGCACCACAGCCACCACCACCACCACCACTACCACCAGCAGCATGAGCAACCCCACCACCACCACCAGCAGCCCCTACCTGGGTAGATCGTCCCATCGTACGGCATAGCAGCGACCCGGCTGCGGCGGTCCAACTTCCTTCAGCTTGCCGTACACACTCGGCCAGTGCGTCAGACTTAACGACCGCAACCCGCGCCAAGCCCAAGTGGGCAGTGTCGGCAGGCAGGGCAGCGGTTGGGTGCCAGCTCCGCTGCTGCTGCTGCTGCCGCCACTGCCGCAAGCACCATCGCTGTTCCTGTTGGTTGTCCCTCCCTCTTCACCTCCACCACCACCACCTCCTCCACCACCGGTTGAGGTGGAGGAAGGTCCCGCAGCTGTTGCAGCTGTTGCGCCCCCTGCTGCCGCCGCTGACCTTGCCGCCCTAGCTGCGCACTTCAGCAAGGCTGCTACGGTATCCGTTACTTCCATTACGTCCGGAGCAGCATCCAAGCTGGGAGCAGCTGCAGCAGCGGTGCCGGATGCGGAGGGAGCCTCACCGCTGCCAGCGCCGTTGCCCTCTCCACCTCCGCTGCCGCTGCCACCTTCGCCGTTGCTGCTAGGCCCTGCTGCACCGCCTTCGCTAGGCCCTGCTTCTGCCCCTGCCTCGGCTGCTGACATCACCTCATCCGCCACTTCCGCTGCTGCCGCCGCTGGTAAAGCTGCAGCCGAAACATGCTCGGCTGTTAAGTCGAAAGCCGCTGCATGTAACACCGCTAACCCGAGCGCCTTCAAAGAGCACAGTGAATCCTTACCCAGAGGCCCAGCAGGCAGGCTCATCTTGGGTGCCCCCTTGCCTTCCTGCAGCAACAGAAAAAGCGCTCGCTCGACCACTTGCTCCAGGAGTTGCACCTGCCCGGTTCCCGCCTGCCCGCTTGCCGCCTGCTGCTGTTTCTGCTGCCTCTGTAGCAGCTCCTGCACAATATCTTCCAGCCGCCGCCGCAGCTGCGGTACGAGCGCTGCGAGGCCAGGCACGAGCGCCCATCGCTCCTCGGCGGAGTCCTGAACAGGCAACGGCTGCTGCTGCGGCGGCTGCGGCGCTGCGGGTTGCCGAACCGGGAAGTCCCCCAGCGCTTGGGCTGTGGGGTCGATGCGCAGGAGGTTCCAAGTGGAGAGGTGCAGGGACTCCAGGTGGGGTAGGCTGGTTAGCACGGAGACCAGGCTGCGGGCAGGCGGGAAGAAGGGAAAAAGAGGAAAGGGATGAAGAAGGGGGTGGGGAGAAGGGCGTTGGGGAGGAGACGAAAAGTATGCTGTGAGACAGGAGGAGGCGTGCGAGGCAAGAGGAGGCGGTTACCGCGGGGGCGTCATGGAGGGGTCAAGAGTACCGGTACGTTGGGTGAGCTTGAGAAGGTACTAAGCCCATGTGCCCCCCAACTCGACAGCAGCAACCCACCTGCCGTCTACGAACGCGGGGGCCGTGTCAGAGGGGCTATCCAGCTGCAGCATCAGCCCCCGAAGACACGTCAGCTGCCCCAAGTACGACAAATGAGTCATGCCGTACTTGCTAGACGCCACCGCCTGCACCTCGCCCTCCGCCGCCGTGACGGCGGCGGCCACCTCCGGCGGCAGCTCGTACGGCTGTACATCCCCTGACGGCAGCCCCCGCGGCAGCTGCAGCGACGTCAGTGACGTTAGCGTCCCCAGCGCCGCCACCAGATCCGGGCCCAGCTCCGCCGTCTCAAGCCGCAGCGAACGAAGCGGCGATGGCCCTGGCGGTGGCGGCGCAGCCGCCGCCGCCGCCGCGGTAGCGCCGGCCGGGCTGCCGCCCGGCGGCTGCTGCTGTGGCGGGCGGCCTGCGGCCGCCGCCTCCTGCGGCGAGACCGGCTGGGGTCCTGTTTGCATGGCTTTGAATGCGGCGCACAGGGCCTCCTCCTCCTCGCTGGAGGTGACGCGCACGCTGAGGGAGTGCAGGTGCGGTAGCAGCGGCAGGGCGCGGGAGACCAGAGCCTGGCAGCCGGGGGAGAGGCTGAGCGCCAGACATCGCAGCGGACTGGCGGCCAGGGCTGCATGGCAGGGAACGGAGGGAGGAGGGAAGGCAACACGTTACGGTACTGCCACAACGGAGGAGAGGATGAAGGGCCCTCTTCTCAAAACCCATCGCTACCTATCGCAACACTCACCAGCCGTCCGCTTCTTCAGCTCGGTAAGCGGATCCACCTCCTCCTCCTCCGGCCCCGCCGCTGCGTTCCATGCGTGGTCCGGGCACACGTGCAGCAGCTCCAGACGCGACAGTCGCGGCATGCACAGCAGGTCGAGGAGGTGTAGGGGGGAGGCGGGGCGCGCGTCGCATACCAGATTGAGTGTCTGGGGGGGGGGGGAGGGAAAGCGTCGTTCGGCACTTGTTCCCGTTCCCTAGCCCCGTCTTTGTGAATGTATATGCGGCGCGCATGCAGTAGGAGGCCGGAACCCAAGCAGCAGCTTGCCCGCCCCCCCCCAGCCCTCTGGCTTGGCTAATTCGGGCTGGGCGGGTCGGGCTGGCCCACATGTTGCAACCCATGTTGACGCCTTATCCCTCAGTCAGTTAGTTGTTTCCTCTTTACCGCCAGCCCTCCGGCCATGCGGGACGGGAGCCCCTCGCGGGAGCCACGAACCCTGTCGTACTGCCGTACTCCCACCCGACTTTCCACCCCCCAAACCCCAACCGCCTGCCGTACTGCCGTACCTCGAGTGTCGTGATGCTGGCCAGGTGCCGCGCCCCCTCCGCGTTGATGTTCTCCCCCCCGAACTGCAGACTGCGCAGCTGACCGTGCCGTACGAGCGCAGCCAGCAGGTCGTACACCTGTGGGGGTGTGCGGATGCGGGTGCGGGTGCAAAACACACACACAGCGTGGTACGGTCGTATGGATGAGTGCGCGATGTGCGGTTGAGCGTAACGCGCAGGTGGGACGGCCTTGCATGGTCCAACTCACGCCCAACCCGCTGCTGCTACCGCCTCCCGCCTCCCCACCCTTTCACCTCATTGAAATCCAGGAAGGAGTCCACATCGTAGCCGATGATCCACCTGAGGCAGGGCAGGACAGGGACGGGATGGGATGGAAGCAGGGATGGAACATGGAAGCGGGGCGGGGCGGCACGCGGGAGGGAAACACAGAGCCCGGAGGAGGCGGTCAAGCAGCAGCGGCTTGGAGTCCCCAGCGGGATGCAGGCATACAGCTAGCCGGTAGTTCCATCATGCACAACATCGTATGTACAGCCGTTCGTAGCCCTGCACCCTGCCACGTCATGTCAACCCACTGCCCACCCCCCCGTTTCCTTACTTTCACCCCACCCACTTCATGTCACCCCCCACCCCACCCCCCACCCACTTCATGCACAGCTCCCGCAGCCTCCCAAGCTTGCAGAGGTGCGGCATGGAGGCGCGGTACAGCGGCTGCCCCGCCTCGTCCATACCGCCCTGACCTTGGAACAGGAGCTCCTGCATGGGTCGGGGGGGTCGGGGGGGCGTGAGTATGGGGGAGGGTAAATAGGAAACAACGAACCGACCGCGTGATAAGGCATCATCACGGTTTGCATGGGGGGGGCGTGAGTACGGAAGGGAGGTGCGGAGGAGAGGAGGTGAGTAGGGGGAGGCGCATGTGGGGCCAAAAACAGACAGCAGCGGCTCATGGCCACCCCCCTCATCTCAGCTAACGTTCACCCACCAGCGATGTGATGTGCGTCAGCGCCCCCAGCGCCGAGTAGTCCAGCGGCAGGTCCCACGTGACGCTGTCGTGCACCGACAGGCTGCCCACACCCGGCCACAGCGCACGCAGCGTCGACAGCGCCGAATGGGCTTGCAGGCGGTGCAGCATGGCGTTGTGGATCAGCGTGATGTGCCGTACAAAGGGAAAGTCCGTACGAAGCCGCGGCAGCGGAACCATGGGTCGCTGAGGAAACTGCTGGTGCTGCTGTGTTGTCGGTTGGGGTGGAGGTGGGGGTGGCAGCTGCGGAGGCCTAGCGAAGGAAGTAGATGTGGAAGGGGCGGCCGTTGCTGCTGGGGCTGCTGCTAGGGCGGCGGGATTGGCTGATGACGTGTCGTAGCGGGCTGCTCCACTGCCACCGCCGTCACAGCCGCTGCCGCCAGCAGCGGCATCGGCAGCCAGGCCCTGCCGCTGCGCCGCCTGTTCCGCCGCCATACGCGCCACGCACTCCGCCCATCCCCTGGCAGGTCCCGCCACCAGGAGCGGGTGGTTGAGCGGGAGGGTGAGGTGCGTGACGAGGGCGCATGCGGCTACACGCCAGGAGCGGCAGGTGAGGGAGGCGGCCGCTAGGTCGGGGGAGGGCAGGAAGGAACAGACGTCCTGCGAGGGGAAGGGGGAAGGGGGGAAAGAAGGATACCCAACGGGTTGAATGAGAAGGGCACACAAGACGAAGGGGGGGATGAAGGGTAGTGAGGGAGCGGGGTAAGTTGAGAGCGCGGGGCATGAACCTTGCAGGGTGATGGGCTGTTGAAGGGTATGATTTTGCCGTATTGGCAGACGTAGCAGCGAAGGAAGCTGAAGCGAGGCGGGAGGGATTAGGGAAGGCGAAAGGTCTGTGCCGGTGTCGAAGGCCGCTGCCAAACATCGGCACGGAATTCCGAAAGTAGAATGCTGAGGACATACACATCACTATGAAGCGGCGCAGCAAACACGACCTCCGGGTTGCGTCGGCATTTCAACTGGTGTATGGAAACGCTGAGGCTTCCAAGCTAACCAAAGGAGCGATGAGCATGCATTATTGTTGTGGAAGATAAAGCACTCCTCACGCGAGGATGAGCTCCATTGTGACAAACTTGCCCACGCAACTTGCCTGAACGAGTTCGATGGGAAGCATACCCCAAGGAGGAGGCCCATTGTCACGGCGAGGACGCTTCATACAAACAGCTGAACGTGTGTAAGCTGGGCTTTCTTAGGTGCCAAAGACTGAGGACAAGGGCTTCAGTCCCAACTTCCCAAAACGCGAAAGGTGCGAAGCAGCAATTATTTGTAAAGCTGAGTAGCTAAGAACTTTGTTTACTAGTGACTTTCAACAGGGCTTACTTCACTGCACGGAAGAGCACGGAGGGGCGATCTGCTGAACAAGGAGCTACGACGCATAAGCTCCTTGAGGACTTCCGATTTGTTTTCTAATAACCTGTCATAGCATAAAGACTTACATGGCAATAGACCCTTATCCTGCTTTCACCTGAGACCTGACTGGCTTGTTTTGTCAGCACCAATGGATCCACCAGCGAAAATCCGGAGGCTAGACGGAGCGTTGACCGCGCGTCAAAACACGGGACACCAGCGATGTGAAAGCTCACGCTATGACGACCTTCGCTGGGCTGACGGAATGCCTCCGGAGCTCCTGCAAGTAAGTCTCGGCTCGCCTTCAACTTCGGCAACTTCGCCTAGCGCGTTACGGCAACAAGACTCGAAATTCAACAGAAGACACTGTAGCGCAACATCTTGTAGCGCGACGCCAACTTAAATGCCGGCACTACCCTTGTCCTACCCTTGTTGTTCCTCGACCTCTTCCAGCTCGACACACAAACCCCTCCTAACCACACAGCTGCTGCGCACCAAACCCAAATCCCCCACCTTACTCCCCATACTTCATCTGCCTCCCCCCTATCCCAACCCTAACCCTTTCTGCACCTTCCCCGCGCCTTCAACACCCAACCCTCCATTCTTCGCCCCTTTCCTGCTCTTGCTTCCCCTTCTTTCCTCCCCTCACACCCGCAGAGCATCACCCGCTGGGTTCCCCCACACCAACGCGGCTCCCTGCGCCTCGTGTGTCGTACATGGAGCTCCGCAGTGTCGTGCGATGTCGTACAACTGCAGCTGCCGTTGTCCGCGCTAGCGCCGCCGCCGCAATGGCAAGCAGCGTTGTTTGGGGACCCAGCACATGCGCAACGTACGGCACTAAAGCGGCTGTTCGTACGTTTTCCGCATGTACGACATCTAGTGCTCGTACACAACGTGGTACTGCCGGCGGCGGCGCTGCGGGTATGTACGGCAGGGTGGGGTGCTAATCGCGGGGATTCGCAAGGGTGCTGGTGACCCTTATAGTGGCTAGGGTATAGCTGGCTGGCCGCTTGCGGTCCATGTCCCAGTTTAGCTCAGACAGGGTCCATATCTGTTCGTTCCTCCTTTCCCTTCCTTTCAATTACCTCCTCCTTCCTCCTCCTCCTCCTCCCCCTCCTTCCCGCCCCCAGGCTGCCATATCCAGCCTGCCGTACATCTGCCCCCAAGTACGGCACATCGAGCTGCGGGACAGCGTGTCTTGGGACCAGCCCCTGGAGCTGGCGCCGCTGGCAGCCGCCCTCAGCGCAGCAGCGGGGGGGCCGCTGCCGCCGCCGCCGCCCCCCTCGGCCAGCTTGGGAGCAGCGCTTCCCTCGCAACGTAAGTCGGCAGCTGTAGCGGCGGCGATGGCGGCAGCGGCAGCGGCAGCGGCAGCGGCGGCGGCAGCTGGGGGCGGCAGTGCTGCTGCGGGGGGCGGCTCAGCTGCGGGTTCCTCAGCTGAGGCGGGGACGGCGGTGGTGACGGCTGCTGCTGCTGCTGCTGCTGCTGCGGGCAGCTGTTCCCAGGAGCCGCTGCGTGAGCTGACGGTGACCTACCTGGCAGCACCTGACATGCAGCGGGTGGCGAGGAGGTGGTGAGTGATGCGGGCGGGGCGGGGGGGGGGGAAACAGGGGTGGGGCGGGAGACAGGGGCGGGGCGGGGCGGGGCGGTGGAGACAGGGGCGGAGACAGGGGGTTCAAGGATGTGGGATGTGAGGGTTAGCACGCGAACGGTGACTCACTTCTTTAGACCTTTACACCCCGCTTCCGCTCCCGCCCTGCCCGCGTCCGCTCCCGCCCTGCCTGCTTCCGCTTACCTGCCCTGCCCTGCCCTCAGGTTCAGTCGCGAGTTGGAGCGGCTGGTGAGCCCCGACTGGTCCATCGGTCGGCTGCGGGTGCGGTGGCTGATGGGGGAGGCGCCGAGGTCCTTCTTCACGTCGCGGGGCTTCACGAGGTGGGGGGCGGGGTGTTAAGAAAACTGGCCGCGAGTAGGAACGTACTGGGATGTCGGAAGATGAAGTCCCCACAGAACCGCCGCAGGAGCCGAGGAATATGGCGGGGTGTGTGTGTATGTGTGTGTGGGGGGGGGTGAGGTAGATGAAGTGAGCCGCGAGGAAACACTGACCGTGACCATAGGGGGGCATGCAGGCATGCCACACACACGGCCGGTTTTCTTAACACACAACACACTGGGTACGCTTCTTCCCCCCACTGCATGAGTCGGGATTCGGGATTGGGACTGTGTTGTTTCACTTACTTACACTCCATTTCCTACATACACCACCCACTATACACACCCGTACTACCCCCCATGCACCCTACCCCCCCCCCCCCTTGGGCCCCCCATGCACCCTACCCCCCCCCCTCCGGCCCCCCATGCAGGTGGGTGAGTGCCATGCAGGAGACAGCCCCCCACCGGCTGGGGCTGCTGCAACACCTGGAGTTCGCATGGGCCGAGCTCTCCGACGGACCCTTCGACAGACCCGTCGACGCAGCTGGCGGCGGCGGCGGCGGCGGCCCTGGCGGAGGTGCCGGCGGCGGCGGCGGTGTTAACCCTGCCGCTGCCGTTCACCTAGCGCCGGCGCTTCCGCCCTGGATACTCCAACCCTTTCATGCGGCGCTGCCGCCGCTACCACCGCCGCCGCCACCGCCTGCAGCGCTTATCGTACCCGGGGGCGGCGCCGCCGCCGCCGGCGCAGCAGATGGCGGCATGGATGTGTTCAATTATGCGGCGCTGATGGCAGTTGGCGGCGCGGCAGCGGCGCAGGAGGCGGCGTTCAATGCGGCGATGGATGGGCAGATGGCGGAGGAGGAGGCGGGGCCGGGGATGGGGGGCATGGAGGCGTGGAATCAGCTGGGAACGGCGGCGGCGTCAGCGACGGCGGCACTGGGGTTGCCGGGTATTGGCGGGGGGAGAGGAGGAGGAGGAGGAGGCGGGGGTGATGGAGGAGGTGGAGGTGGAGGAGGAGGCGGGGTGCCCAGACTGGGGCTTCCGCTGGCGCTGTGCGCCTTCACAAACCTCAAGGTGAGAGACGACAACAACATGGCTGTGTCGTCATTGCTAGCTGCCTTGCACAACCCTGCCCCTCCTGCACATCTATCCACATAGACTCAACGACTAGCGACACGCGGCCAGGCTTCGGACACCCGCGTCCACATCCTCCTCTCTTTCTCCCACTCCCGCGCGCTGCCGCTATCCCAACCCACCCCCAACTGCCGTTTTCCCTCCCCATTGCATTGCCCTAACCTGTGGTTTCCTACCTGTGGCTTCCTATGGTCTTTACCCCGCCACCACCCGCCCCCGCCCCCCTCCGCAGACCCTCTCCCTGTGCTGCATGGCCTGCCGCGCCCCCGCCGACCACCTGCTGCGGCTGCTGCTGCGCTGCAGGCGGCTGGAGAAGCTGTCGCTGGTGCACCACGAGGCCTACGCGGCCTGGCCGGTGCGCGCACCGCAGCCCGACCTGCAGGCGGCGCTGGAGGCGGTGGTGCGGGGTGAGTGAGGGGTGGCGGTGGCGGTGGTGGTGGTAAGGAGGAGGAGGAGGAACGTGGAAGAGAGGAGGAGGACGGGAGGTGGGCAGGTGGGCAGGTGGGGACCCGGGTAATAGGGAAAGACGTCCAGAGGCGAGTGCGCGTCATGCGTTTGCATGCGTTTGGAGTTTGTGGAGGCCAACTACCGCACCCTAGCACCCTACCATCCTGACACCATGTCGGTCTCCTCATCCCATCCTCCTGCCTCTCCGTCCCCGCACTCTCCCTCCCGCCCGCAGAGGAGCTAGGACTGGGCCCGCCCTCCGCCTCCGCCCCCGCCCCCGCTGCTGCTTCTACTACCAGCTCCTCCCCCTCCCCCTCCCCCTCCTGGTGGCCGGCGGGTCTGTCGCTGCGGCTGCGTGAGCTGCAGCTGCCCGCCACCCCCGCGCTGCTGTGCCTGCTGCACCTGCCGCCACCCGCACTGGCGGGTCTGGAGGTGCTGGATCTGCAGGTGGGGGGGGGCGGGAAGGTGGGGGGGGGGGCGGGGGAAGCGGTAAAAGTAAGAAAAACGGATGAACTGTATGACGAAGGAGGGGGGGTGGGAGGGTAGGGAGGGAAGGTCTTGTGCACCCTGCCGCCTCCTATCCCCATTGCTTTGCCCTAACCTGTGGTTTTCTTTGGTCTGGTAACTTGGCTTTGACCCACCCACACGCCGTACCACACACCTACCGTCCACCCACACACCGCGCGCGCAGGTGATAATGGCTCCTGGCTTCGGTGGCGGTGGCGGTCTGGATGATGATGATGAGGAGGAGGGGGATGGGGAGGCAGCTGGTGGGGCCGGCGGCGGAGAGGCGGCGCTGGTGGGCTGCTGGCGCCTGGTGGCGGCACTGGAGGTGGGGAGGGGAGGAGGCTGAGTTGGGTGTGAGGAGTTTGGGTATGAGGACAGACAGGCATGGGGCATGCATGAAGTGCCAATGCCAGTACCCTTGCCACTGACAGTGCGACTGCGATTACCAATGCCAATGCGTGCCAGTACACACCGTACAGCGCTGGAGGGGACTACACGGGATTTCAAACCCGATACCTGCCGTACACGCACGTAGAACGCACGTACGGAGACGTGTCCTGCTCTCCTACACGCTTCCTTGCTTGCGCATGCCTGCCCCTCTGCGCCCCCTACCTGCTTTCTTGCCTCCCTGCCCCTCTGCGCCCCCTACCTGCTTTCTTGCCTCCCTGCCCCTCTGCGCCCCCTACCTGCTTTCTTGCCTCCCTGCCCCTCTGCGCCCCATACCTGCTTACCTGCCCCCCTGCCCCTCTGCGCCCCCTACCTGTCCCCCTGCCCCCCTGCCCCCCCTCCTCCACCCCCCGCAGGCAGTCCGCGCCTCCGGTGCGCAGCTGAAGGACCTGTTCCTCAACAACGTGGACCTGAGCCCCCGACTGCTGGCGGCCATTTGGGAGTTCGAATCGCTGGAGCAGGTGAGGGGGTACCGGTAACAGGGGTACACGCTCCACATGTGGCTGGATCCCGCACCCCCCCTCCCCCCCACGTCCCCGCAACACACCCACCCACCCACCCACCCATTCCCGCAGTTGCTGGTGTTCTCCGGCGTGTTGCGACTGCGGGACCGGGATGCGGAGCCGGGTGACCTGAGCGAGCAGGAGGAGGAGGGCAGCGGAGATGATGATGATGATGATGAGGAGGAGGAGGCGTGGGCAGCGCAGGAGGCTGCTGCAGCTGCTGGTGGGGAGGAGGAGGAGGGGGATGCGGGTGGCGATGCGGGCGATGGAGGAGGAGGTGGAGGTGGAGGAGGACAAGAAGGCCAGGAGGCAGATGGTGAGGGGCAAGATCTGGATACGAATGGGGAACCGGGTTTCCCTGGTGTGGTTGGGATGGGGGCAACGCCCATGGAAGAGTCCGGTGGGGGCGGCAGTAGCAGCGGAGGCGGCAGTGGCAGCAGCAGCAGTAGCAGCAGCATCTCCGGAAAACACGGATTGACGGAAGCTGAGCTGTCGCCGATAGATGGAACGTCGGACTCGGAGGAAGACGAGGAGTTGGATGCATTGATTACCGCCGCCACCGAAGCAGCGGAAGCAGCGGCAGAGGCGGCGGAGGCAGCAGCAGGTTCATCCTCGCAGCGACGACGGCGGAGGAGCAGCAGCGATGACTTAGGAGGCGCCAGCAACGGCGGTGGCGGTGGAAGCGGTGGCGGCGGCGGTCCTGTTTTCTCAGGCATGGGCCCCATGCAAGCAGCCATGCAAGCGCTAGGGGGGGCACTGCGAGGGCTGACCTCACGAGCGCTCTCCTTGCGGTCCGGGGAAGCCAACGCCACGCAACGGACGACAGCTGGAGAGGCTGGTGAGGCTGGAGAGGGATCCGGCGGTGCCGCTGCCGCTGCCGCAGCCGGCTCTCCTCCCGCCGCCTCAGCGCGAGGGCGTGCAGAGGGCCCAGCAAGCCACATGCAGATGCAGCAGGAGGGAGGCCCTAAACCCGCTACTGGAAACGGACCCATGGGTCCGGGCCCTAGTACTGCAACCGGTGCAGCGGCAGCTGCTGGTCCAGCAGCTGGCGTCGGCGGGGGCGTCGGCCCAGGAAGCATAGAGGATTTTGAGGTGGACGAGCTGGGAGTTGAGGCGGCGTTGCAGTGTATCGCCATGCAAGGGGTGCCCGGAGCAGCAGCGGCGCGGGCGATGGCCGAGGTGCGGGCCATGCAGCGGGCTGTCGGCATTGGAAGAGGAGGAGCAGGAGGAGCAGGAGCAGGGGTTCAGGGCGCCGTGCTACCCAGGAATCGGCGGTTGGCGAAGCTCTGGCGACTGATGGCGGCGGGTGCTGGCAGGATTCCCGGAGCTGCAGCAGCAGCCGGATGGCAGGTCAACACGGAGGATGAGGAGGAGGGTGATGATGATGATGAGGAGGAGGAGGAGGAGGGGCGCATGGAGGAGGAGGGGGATGAGGAGGGCGGAGGTCATGCAGTGCGTGCGGCTCCTGCGGCTGGTGTCGCGGCGGCTGCGGATCCATCAGGTCCAGCTGGTCCAGCAGCTGGCGGCGGCGGTGGCCCAGGCCCGGTCGAAACCCTCCCGGCGGCCTCTGTGTCACATCAGAAGCTGGGCGGTGCAATAGCCATGTGTGCCGCAAGCCTGGCGTCACTGCTCGCGACGGCGACGCCGGCGCAGCCACAGCCCCGTCAGCAGACGCCGCAGCCGCAGGTGAACCAGCCGTTAGGGCTTGCAGCGGCGGCGGCGCCGCCGCAACTGCAGCAGCAACCGCCGCAAGCGGTAGCAGTGAACGCCGCCTCATCCGAGGGTGCAGGGCCGAGTTCTGGTCCCGGGCCCGTTGCTGCGACCGCTGACGGCGCCGCAGGGGCGTCACAAAGCGGCGGCGTGCAGCCGTACAACAGCAGTACAGCTGCGGCGGCGAAGGCGGCGGCGGCTGTGGCGATGCTTGACGTCGTGAGCTGCGGCGCCACGGCGGATGCCGTACGACGGGGGCTGACGGCGCTACGTGTTGCCGCCGACGCCGAGGTATCCGCCGCCCTAGAGGCCGCCGCCGCCTCAGTGGACGCGGCAGGCACGTCCAGCGGTGGCGCCGCCGCCGCCGCCGAAGCGGGGCCTTCCCAGCCTTCTATCTCGGCTGCCGCCGCCGCCGCCGCAGCTGCCGCTGCCGCTGCTGCTGCTCCCAGTCAAGCCGGCGGCTCCGCTGGGGCCGCCGCCGCAGCGGCGGTGGCGGCGCCGCCGCCCTCAGCTGCCGCTCAGCCTCAACCCCAGCCGCCCTCCCATGCGCCGCCAGCCGCCTCCGCCGCCGGCGGAGGCGGCGATGACCCCATGCACCTCGCGTTGTCCGTGTACGACATGCTTCGTACGGCGGGCCCTGCGTTGCGCTGCCAAGTGGGTCAGCTGGAGGAGGGGCAGATGGCGGTGCTGCGAACGCTGCGCTCGGGGACGCTGCGCGACTCCCCGCACGAGGCGCTCGCGGTGTCCTGTCTGGAGGCCTCCGCTCAACTCGCGGAAACGCTGGATACGTTGATGTTCTCAGCGGATGTGGGCGCGAAGCTGATGGGCTGCTACGACGCCAGCGGGGGTGCGTCAGCCGTCGCCGACGGCGGCGGTTGCGGTTCGGGAGAGAGCGCGGCAGCAGGATGTACTGACGGAGGTGGGCCGAGTGTCGTACAAAACCGAACGGATTCCACCGCTAGTCCAGCGGCGGTGACGGCAGGCTGTAGCAGTAGCCGTACGGCAGTCAGTACGACAGTCGCAGCGGCGGCGGCCGCTGTTCGAGCAGCGGCAGTAGCGGCGGCGGCAGCGGCGGCGGACCCTGAGGCTGCTGTGGAGGCGGTTCGGGCTGCGCGACCCGCGGGTCGGCTGCGCAGCGGCGCGGATGAAGGCGCGCTTCTGTTGCGTAACCTTGCAGGACTGAGTCGGTTAACTCGGTTGAGGAAGCTGTGTTTGGACTTGAGCCCCGACAACGGCGTTGCGCTACCTGTGGCAAGGTGGGGTTGCTGGCTGGGATCTTGCTTTTACCAGGTGACCCCCCAGTTAATGGGTTGCGTTGCGCATGGTAAAGGAGGGCTCTTTACTTCTTCATGCAGAGCTACGTTTGCCTCCGAGCATACCTTTCCTGTGCCCCTCTGCTTACGCGTTCACTCCTTTTTCAACAAGGAAACACCTTGTCGTTCTCTGATCACCTCCTCTCCCGCTCCCTTGGGTAGCCTAATCATCACCGTGTTAGTTGGTTTTCTCTTACTGCCCCCCTCTCTTTGCTCCCCTCTTCTTGCCCCCTCCCATGCACAGCTGCATCCGCTACGTGCTACGCCACCTGCCCTCCCTGGAGTCCCTCCACGTCACCGACCAATTCGCGCACGAAGAAGGCAGGCCGCTGGGCTCACTGGGGCTGCCCGTCAGTGATGCCGCCGCCGCCGCCGTCGCCCTGTACGATACGGTGTACGACACAGGTGACGGCGGCGGTGACGACGACGACGGCGCCGCTGCCGCTGCTGACGGCGGCGGCGGCGGGAGCCGCAGAAGCAGCGGCGGCGGCAACGTCGCCGCCGCTGCCAACAAGCTAACGAGTCTGACGGTGGCGTCGCGTCAGACGCGACGCGTGTGGCGGTCGTACGCCGCCGACGGTACGGGCACGTTGCTGTCGTCGTACGGCAACAACAGTGACGCGACGGCGGCGGCGGCGCCGTCGCTGTTTGCGTTGCTTGTTCCGCAGGACCGAATGGCACTGTCTGGGGCGCTGTGTGCGGGTGACATGGCTGTGCATGCAGCCACGCTGCCGAGGTATATCCTGTCCTGCGTAGGGCTGCGGGTGTTACAGGAACAACCGTAGGGCTGCGGGTGTTACAGGAATTATCGTCCCAAGTACGGCAATCTACCCCCTGTTTGGGTAGATTGCCGTACGTCCATGGTTGGGTACTTGGGTTGGGATGGGCATGAGTCGTGCAGGATGGGCTTGCAACGTGGTCTTCCTTGCCGTGCCTCGTGTCCCTTGTGCTCCTGACTGAGAGGAGCGCCCCCCTCCTCCCTCCTCCTTCCTTCGTTGTTATGCCGTATTCCCACCGCGCTGGCACCTCCGCAGGAACCTCCGAGCGCTGTGCCTCCACCGGGTTCGTCTCATGGCGGGTCCGCACCCCTCTGTCGCCCTTCCGGATGCCCCCGCCTGCACACCTGAACAACAACAACAACAACAACACCTAAAGCCACATCCCGGAACGGCAGCGGCAGCATCCGCAGCAGCACCATCAACGGCACCCACCGCAGCGCCGCCGCTAGCATGCAGCAGCAGCGGAAGCATCCCACACCTCCGCACGCCCCCCTCACTGCCGCCGCTGCTGCAACACATCTGGCTCTCCAACGTCACCCTGACGGCGCCGCTGGACTTCGTGGGCCTTATGCGGGAAGCCCTGGCGGCGGCACCTCTCAGCGGCGGCTTACAAACCCTCGTCGTACGACATTGCTTTGTCGTACGACCCCACGCCGACGCCTCGTCTTCCTCCTCCGCAGCGCCGTCAGCTCCTGCCGCCGCCGCCGCCGGTACGGCGGTGGCGGCTGGTGCGACAGCGCTACGTCTGATGTCTACGGCGCTTGCCACGCTAGGTGACGTGGGCAACGGCGCTAGCGGGGGTCGGAGGCTGGGGGCGCCGCCGGGGCAGCCCCGACGGGATGGGCTTCCGGACTTGGGCGCGATTGTGGCGGCGGCGGCCGGCGCCGCCGCCACGTCGGCTTCGTCGGTGCTGGCGGCGACAGGCGGCCGGCGGGTGCCGCGGCGGCTGGTGCTGAATGAGGAGGAGCTGAGCTGGCTGTGCAAGCTAACGGTACGTTGTCGGTGTTGGTGTTGGTGTCGGTCTTAGTGATGATGTCGATAGGAAACTGGCATCTCCTGAACTCTCATCCCCCCAACGGAAGGAGCCCCGGAAAAGCCCTCCTCCCTGCCTCCCCCCCCCCCGCCCCTCCCTCCCTCCCTCCTTCCTCTTCCCTCCCTCCCTCCCTCCATGAGTCGCTCACTGCATGAGTCGGGATATGGGATTGGGACTCGTTGTCTCATTTAAATTCTCCCTCCCTCCCTCCCCCCCTCCTGCCCCCCCCCCGCCCCTCCCGCCCCTCCCCCCCCAAGTCCCTGCGCACGCTGGCCCTGGACAGCTGCATCCGGCTGGAGGACGTGGGGCGCCTGGCCGCCCTCACCGGTCTGCGCACGCTGGCGCTCAACCCCCATGTGGTGGGCAGCGAGGAGGCCCGGGCGCGGCTGGAGCTGGAGATGGCAGCTCGGTGCAGCCCCGCGCTGCAGGTGGGTGGGATGGGGGGGGGGGTAGTGTGACACCCTGCCGCTTCCTATCCTCCCATTGTCTTGCCCCAACCTGTGCCTTCCTATGGTTCGGTACCTGGTCTTTCACCCCCCCCTCAGTCCATCCCCCGACCTACCGCAACCCGTGTCGACGCCTTATCCCTCAGTCAGTTGGTTGTTTCCTCTTTGCCCCTCCCCGCCCGCCCCGCCCCGCCCCCCACCGCAGGCCGCCCTCATGCGCCTGGCGCCCCTTCACGGCCTGCGCAGCTGCTGGCTGCCCGACTGGGCCGCCAGCCGCAGCCAGCTGCTGGCCTGGCAGGCGCAGCTGGCGGCTGCGGGTCCGGCGCTGGTAACGCTGAGGGTGATGGATACGGACAACCTGTGGCGGCTGCCCTCGCCGGCGGGGTGCCCGGATGTGGAGGATTCGCTGGAGTGGTGGCGGGCGGAGGTGTGGAACACGATCTAGGGGCACGGAGGTGTGGATGGTGGTGGTGGTGGTGGTGGGATGGTGTTGGGGAGGGAGGGCAATGGTGAGGGGGGTTTAGGTAGGTGGCAGGAGGGTGGCAGGAGGGTGAGAATGCTGTGGATGTGTGGCTGGGGGCAGAGGACTGTGCCGTCGTTTGTTAAAAGGGAAGGGAGGAAGATGAGGGACCTGTGTACGGTATTACTGCCCTGTGTTCTGTGAGTTCTGTGAGACACGGAGTGAACTAACAAGGTGCCCGTGTGGCCGTGTAAAGAGAACGAGTCGGCACGTACGGTACTGTGATTGCCGGAGCAGGTTGGCGTACGGCTGTGTGTGTGTCAAGACGTGGCGAGATGAAACAGTGTTTGGAACGGTGCATGGATGGCCGTGGAGGTGCTGCCGGGGTGCGAAGGAAATGTGCAGAAGGGGGGGGGGGGTACGGTGTTAGTACAGCGCGGGTCCAATCTGCATGCCGACGGGTCATGATTGGGTGTTTTAAACTTTTATTAGTGGTGTGAGAGAGTGCGTTCAATACACTGGTTTACGTTCTAACACAACCCCTCTCAACACGAAACCGAGAGATCTACCGGTATTAATAGAGTTAATCCTTCACAGCAGATGAGCACAGAAATGCACGGAATACTAACGAGTGAAAGGAAGGCGAGGTTACTAACCTGTTCAGTGCGGCATGTTTGCGTACCGGTACCTTATCATTTTTGTGTAACAGTTTCTATGTACGATATTGCTTGTGGTGTCGTACTGTCGTCGGCATCGCCTGCTGCACGCGTTTACCCTTTGGAAGCGGTGGTAGCTTCCATGCTTGTTTGTTGCTTCCATGTTTGTTTCATGCCGCAGCAAATGCAACACCCAATTTCAGCTAACATACGCCTACCTACACAACCTTTCCTCAACGCTTCAAGCACTTCCTTTAATAAATACCGCATTGTTTGCATCCTCTCACTACGCCCTTCGTCTCCTCCCCGCTCCTCTAGCACGCGCTGCCAGCACGCACCTCAATACATTTACTACGTGTAATCCACACATACAGGTTTAGTACCTACCCCTCCACCAGCATCACTGATACGTGCGTCCGTCCGTCTGAATCACGCCGTCTTCGACGACGCCAAGCCCCCCACCCGCTCCTTATACCACGCCAACACGTTACGGATCGCAAACAGCGCTACAGCCGCTCCCGTACAACCGTACAACACAAGCGCATGTTGTCGGTTGGCGGTTAGCGCCTCTAGCACGTGCCGGTGCGCAAGATGCTGCCAGGCGGCTGCAGTTGCGGCTCCTAGACCGTAGCCAACAATAACCTGATCAGTTTAATGTTGAGGAGAAGGTTTAGAGAAGGTTCGGGGTGTTGGGGGGTCAGTTAGGAGGGAATCTGGAAAGGTGAAGGTATTACGTGGGTAACACGTGGGTTTCGGTTACCGGTACAGCATTGCGGAGCCGCCCCATCCAAGCGCCGCAGCAGGTGCGAGGATGGTGACCGTGCCGTTCTGCTGCTGGACTGGAAGTGTGGAAGAGATGCGCGGCAAGATCTTCCTACCAGGAAGCAATTGACATGGGAATCCTATCGGGAATACAACATACTGGGGTCCCCCAGGCAAGTCCGCATGCAGGTGTGCAGGCGACTGAGAACCCCCGCAGCAGCAGCAGCAGCAGCAGCCCACTGCCGTACGCCCCCTAGGTGCCGTACGCCCCCTAGGTGCCGTACGCCCCATAGGTGCCGTACGCCCCCCGGGTGCCGTACGCCCCCCGGGTGCCGTACGCCCCCCGGGTGCCGTACACCCACCTGGGGAGTGGTGTGGTAGCCCAGACGCACTCGGAGCCAGGTCTGCGGAGGGTCAGAGGCAAGAGGGGTTCCGAGGGCAGAGGAGGTCAAAGAGGAAACACAACTACCACCACTAGCCGGTGAAGCATGGTTTGGTGGTTTAGGCTGGGAGAGAGGGGAGGGTTGGGTCCGCGTCCCAACAGCGCCCCCTCACCCTCCCTGGCAGCACCCCAGCAGCAGGCCCCCCAGCAACACTCACCAGGAACAGACTCAACCCCAGCACCGCCGCCGCCCCGCCGGGCGAGTTGCGAGCCAGTGAGAGCGCCGTGTAGCAGCCCAGGAAGCCCAGACCTGCGGGAAGACGGTGGTGTGTGGCAGATGGCGGAAGGAGAAGGGGCGACTGCGAGAGACGGAGGAGGCCAGCCAGCACACCCCAGCCAGCCAGCCAGCCAGCCAGGCAGCCAGCAAACTGCAGCACACCCCGCACACGCGCCACTCACTGTTTGCATGTGAGGAGGGCATCCCCGGGTCGGCCTTGCGTGCGGCGGCGGGGCGCTGCTGGTTGATTATGTATTTGAGTGCCTGGGGGGGCGGAGGGGCAGGGCGGATGGTGGTGGGGGCCGTGGGACGGGTTCGCGGGTGCACACGCGGATGGCTTCTCGGCATGGGAAACGAACATCATTCATTGTGAACTATTGTGATATATTTCTGCGCAACTGAACGGGGGCCTGCTGGTACCGTACGGCAGCCAGCTAGCTGGCTCGCCTTGTTGAGGAATGACGCGATGATGGCCCCCAGTACCGCCCACGCCACCGCGGTGTCCCTCCGGGCCAGCAGCACACACAACACCGCGCCAGACACCACCCACTTGGTCTGCGCGGGGGGGGCGGGGGGGTAGGTAGGAATTACGGTAGGTAAGCTCAGTCGCGAGGAACCATGGGTCGTGGATTGTGACCATAGGAAGACCCGTTGATGATGGGTTAGGGGAGGTGCGCGATGTGAAGGCGTTGAACAGCACCTCCGAGTGTGTTGGATACCTACCAAGTCATTGACAACCGAGAGGATACGAACGGCGACGTCGCCATTCCGAGCGCATTGGCCAGCAGCTTTCGGCTGCGGACTGTCCCGTGGGTCATTCGTGCTCGCGGGCGCACTTCTACTACTACCGCTTCTTCCCATGCTACTGTTGCTGCTGTCCCCGTGATCACCGTAGTAATCCCCCTGGGCGTTTTCAGCTGCTGATGATAATGATGAGGCTGTTAGTTGCGCTCCACGAGTAGTGCCTGAGCAGTAACGGTTGAGGTTGCTGATGAGGGCGAAAGCGCAAGAGCTGCTGGGCTGCCGTACAGAAGCTGTTTGAAGTTGCGCTGAAAAAGATGACCCAGATGGCTGCGCCGGGAAGTAATGCGCCCTTGTGATTGACGCGTGTTGCTGCTGGATTGCTGAAGGCGCAAATGGTGTGGTGTGGCGTGTGGCGGTGAGAGAGGTGCTGTACGGATGACTGTTGCGTTTGGTGTTTGAGATGTTCTGGAAGGTGCGAGGAAGGGGAGCCGGGTGACCCGCCGTTGGTCGCGAAATGCTCGTTGTGGGTGCAAGGTACGCGCAGGCGGGATCGAGTCTGCGAGCAAGGTACGGGAAGGTGAGGAGACCTATTGTGTGGAGGTAGACACTTGACCGTAGATTGCCATAAGGTTAAGTTTCGTATGTAAATTGAATTACCTTGAGGCTGTTCTGGGCCGCACGGCCATCCACGGACTACGCGGGGTGCGGGCAGGCTCGGCCAGCCACACAAAGATGTGTTCAATCAAAAGGACTTCTGCTTTTCATGCCAACCATGCTGCATCTTAGCGTAGAATTGGTCGTCTAATTGTGATGTGTTGAGGCGCCAGGCCCGCATCCAAGTTGTACGGCGCGAATACGATTGCGGGTTCAAGGCTGGGACTGGGTCAGCTTGGAAAAGGGCAAACTTCCAAGCAGCTACACCATAGAGTCATAGTAAAAGACTTCATTGCTTTGCTGTGTTAACTCGCCACGGTAGTGCTTTTTGGCCTTAATTCTCGAAAGCATGTGTGGCTTTGTCGCCCCTTGACAAATCTAAACCTTTCAGACTTGTCTTATCTTTGTCGTATACACGATAAGCGCATATAATTAGCCGCAGCTGGAGGATGGACGTGGGCTGAGCTTTGGCATCGCTGGGGTCGTGCCCGAGCAGCGCATCTGCCCTTCAGCAGCTTACGTATCTTGGACGTTAGAATTCTCGTGAAAGGCCTTCTATAGTGGAGAGGCGGAGACGAGGGGAAAAGCTGACGAATATGCAAGCCCAGCAGGACCCTCCTAATTATGAATTCCAAACAGCCGTCGTCTGGTTTCGCCGGGACCTACGGGTGGATGACAACCCAGCCCTTGTGGCCGCTCTGAACGCCGCTGCGAATGTGGTGAGTGAACATGGCAAGGGGCAAAGTTTGCAGCACGGCGGGCATTAGGCTTTGTCTAGACCCAAACGAATTTCAATACTTTCACAACCGAGGTCTTGGGCTAGGCAATTGCCCGTCGGCGGTCTGTCCTCGTCACCGCCCAGTCCTCGTAACCTTGCGGGCCCCCTCTTACAAGTTATACCAGATCTCCTTGGGACTGCCACGTAACAGTAGACTCCTTCGACTCGGCACAGGGTCACTATATCTGGGGTTTACGTCAGCCAATGTCAACTCGCATGTTTCAAGGAATGTGGGCTCCACCTACCCAAACTCTTCAATCTGACACTTTAGCATCCTTGTTTACTGCTTCAGGTGCCTGTCTTCATTTGGGCTCCGGAAGAAGAGGGCCAATTTCAGCCGGGGCGTTGCAGTCGATGGTGGACAAAGCACTCGCTAGTGGATCTCCAGCAGGCGATCGCTGCGCTTGGCAGCCGGCTGATTATACGTCGTTCCACAGACTCGACTGCTGCGCTCTTGCAAGTGGTCGCCGAGGTGGGCGCAGAGGCCGTCTTTTTCAACCATCTCTACGACCCCATCAGCCTCATGCGCGACCATGACTGCAAGCGCGGCCTCACAGCAGCCGGCGTAGCCCACCGCTCTTTCAACGGGGACATGTTGTACGAGCCTTGGGAGGTGCTGGACGCCAACAAACAGCCGTACTCGACCTTCGAGGACTACTGGAACAGGTGCGGCAGCTCTTTCTGCCATGTCTTTCAGTTTCACCACACCCGTCCCGTCAATCATTGGACGAATTGAACCGGTAACAGCTCCCTCTATACCTCCCCATGCCGACCAGCGAGCCCCCAAAGCACTCCTCCCCTCCTCCCCTCCTTCCATCCTTCCATCCTGCCATCCTCCTCCTCTTCCTCCTTCTTGGCCTTACCCTCCTCCTCCGCTCCTCCTCCTCCCCATCCCCACCACCTTGCACCGCAGTGTCCGCGCCATGCCGGTCCCTCCCCCCTTCCCGGTGTCTGCGCCCGCCGCCATGCCGCCCGTGCCGCCCGCCCTGCCCTCCCTGGCCCTGGGCGAGGTGGACTGGTTCTTCACGCCGGAGCAGGAGGCAAGCTCCGACCAGCTCAAATACAAGGTGGGGGGAAAAGAGGAAACAACTACCTGACTGTGTGATACGGCGGTGGGAGGGTCAAAGCCAAGTTACCAGACCACAGGAAACCACGGGTTGGGGCAAAGCAAAGGGTATGGGAGACGGCAGGCAGGGAGAAAGCATGAAGAAACGGACGAGCTTTATGACATTTGGGCTTCATCATGGGGTGCAAACACCTCCCTCCCCCGCCACCTCCCCCCTTCCCCCTGCGCAGTGGAAGCCGGGTGTGGGCGGCGCCATCGAGGAGTTGGAGCGGTTCGCAGGTGAGCGGCTGGGTGTGTTTGAGCACGACCGAGCCAAGGTGGACCGCGACTCCACCAGCCGCCTGTCGCCCTGGATCCACATCGGCAGCATCAGCGTGAGGTACATCTTCTACCGGGTGAGGAGGAGGAGGAGCGGGGAGGGGGAAGGGTGGGTGGGGGTGTGAGGCGGGAGGGGACCGAGGCGGGGTGGAGGAGCAGAGGAGCAAGGGTTCCTGCACTTTGCTGTGTATCCAAACTGCGGTATGTACAGCCTATTTGCAATGAACCCCCAGTCCTAACCATTTTACGCAATTCCCCCGCCGTTACCTTTCCCTGCCCCCCCCCAGACTCCTACCCCCATTGCTTTGCCCTAACTTGTGGTCTCCTATGGTTTGGTATGGTCTTTGAACCCCCCCCCCCAGATCCGGCAGTGCCAGGCGGAGTGGCTGGCTGCCGGGGCGGACCGCTCCAGGTCCTGCGACGACTTCCTGCAACAGGTGGGGCGGGGGGGAGGGGCGGGGGGCGGTACCGTGGAGGGGAAAGGAAGAGGAACTATGCGGGGGGCGGGGGCTGAGAGGATGGAGGGGGGGGGGGGAAAGGGGCTAGGACGCGGACAGGGGTGGCGGAGGAGAGCGGCCGGGAGTTGAGTTGGGTCTGTCCCCGGGTGTGGCATTGGTTGGTGTGGTACTACTTACCCCTCATCTCCCCTACTTGTTTTTGGTGGCACCCCCTGCCGCTCCGCTCCCCATTGTCTTGCCCCAACCTGTGGCTTCCTATGGTTCGGTACCTGGTCTTTGACCCCCCCCAGGTTGGCTACCGCGAGTACTCGCGCTACCTGTCCTTCCACTTCCCCTTCATCCACGAGCGCTCGCTGCTGCGACACCTGCGGGCCTGCCCCTGGAGGATAGACCAGCACGCGTTCAAGGTGAGGGGGGAGCGAGGTAGTAGGTGGGAGGAGGAGCTAAAGCTAGGTGGTGGTGGGTAGGTAGGAAGGAAGGGAGGGAGGGAGGGCGAGGAACTAGCTGGCCAGGCATTGCTCCCCCCTCACAGCTCATACCCCTTCTCACCCCGCCCCCCTTGTCATACAGCTCGTCAGTTGCTTCGTCAGTGTCTCATTATATTGTTTTTACCCCCCCCCCCTCCCATGCATGCAGGCCTGGCGCCAGGGCCAGACCGGCTACCCGCTGGTTGACGCCGCCATGCGGCAGCTGTGGAGCACGGGGTGGTGCCACAACCGCATGCGAGTGGTGGCCGCGTCCTTCCTCGTGAAGGACCTGCTGCTGCCGTGGCAGTGGGGGCTGAAGCACTACTGGGATGCGCAGATCGATGCGGACCTGGAGTGCGATGCGCTGGGCTGGCAGTATGTCAGCGGGGGGATGAGCGGTAGGTGGAGGGGGAGGAGAGGAGGGAGAGGGAGGGGGGGATTTGGGTTAGCGGAGGGAAGGGGGAGCGTGTCGGGCCCTTGCGCTGACCGAGCGGCTGTCGTTGCTCCCCCTGCTGCCCTGCCTTAACCTGCTCCTCCTGCTCCCCACCTGCTGCCTTGGCCCCCTGCCCTTCCTATGGTTCGGTATGGTGTTTGACCCCCCCTGCCCCCCCTCCCCTGCCCTGTCCCCCCTGCCTCCCCCCTGCAGACGCGCACCCGTTCAGCTACATGATGGATCTGGAGGCGGAGGCGCGGCGGTTCGACCCGGACGGGGAGTTCGTGCGGCGCTGGCTGCCGGTGCTGTCGCGGCTGCCCACACAGCACATACACGCGCCCTGGAAGGCACCGCCGCAGGTAGCGTGTGTTGGTAGAGGGGGGAAATTATACAAGTGTAACAACGAGAGAGGGGGGAGGAGGGGAGGGGGGCTGCGGGGAGGGAGGGAGAAAGAGTCTGGACGCATGCATACCGCACCTCCACCGGCGTCCTCAAACAAGCACACCAACCAACCCGCTCTTCCTTGCACTTCCCTGCCCATGCAGGTGCTGGCGGCCGCTGACGTGGATCTGGGCTGCAACTACCCCGCCCCTATCATCTCCCTCACGGACGCACACGCCAATGTGCAGTACGCTTGTGCCGTACTCGACAAGTGTGCCGTACAGCAGTCCAGTGAGAGCGGCGGCAAGAACCCCTACCGCGCCCCCACCTACCCCATGGCGATGCCTAGCGGCGGCGGAGGCAGCGGCCCGATTGTGGCGGCTGCTGCGGGTGCGGGTACGAACACGAGTAGTGGTGCGAATCCGACTGGGAACGGAGGAGGCCGCACGGGGCCGTCGGCGGGGAACACAGGCGACGGCGGCACGGGAACTGGGTCTGGTACGGCATTCCATCCGCACAACAACGCAAGCGCTCCTACATCTCTGCAGCAGCAGCCGCAGCAGGCTGACGGCGGAGGCGGTCAGCAGCCTCCGGAGTCTCGCTCCGGAAGCGCCGCACACGGCCCCGTCAGCAGCGGCGCCGCCGGCGCTGCCGTACAACCGCCGCCGCCGGAAGGTGCCAGGGGCGCAGCTGCGGCCCAGCCCGGTGCTGGTGGTGGTGGCGGCGGAGGCGGGGTGCCGTACTACATGCCTGGCGATGCAGCGGGTCAGGAGATGCTGGAGCGCATTCTCCGGCAGCAGCGCCGGGCTCGGGGGGCGGCTGCACGGCACCAAGACGGCAGCGGTACGGGTAATAACCGCAGTAACCGCAATACCTCGGGCGCGCTACAGCAGCAGCAACACCAGCACCAGCAGCATGGTGGGTATAACTACGCTCAGCAGCAGCAGCAGCAACAACAACATCAGATGGCGCCGTACGGAGCCCTGGGCGATCCCGCTGCAGATGCAGCAGCAGCAGCAGCCGCATGGACGAATGAACGCATGGCGGCAGGACTGGAGGATGAGGAGGCTGTAGCGCTGTGGCAGCAGCAGCAACAGCTGTTGCAGGGCGGTACGGCGGCGCTTGCCTTTGAGCAAGCCATGCAAATGCTGCTGGCGCGAAGGCGCATGGGCGACGGCGCTAGTATGTTCTTCGGTGACCCACGGGTCGGTTTCGAGGGCGGCCCCGAGGGGGAGCAGTTGATGCTACTGGAGGAGGCTGGGGACAGCGAGGAGGTGGTTTCCAACACGGTGGGACTGAATGCCACGGCTTTCACGGGGGCTAGCTGTCGGGCGGGGACGGCTCGTGGAGCGCGGCGGCTTGAGATGCATGCCACGGCGTCGACTGGCGAGCGGGAGGGCTCGGATGAAGACATGGGGTCCCCGGTGACAGCCATCGGCGGCGGCGGCGGCGGCGGCTCGCCTCGAGGTCTTCATTATCGTCATCATGGGCAGCACCACCAACAGCAGAGGAGCCATCACCAGCAGCAGCAGCAGCGTAAACGGCGGCAGTCGCACAGCGACGGTGACAATGACGCCGGTCGCCATGAGGAGGAGGAGGAGGAGGCAGCGGCGGCGGAGGGTGATGATGAGGCGCGTTATGAGACGGGCGGCGGTGGAGGCAGCGGCTTCCAAGCCATGCAATGTGATGAGGAAGGAGGAGCGGATGAGGAGCAGCAGCGGAGGAGAGAGGAAAGGGAGGAGGGAGGAGGTGCGGCTGGGGATGGGCAGGGCGAGGGTGGGGGTCGCGTGTCGGGGGACGGAGGAGAGGGCGGAGCGGAGAGGGTGCGTGGCGGGGGTTCGCGTCGTGCGAGAGTGAGTGAGGGCACGGATGAGCTGCAGCAGCAGCGGCGGAGGAGCGAGGAGCAGGAGGCGGAGGACATGACATGGAGGCGTAGTGGTGGTGTTGGGGTTGGCGGAGGGGAGGATGAGGCTCACCTGGCTCTCGGGCGGTATGGATCGGAGGGAGATAGCGGTGCGCCGCAGCGGCAGCAGCAGCAGCAGCAACACCTGCAGCATCGTCCCCAACAAGTGGCGGCGCCGCTGCCCCTGCAGCAGCAGCAGCAGCAGGACTTGCAACACGGACAGCACAAGCGCCGGCGCTCCGAATCTGGGTCTCTGGATTGGGAGTAGGAAGTTCGGAAGTTTGGGGTGGCGCCATGGGTGGGCGTTGGAGAAGAGAAAGACGTAAACTGCTAATCATGTGTGGGTGTGTTCGGCCGCATAGCTTGTATTCGTTGAGTGAACCACAGGGCTACTGTACGCGCCCTCTTTTTGTTACGAGCGGTGTGATGCTTCGAGACCTGAAAAAGAAGCCAGGAAAGCGAGTTGGGTCGCTACAAGGCTCCGTTGTCGGCCCCTTGGAAACGTAAGAGTGCGTGGAAAGAAGACTTGCACTGTTACTCTTGACTTTTCCTGCGTGCATGTTGACATGCGCAGCTGCAGCTGCGGCTGGGGCTGCTGCCTAATGAGTGAAACCTCATGCAATAGTATCTTTATCGCGTGTCTTTTCCACGCTACCCTAGGTGGCTGTTGTTGTTGCTGGCCACGGTTTGCTTTGCGGTTAGAATGCTACCTGTTTCTCCAGCACTGTTTATGGCCTGTTACTACTATAGCTACCCGACCTTTGGCGAAAGCGTGCTGGGTTACCATCTGAGTAAGGAGAAGCTGTGTGCGAGAGAGAGGATGTGGGTGAGCGGTAAACCACTACAGCGTTTTGCTTTTTGCGGCTTTCCTTGGGACACTGCGCGGATGCTTTCCAGAGGACACTGCAGGGCTGTACGGCGACATAGGAGCACCTCATTGGCTTTGTGTCAGCCGTACAGACCTGTTTGCAAGCCGATTTTCCCGCAGTGCGTTTCACGACGTGTTTGTTCTGACTCGCTTGTGTTGTGGACGACTGCTGCTGCACTGTCTAGGCTCCCCAGCACTGCCGGCTGTACTGAAGACCCATGGGTCACAATAAGGTTGAATAAGAGGTCCCCATTTCGAACGTTCCTCATGAGACTGATGACTGATGCTCCGAATGCGGACCTTGATGCAGCAGGTTGCTTGCCCTTTGGGGTTGGAGCGAGTTTCGGTTACGTTAACACCCTGGGTAAACCTGGGCTTTCCGCTTTCCCATTTTGTACACGGAGGAGGGGGTCACATAAAAGGTGGGGTTTCTCAGCTCGTTTTTTGCGTAACGTGTGGGTTATGCGCGAGAGGAACGGGTGGTGGAGGGTGTGCGTTGTGCGGGTGATCTGTGGTGCCTCGAGCAGCTAATAAAGGTAGCCTACGGAACCTGGATACCCGGGGCCTGGGGCTCGGCGGGGTATATCCTAGATTTGCAAAGGTCGTTACTCGCGGTTTACCTGGACCGCCAGCCGGCAAACTCCGGTGCATCAGCCGCCTGGATGCGCGCCCTGCTTACAGGGCCCCCGCTGTGTGTTGCGCTGTGATGGAACCCGTTGGTGGGGCGGTTTTCCGGGGTCCGGCCGAGAGGCCCGGAAGACCAAGGATAACCCCTGGTGGTTTCGAATGCTTGTCTGTTGAGAGGAGTTGGCATTTGGCTGTGGTTTCTTCTCGCTTGTGTGTGCTGTCCTGATTGCAGTAGTTGGGTGCTCCAAGCTCTTGCTTGCATGCTATCCTACGTTGTAAATGTCATGGCCGTGCAGCGGTTTCGGCCATCCATTGAAAATGATAATCAGTTGAATGAGAAAGGCGGCCTGCGCGAATGTTGAGATTTGCGATATGGAGAGGCGGACGAGGTTTACATTTGACGGAGGAGTGCTTCTGAGTGCGGTCCCTTAACTGGACATAGGTGGAGCGGCGAGCAGGAACGTCCTGGCGACCGTTGAATCCGAGTCGTTGCTGTCACAAACAGCCAGAGTAGCCGGCTTAAAGTACATGTTGCTCGGTGCTGCGGTTGAGCCGGCTTCGCTGGGAACCGGCCCTGAAGCCCAGGCCTGTTGTTGTCATGTGGGGTTGCGCTCCTTGCTCCACTTAGAGGGGAGTGCAAAGGAGGAACGGAACGCCACAAACAAGTGCGCTTGTGCCGAGTGTTGTACCGAGTTTAGAGGGTTCAGGCGGGAAGGCAGTGTGTCACTAACCGGGGTTGGTTTTGAGCCATTTCGCCGTACCATCTGTAGTACGGTTGGGCGAGGGATGCATGATGTGGACGATTGACTTTGCCACGAGTGCTGTGAGAGCGAGTGAGGAGTGCGGCAATGAAGGGATACTGGAGTGAGAGCTAGCGGCTTTACTGACGTAACCACTGTTGCTTGAAGCCAGTCATGCGCTTCGCTTTACGGTAACTTTATCACCCTGCTCACGCGGGGATTACACGCATACATTTTGGTTGAGAGTGGAGGTCTGACGCACCCTATCAGGTAATCCTTTGCATGTTTACATCTCCTGCAGTCGCCGCACATCACAATCCATAACACTGCTGACAAAGAACGCTGCTAAACGGAGAACCGACCTCACCTAAGTGTGCGCTATTATGATCTTTGCCTCGAGATAACGGTTTGCTCGGGTAACTTTTAACTTCTGTGCCTGGAAGGAAATGTCCGTTGGGAGTACGGTCCTTCGGTCCAATTATGGCCGAAAAGCCGACTTTAAACAGGTTGACCCGTTAACAGTTTGTTAAATTCATAATAGATCAGGAGCCGGGAAAACCCACGTAGAACTTCGGGTAGCTACCAGTGAGATGTACAGCAGGCCAATCGAAAATCGCATATTTTCGTCGCCCAGAGCTATCCCCAGCACCTACAGCCTGCAAGCCTGCAGAATAATAGTAAACTGCGACCTCGCTATGCTATTAGATATTGCACTGCCCTCGCCGAGTCCCTACCAGCGTGCGAAGCTATCGGCAATATATAACGGCTCAGGACGGCTCGGCAAAAGCCACATTTCCGCAAACTTTCGTCTAATAAACTGACTTAGCTCTTAGGTCTTGCTTACAAAACATTGCTACCATAACGGTACATGCGACATGCGTCTTTTGCTGGGGAAATGCGCTGACAGACTTGCAAGCGGACTTTTCAAGTGGGCGAGGCTGATTTAAGCGCCCATTCACCTGGCACTTAGGAAGACACAGTCAACAGTTGCAAAAAGACTAGAATAACGGAAAAAGCAAAAACGGGGCCGTACGCCTAGGTCGCTCCGGACCTGGGGGCGGCGGCACCTATGCTATTGGCAACAAAATAGGCTACCAACAAATTAGGCCGATCCAGTACCGGTAACTGCCAGCTTGCATATAATATTCTGTAAAATAATATAGCTGACACACAGGCGTGTCGCAAATGCCACAAACCAAGACATCCAAAGAGGTAAGTAAGCAAGTACCGAAATTGGGAAGTAGAGGTAGATATTCTACATCATTTAGGCTAATTATGATTTGTTATGGCCTGTGACAACAGGCCGCGGGCGTCGGGCGAAACGTAGCCTCTGTGCATGCATTTACACGTTTTCCTGCCCTACAGATCTGCTATAAAAACATGTTCTTTAATTTTGCCCGTGCAGATCGAGTACAATGGGCGTACCGGTAGTGGCGATGCCAATTGTTCTGCGACTCGGAAGAAATGCACCAGCAAAGCCCAAAATAACTCGGAAAACAAGAGCAAGAATTCCGACGCGGAAGCTTTCACTGGCAACGGCCGTCCAAGCTCCGGCAACCGCTCAGTCACCCGCCTCCAGACCGCTGCAGCAGCAGAGGGGGTAAGCAGGCGTCCAGCTTCTGGGTTCCACGCTCACCTTCTTGAGTAATGGGCGTCAGTAATAGAATTCCTGCTGTGTCCATTACAGGCCTATGAGCTCCTCGGAGAAGCTGCCAAACGCTGCGATCAAGTGACCCGCTATAACTTGCTGGAGCGCGTATTGGCGGGAGTTGTTGACGACGACCTGAGGGAGTCGTTTAAGGGCAAGCAGGGCTGGATCTACATTTACAGGTAACATAGGTGGCTTGTATTATCCAGGATTTGCAACCGTGGGAAACACAAATTCACAATCCTTGTCAAGTGCATGGCTGCTACACATCCTGCACCGGGTCTTCATGACAAACCTTCACCCTTAACTTTTTCAGGCACAAACCTGGCAAGCCCAGCGAGTTCAAGATCGGCAAACATGTTGGGCCTGACCCACGGGACCGCATTCGGCAGTGGGAGAAGAAATGCGGCCGCGAGATTGAGCTGGTCCGCACATGGGAAGTGGCGTTCGCCCGCACCACCGAGCTATTCATAGAGACGGAGCTGAAGGGAATGGATGACGTGTGGCTCGGATCAAGGGTGTGCAGGGGACCGGAGGACTCCAAGTGTACTGCCCACCACCGGGAGTGGTACAAGGCCAGCAAGCAGAAGCTGTTCCAGGTGATCAGTTACTGGGTTGACTACACGAACAGGATGGTTGACGAGCTGCTGCTGACCCGTGAGTGCACCAGAATGGCAAAATTAACAATCCAGTGATGCCCAGCAGAACCGCCACGGTACCGGTAGGTTGCGGTTCCACAGGTACGGTATGTGTCCACCTTACGCGTGGGTGGGGTAAAGAGGAAAAAACTAACTGACTGAGGGATAGTCGGTGGGGAGCCTGCTGGTTCGTTTTGGCTGTGGGGGCAGGTAGCGAACGGAAGAACAGCATGCCAGACCGGGTCGGTGACCTGGACATGCGGGACAGGCTTGGAGCTGAGTATCTAAGGGGTGTATCCGCTTGCAACAGCCCTGTTTGGTGCCCTCAGCAAGGCTGGATGCTGTCAGCGCGAACCTACCGTTGGTTCGTTTTATCGTTAGGATTGTTACTTGTTAGAGATCTGGTGACGCTCTGGGCTTGCTAAATCATGGCCCAGCTATACTGGTGTTATTATTTTTAGTATCTCGCCGCACTGGGGAGACCGCTGCTGATGCTGGTCATGCGTGCTGCTGCTTAATATGTATGTATATACAAAAAAAAAGCGTTTTGGCGTGGCTAAAACATGTTCAATATGTTAATTGCTGGCATCGTGTGGAAGGGTGCCTTAGGCCCGCCACCACGAGATATCTGGTTGGCATTGTGATTTGGTTAGCTAAGGAGAAGACATGTATATATGCACTTTAGCAGGCTTGCTTCCAGTTCGTTCCGCTTTTTGCCGTACCTTATTACAGGATGTATGTTAGTACTGGGGTTTTACGCAGGAGGTTAACACATGTGACCCACGGGTCAGCCTGTACGGGAGTACCAGAGACTAAGCTATCTATTTCACATTTATCGTTGTACAGCATGCGAAAAAAGGGGTGAAGATATGGGAGATGCGTGCTTTTCCTGGGTTCCTTATTTTCTGGGTTCCAGGATAAATAGTAGCAGTCATGCTACGATCTTAAGTCATCCGGCAGTGTACTCGGCTGGTTTCAGTCAAACCAATCCTTGAGATTGTACACGTGGAAACTATTGTAACAGTAACGGTAACACATTTCTCTGCTGGTCTTCCACCAGGGTGCTTGCACGGCATCGTACACGACCTGGAGAGCGGCACTTCCGTGGTCGCTGGCAGTCCTGAACGGCGGACCTAGATGTCCCAGCACCCTAGCCTCTAGTCCGCACAACCACTCAGCGTCTAGGTTACTTCACCCTACGCACCCTATGCACTACCGTATACACAATTACCTAAGCCTGCCTGTCTATCCTATCTATGAGCCTGCCTATCCTATGAGCCTGCCTATCCAATCCGGTACTAGTGGCGCCTGCAAGTACCTACTACTCTGCTTGTCTAGACTGACGTACCCACGTACCTACCTACCTACCGGTACCTATCTTCCTGCCACTTCCCGCCAATAGCGCACACCATTTTATGCATTCCGGTAAGCGGCCTCAGCAGCTTCACAGCGGCAAAACATGCTGGTGCTGCAAAGTACCTCGGGCACAACCGCACACATACATACAACACCTACAAACCTTTACCCTCCCAACGGTCACGGTCACCGTCGATGTTTCCCTGCGGCTCAGGCGACTCCGCATTCTTTTTGCTTGAAGAATAGCGAACTGTGGAGCGACATGGTGGTTATAAATGCCTAACTACACTTGCGTTCTTTACGCAAAAGGCCAACCAAGACCGGGTTAAGTAAGGGCTTTGGACCCTGGTGGGAGTGCATGAGTACTGGGGGGGGAGCCAGCCACTCGGCTGTTCTCGCTCGCCGAGTCCGCCAGGCACCCCTCCTCCTAAGTTGGTTGCATGGCGGCCTTAAACCCAACAGCCGGCTACCCCGAGCGGGGTACAGGGAGAGCATTACATGCTCTTTTACCTGACTGCAATAGAAGTGGCTTTGGCTTTGTGGTCACAAAGAACCCCGTTTCACAACAACCGTTGCAGATTTTGACCATCTGCCTTAGGTACACATACGTTAGCAGGGGTAGTGTGGTCAAAGTATAGTGTGTCGGCACCTTACGGCACTATACGGCAGCAGTAGTGACAACTAGGGTCCTTGGGCAGCTTTAGGCTTAGAGTGACTCTGCCCCTGAGTCGCGAAAAAATGCTCTTAGGGGTTGGGCGCTCCAGCGCGCTTGGTATCGAGACTTAGGTTTTAGCTGCCACTCTGCTGTTCCCACGCCTCTTCAACACTCTTAAGACTGAAGAACCCCTCCGAGCATTATGGAAGGGCAAGACCCCGGCAACACAGGGCAGGCTGGATACCTCCATCCGTCTGCTGTCAACTCCATTCCAACTTATCGGCCATCTGAAGATGCCGTACAGTGGGTGGAGGGGCTGGAGCGTCTTGGGCGCATGTACACTTGGTCTAACGCCAACAAGCTGGACGTTGCTGTTTGCCGGCTGGGCAACACTGCGGCTACTTGGTTCTATGGTGTGGAGGCCACCATCAACACTTGGGATCTGTTCAAGGCGGCCTTTCTGGAGCGGTTTGGCGAGGTCAAGGAGGAGCTGTATAGCCGTCTAACCCGCTGTCAACAAGGAAGGGGCGAGTCCGTCCGTGCGTATGCAGACCGGTTCAGGGATCTGGCTGCTCGTCTGCGCATCAACCTCAACGCAGACCCAGTACACCTGCACAGCTTCCTACAGGGTCTAGCCTCCCATGTCTACAGCCGCGTGTACCTCATGCGCCCGGCAACATTCGAACAAGCGGTTAAGGATGCCATCTACATTGATGAAGGGGTTCAGCGTCTTGCCGTACAAGAGGACTCCGGCGTGCGGCAGGTTGAACCATCGCTTGGCCACCAAGAGTGCTGTACGCGCAACATTCATAGCAACGCAGTACCCTCGAGTCCCAGGCGCCCGTACGAACCCCCATACCGTCGCGACGCCATGCCGCCATACCATCAGGCCCGTCAGGACGTACAACACCGGCATGATGGCCCTCGGCCGTCCACGTCTAGCCCTGCTGCTACGCCGCTCGAGTCCCAGGTGGCCAACCTAGCGAAGCAGATGGCGCATCACACCCTGCTGCTGGAGGGTGGGCCCCAGGCACATTACTGCAGCCTCCCCCGCCTTCTCGCCTGGCACCCCTCAAACAACCCCTCCGAGGACCCGGATGCGCCCTTCTGCCAGACCTACAACGCGCCCCTCATGCTGCCGCCGCCGGCGCCAACCGCAGACCCCTCCTCCTCCCTCCCTTTCCCTCCGCACTCTCCCGCTGCGACCAAGACAACCAACACCAGCACCGCCAGCACCACAAGCACCGCCACCACCACTGCCGCCGCTGCTGCTGTCGCTGTTGCTGCTGGTGATAAAAGCAGTAACAGTGCCGACTCTGAAGACGGTGGGGGCGGCTTGCTGCGCGACGCTCCCCACCCCCACCCCCCGCAGCAGCAGCTCCCGCAGCAGCCCCCGCCCGCCCCCGCCTGCCGCCGCCCCCGGCTGCTGGTGTGTCACAACATGCAGGGCGACTGGTGCAGGGCGGGGACGACCCGGGGGGTTTCAGGTGGGGGGCGGGGGCAGGGCGGGGACGACCCGGGGGGGTTCAGGTGGGGGGCGGGGGCAGGGGCAGGGGACGATCCGGGGGGGTTCAGGTGGGCAAGAAGAAGAACATCCAATGTATTGTATGTCAGGTGCAGGTGCAGGTGCAGGTGCAGGTGCAGGTGCAGGTGCAGGTGCAGGTGCAGGTGCAGGTGCAGGGGCAGGGGCAGGGGCAGGGGCAGGGGCAGGGGCAGGGGCAGGGGCAGGGGCAGGGGCAGGGGCAGGGGCAGGGGCAGGGGCAGGGGCAGGGGCAGGGGCAGGGGCAGGGGCAGGGGCAGGGGCAGGGGCAGGTGCAGGGGCAGGGGCAGGGGCAGGGGCAGGGGCAGGGGCAGGGGCAGGGGCAGGGGCAGGGGCAGGGGCAGGGGCAGGGGCAGGGGCAGGGGCAGGGGCAGGGGCAGGGGCAGGGGCAGGGGCAGGGGCAGGGGCAGGGGCAGGGGCAGGGGCAGGGGCAGGGGCAGGGGCAGGGGCAGGGGCAGGGGCAGGGGCAGGGGCAGGGGCAGGGGCAGGGGCAGGGGCAGGGGCAGGGGCAGGGGCAGGGGCAGGGGCAGGGGCAGGGGCAGGGGCAGGGGCAGGGGCAGGGGCAGGGGCAGGGGCAGGGGCAGGGGCAGGGGCAGGGGCAGGGGCAGGGGCAGGGGCAGGGGCAGGGGCAGGGGCAGGGGCAGGGGCAGGGGCAGGGGCAGGGGCAGGGGCAGGGGCAGGGGCAGGGGCAGGGGCAGGGGCAGGGGCAGGGGCAGGGGCAGGGGCAGGGGCAGGGGCAGGGGCAGGGGCAGGGGCAGGGGCAGGGGCAGGGGCAGGGGCAGGGGCAGGGGCAGGGGCAGGGGCAGGGGCAGGGGCAGGGGCAGGGGCAGGGGCAGGGGCAGGGGCAGGGGCAGGGGCAGGGGCAGGGGCAGGGGCAGGGGCAGGGGCAGGGGCAGGGGCAGGGGCAGGGGCAGGGGCAGGGGCAGGGGCAGGGGCAGGGGCAGGGGCAGGGGCAGGGGCAGGGGCAGGGGCAGGGGCAGGGGCAGGGGCAGGGGCAGGGGCAGGGGCAGGGGCAGGGGCAGGGGCAGGGCAGGGGCAGGGGCAGGGGCAGGGGCAGGGGCAGGGGCAGGGGCAGGGGCAGGGGCAGGGGCAGGGGCAGGGGCAGGGGCAGGGGCAGGGGCAGGGGCAGGGGCAGGGGCAGGGGCAGGGGCAGGGGCAGGGGCAGGGGCAGGGGCAGGGGCAGGGGCAGGGGCAGGGGCAGGGCAGGGGCAGGGCAGGGGCAGGGGCAGGGGCAGGGTGCAAGGGACTGATGCCGACGATATACTTGGACGAAGCGCAGGAGCCAGGATCGGAGGCTCATGCGGAGATCGAGGGGGGGGGCAAGGAGGGGGGGGCAAGGGAATGGGTTGGTGGCGATGAGAGAACGGATGGAACACTAGGGCAAGGCACGTTTAGAAGCAGGCAGCGAGCTAGCCGGAGACACTCCAGCCCCATGCAACGGGCCCTCAGAGCAACATGCCGTGACCACACAGCCGGCCTAATAGACATGCCACATGCACCGGTGGCCAGGCGATGCATGCGGCATGCCAACTAGGCCGGCTGCTTGGGCAAAACGTAACCGTCGTCTATAGGTTCCCAACTAATTGAGATAATTGGAGATAGTTGTGGGTGCAGAACTACGAACAGGGCAGGCACGCGTGTGAAACGTTGTAGCAAACAAACTCACCTTTGTCGCTAGGCGAAATGGATGCGGGTGGGGGCCGTACTGGCGAATAGCAGCGGTACGGCAGCGGCGGCTGGCTCCGCACGCCGCTGGCTCCCCGCTCCTGCGTCGGAGGCCGTCGCCGATCCGTGTGCCGGCCCCCCAGAACTGCGGGGGGAGGAAGCAGGAGCAAGGAAGGGAGGGGGGAGAAAGGATCAGCAGGAAAAGCAGGTGCGAGCGCGCCACCGGTAGGCCCTCCAATGAATGCTCAATGCACATGCAACATGCCTAGTACGATGCAGCTAAATGCCCCCACATGCATGCACATGATCCCTGACACGCCAGGACCTACCTTTGAAGCGAGGGGCTGGGTGGCGGCTCCGGCGAAGAAGGCGGCACGCCAGGCGGGAGCGGTGCAGGAGATGGCGGTGAGGGGCTGGGTGGCGGCTCCGGCGAAGAAGGCGGCACGCCAGGCGGGAGCGGGGAAGGAGATGTCGGCGAGGGGCTGGGTGGCGGCTCCGGCGAAGAAGGCGGCACGCCAGGCGGGAGCGGTGCAGGAGATGGCGGTGAGGGGCTGGGTGGCGGCTCCGGCGAAGAAGGCGGCACGCCAGGCGGGAGCGGTGCAGGAGATGGCGGTGAGGGGCTGGGTGCCAGGGACTGATGCCGACGATATACTTGGACGAAGCGCAGGAGCCAGGATCGGAGGCTCATGCGGAGATCGAAGGGGGGGGCAAGGAGGGGGGGGGCAAGGGAATGGGTTGGTGGCGATGAGTGAACGGATGGAACACTAGGGCAAGGCACGTTTAGAAGCAGGCAGCGAGCTAGCCGGAGACACTCCAGCCCCATGCAACGGGCCCTCAGAGCAACATGCCGTGACCACACAGCCGGCCTAATAGACATGCCACATGCACCGGTGGCCAGGCGATGCATGCGGCATGCCAACTAGGCCGGCTGCTTGGGCAAAACGTAACCGTCGTCTATAGGTTCCCAACTAATTGAGATAATTCGAGATAGTTGTGGGTGCAGAACTACGAACAGGGCAGGCACGCGTGTGAAACGTTGTAGCAAACAAACTCACCTTTGTCGCTAGGCGAAATGGATGCGGGTGGGGGCCGTACTGGCGAATAGCAGCGGTACGGCAGCGGCGGCTGGCTCCGCACGCCGCTGGCTCCCCGCTCCTGTGTCGGAGGCCGTCGCCGATCCGTGTGCCGGCCCCCCAGAACTGCGGGGGGAGGAAGCAGGAGCAAGGAAGGGAGGGGGGAGAAAGGATCAGCAGGAAGGATCAGCAGGGGCAGGGGCAGGGGCAGGGGCAGGGGCAGGGGCAGGGGCAGGGGCAGGGGCAGGGGCAGGGGCAGGGGCAGGGGCAGGGGCAGGGGCAGGGGCAGGGGCAGGGGCAGGGGCAGGGGCAGGGGCAGGGGCAGGGGCAGGGGCAGGGGCAGGGGCAGGGGCAGGGGCAGGGGCAGGGGCAGGGGCAGGGGCAGGGGCAGGGGCAGGGGCAGGGGCAGGGGCAGGGGCAGGGGCAGGGGCAGGGGCAGGGGCAGGGGCAGGGGCAGGGGCAGGGGCAGGGGCAGGGGCAGGGGCAGGGGCAGGGGCAGGGGCAGGGGCAGGGGCAGGGGCAGGGGCAGGGGCAGGGGCAGGGGCAGGGGCAGGGGCAGGGGCAGGGGCAGGGGCAGGGGCAGGGGCAGGGGCAGGGGCAGGGGCAGGGGCAGGGGCAGGGGCAGGGGCAGGGGCAGGGGCAGGGGCAGGGGCAGGGGCAGGGGCAGGGGCAGGGGCAGGGGCAGGGGCAGGGGCAGGGGCAGGGGCAGGGGCAGGGGCAGGGGCAGGGGCAGGGGCAGGGGACGAGGGAGGGAGGGACGAGGGAAGGGAACGGTATGGCTGTGAAGATACGGTAGGGCAGGAGGCAAGGAGGCAGGGTGGGCCATCTGCCTGTGGAAGAAGATGTGCGACGGTACCTGCACCTGGTACTGTACGTGTTATTCCGCTGGCAGGCTGTTCACCCTGCCTGCTTGCACGCTGCCAACTTTCCTCCGCCCTCCTGCCCTCCTCCTAACTCCTCTTCCTCCCTCTCCTTCCCTTCCCTCTTCCTCCCTTCCTCCCGCACAAACCCTCATCACCCACCCATCCACCCACCCACAGGCTCTGGCACTGGTCCTCCATAGACGTCTTCGTCTACTTCTCGCACCACACCGTCAACCTGCCTCCCCCCGGCTGGATCGCCGCAGCACACCGCAACGGAGTCAAGGTGCTGGGCACCTTCATCACCGAGTGGGCCGCGGGTCGCGACGTTTGCTGCCGACTGCTCGCCTCCCCCGCCGCCGCGCGCGCCGCCGCCGACTCGCTCGTTCGGTTGGCGGCGCATGGCGGCTTCGAGGGCTGGTTGGTGAACATTGAGAACGGGCTGCCGCGGCGGCTGCTGGGCAACCTGCGGCACTTCCTGGCGCACCTGAGGGCGGGGTTGCGGGCGGTGGTGGGGCCGCATGCAATGGTGGTGTGGTGAGCGGGGGGGGCGGGGGTAAGGAGGAAACAGCAAAGGAAGTAAGGAACCGTGTACTTCGGCGCCATGTTGGTTTGTAACATGAGCGGGGGCGGGGGAGCGGGAGCAGGGGCGTTCAAAAGTAGGGACAGCGGGTGCAGCAAGGGAGAGCAAGGGCTGGAGGCTGGTGGCGAGGAGGCTTCACGGGAGGCATGCGTTTTCCCTTCACCTCACCCCACTCCCCTTCCCCCCTCCTCGCCTGGCCCCCACCCCTCAACTGCGAAGGTACGACGCCATCACAACTGAGGGGCGACTGGTGTGGCAGAACGCCCTCACGCCCCGCAACGCGCCCTTCTTTGACGCCGCAGACGCGCTGTTCGTCAACTACGGCTGGCGGCGGGAGGGGCTGCGGGGGGTGGCGGAGGCGGCGGGCAGCCGGGCGGCGGAGGTGTACATGGGCGTGGATGTGTTTGGTCGGGGCACGTACGGCGGGGGACAGGTGCGGGGTCGGGGGGGGGCGGGTGGACGGGTTGGGTCATGCAGGAATCGTACGGCGAGAGACGCTGTGCAAGCGCGTGGCTTGGTTTTAAGGGAGGGTCGTGCTACCGGTATTGGCCTGGGGGCTGGACTTGCCTCACAGGCCTTCCCCGCCTTGTCGCCTGGCGTTCTGTGGCATTACCCAACTTCCTTGACCTCCTCCCTCCTCTACCCCTTTCCCTACTTCCACACCTCCTCCCCCCCCCGCTCCCAGTTCAATTGCCCGCAGGCGCTGGCGGCTGCTCGCTGCGCCGGGCTGTCCGCGGCGCTGTTCGCCCCGGGCTGGGTGTGGGAGGAGTTCGGGCGGAGTGGCTTCGAGGCGCGGCGTTCTGGGGCGGGTTGAGACCCTGATGCGTGGCTGTGGGGGCGAGCTGGGAGGGCTGAACAGGGTCCGTGCCCCCCTTAATCTTACCCTCCGTATTCGCTGTACCCCAATACGGACCCTTTTTACGGAGGCCCCTTACCCTGCTATGATAGTGGGCTGCGTTCTATTGACACCCTCCCACCCCTGCTACGTGCTCCCCTGCCACCCCTGCCACCCCTGCTCCCCCCACCCCGCAGATCCAGTCCTGCTGGCCCCCCTCCCGGCCGCAGCTGCAGCTGCTGCCGCTGGTTACCTGCTTCAACGGCGGGGCGGGGCGCGGCGTGTGGCTGGAGGGGCAGCGGGTGAGCTGCGCGCCCTGGTTCCAGCTGGCGGCGCAGGACACCCTGCCAACCACCACACCGGGCACTGCCACCAGTGCCACCACCACCAGCATCAGCAGCCCGGCGACTGACCCGCAGCAGCAAGGGCCGCATGCGCCCTCTTCCTCGGCCTCCTCCTCGCCATCCTCCTCGCTCCTGGTACGCCCCACGCAGCAGGTCGCCTTCTGCGGGGGCTCCTGCCTCGCGCTGTCCCTCGCACCACCACCCGCACCAGCACCAGCACTCTCACTCGCACCACCACCAGCACCACCAGCACCAGCGGCCGCCTTCTGGACCCACCAGCTCTACTCCGCGGCGCTGCCCGTACCCGCATCAGGCCTGGATGTGTCGTACACGGCAACAGGCTGCGGAGCCAGTCGGGTGGCGCTGCTGCGGCTGGCGGGCAGCAGCAGTGCTGCTGGTACTGCTAGTACGGCTACTGCTGCTAGTACGGCTGCTGCTAGTACGGCTGCTGTTCGTACGGCTGTTGCCCCGGCGGCAGCAGCTGTGCCCGCAGTGGCTGATGCAGGGTGCAGCGGTGGCGGGGGGGCGGGGGTGGTGGTGGGGCGCTGGGGCGCTGGGGACGTGGCGGTGGTGGAGCAGCTCAGGAGGGCTGGTGAGGCGGGGGGCGGGGAGAGGCAGATGGGCAGGGGTGGCGTGTGAGAGGAAGGAATGGGTGGCGGGGGGATGGAGGTTGGCTGCTGGTTCCCGAGAGCACGTCCTTTGTCGTTCTTGCGCCTTTCTACGCATCCTCAGTTCCTCACTCTCGGCTCTCCCCTCCCCTCCGCTTCTCCCCCCTCCCCCCCCACGCCCCACTGCACATCATGCCTTGTTCCCGATATGCCGTACTTTTCACGAATTCCGTCCCTATTTGTACCTTCCGCCATTATTCCATCCCCATACACCCCACCGCGCCGTCCTAGTCGTGTCGTCTCGTGTCTTAGGCTTACCTTAGTACTTCTTTGTTCGCATCTTCACCATCGTCCTCTTTAACTTATACTTAACTTCCCCTTTCGCTTTCCTTGCCTCATTCCGCATATCTGGCTCTCCGCTGGACATCGCTACCAACTCGCCTCAACCTAACTTACTCCATGGTCCTGGCGGCTTGCCATGGACATGTCTCATGGTGCACATATCCTGTGCACGCAGGTACGTGTTTTATCGTGTGTCAGTCTGTGTTGTTTTTCATGCGTGCTCGTGTTGTGCTGTTCCTGTTGTTTGCCTTTGCCCAACGGCGCGGTGGGTCTCCAGCTCACCTTCAGCAGCCTCCACACATGCCCAAGACTATGGTAAGGTTGCTCCATAATTGGTAAGTTCGGTAAGTTTAGCTCGCATTGCTTTAACCACCATTTCGGCTCGACTCACGGTTGATTCCACCAGGGATTGTCAGCAACTTGTATCATTATCATACCACACTTTGGAATTTCTTTTTTTCCCCCACGCCCCCAGGCTTCACCTGCATCTCCTGCCACCCCGCACCCACCGGCGCCACCACCTGCCCCCTGCCGGACACCGGCAGCAGCTCCACCGCCCCCTCCGCCTCCGCCTCCACCACCTCCGCTTCCTCCTGCATGCCCTCCACTGCTGCCTCCACTGCCACCGCCTCCGGCGCTGCCGTCCCCGCTGGCCTGCCCTGGATCACCTGCGGGGCGCACCTGCCTCGCAGCCTGCTAGCAGCCTGCATGGCGGCAGGGGGAGGTGGTGGTGTTGCGGAGGGCTGTGTGGTGACGTCTGTGGGCCTTGTGTGCTACCTGGCGGGTGGTGGCAGCGGTGGCGGTGGCGGTGGAGGCGGTGGAGGAGGAGCCGGGCGTGCGGGGGCTCCGGTGGCTAGGGTGGCCGAGGGAGGAGGCTTCCCCGCGCTCAAGGCATTCCTGGGTGGGTGGCTGGGTCCGCATGTTGCCTGGTTAGGAGGGTTAGGGGCGCGGGTTGAGCCGGTGGCATCGTTGTTGCCTCAGCGTGCAATTCCGGTTCATGCTGCTGCCCGCTGTCCGGCTCACCCTCCTGCCCGCCGCCCCCCTGCCCTTCCTGCCCTTCCTACCCCCAGGTCGCCTCGTCCTGAGGGAGCACCGCCCGGACCCCGCCACACTACCCCCCGCGCCACTGCAGCCCGCACACACCGTCACGACAGCCAGCAGCACCAAGGCAGCATCAGACCCCACCCAGCCCCACCTACCTGCCTCCACCACCTCCACCTCAATTACCGCTACCCACAGCCCTTCACACCTTTCTTCCCCCCTCACGGGAGTCCTGGCAGCGCCACCTCCCTCGCCGCCGCCCGCCTCGCCGCCCCTGGCGGGCGCTCGCTGCTTCCGAGTGCACTGGAGGCGACCCGCGGGTCGCAACGCCGCCGCTGGCGGCGACAACGGCTGCGGAAACAGCGCCGTACAAGCGAAGATACCAGCCACGGGTGTGCGCACCGTCGCGGGTAAGATAGCTGATGCGGCAGTCAGTGCGGCGGGGACGGTGGCGGCGGCGGCAGCAGCGGTCGCAGCTGCCGCGGCGGCGGCGGCGGCGGCTACGACAGGGCTGGCGGAGGCGAGTGAGGCGGATCTGGGTGACCCACGGGTAAGTGGCGAGCTGGTGGAGGCGAATGATGAGGACGAGGACGAGGCGGGTGCTGACGAGGAGGTGGAGACGGCGGAGGCGGGGGGCACTAATGGGGAGGAGGAAGAGGAAGAGGAGGAGGATGACGGATGGGAGAGGGCTACAGGGGGTATCAGTGAGTCGCCGGTCAAGCTGATGGGGAGTGCAAAGGAGAAACGGAACAACACAAGTGCCATGTGGCGCGTGTTGTATCAAGTTTAGAGGGTTCAGGCGGGAAGGCAGTGTGTGATTAACTGGGGGTGGTTTTGAGCCATTTCGCCGTACCATCTGTAGTACGGTTGGGCGAGGGATGCATGATGTGGACGGTTGACTTGCCACGAGTGCTGTAAGAACGAGTGAGGAGTGCGGCAATGAAGGGATACTGGAGTGACGTAGCCACTGTTGCTTTGAGCCAGTCATGCGCTTCGCGTTAACTTTATCACTCTGCCCACGCGGGGCTTACACGCATGCATTTTGGTTGAGAGTGGAGGTCTGAAGCACACTATCAGGGAATCCTTTGCATGCTTTATCTCTTGCAGTCGCCGCACGTCACAAACCAGAACACAATGGAGTCTACGGAAAACTGTCCTCACCTAAGTGTGCGCTATTATGATCGCTGCCTCGAGATAAAGGTTCGCCCGGGCAACTGCAACTTTTGTGCCTGCAAGGAAAGGTCCGTTGGGAATACAGTCCTTCGGTCCAATTTTGGCCGAACAGCCGCGGCAAAAACTTTGGACAGGTTGACCAGTTAACAGTTTGTTAAAGTCATAGTAGATCAGGGGCCGGGAAAACACACGTACAACATCGGGTAGCTAACAGTGAGATGTACAGGAGGCCAACCGTAAGTCGCATATTTTCGTCGCCCAGAGCTATACCCAGCACCTACAGCCTGCAAGCCTGCAGAATAATATTACACTGCGACCTCGCTCTGCTAGTAGATATTGCACTGCCCTCGCCGAGTCCGTACCAGCGTGCGAAGCTATCGGCAACAAACTAGGCTTCCAACAAATTAGGCCGATCCAGTAACTGCCAGTTCGCACACATATTATTAAAGAATAATATAGCTGACACACAGGCCTGCTGCAAATGCCACAAACCGAGATACCCGACGAGGTAAGCAAGATACCGAAATTGGGAAGTAAAGGTAGACATTCTACGTTATTTAGGCTAATTATGATTCCACACTCACCTTCTTGAGTAATGGGCGTCAATAATATGCGGTGTCCATTACAGATCTATGACCTCCTCGGAGCTGCTGCCAAACGCTGCGATAAAGTTACCCGCGAGAACTTGTTTATATGCGTAATGGCGGGAGTCGTTGACGACGACTTGAAGGAGTCGTCTGAGGGCAAGCAGGGCTGGATCTACATTTACAGGTAACATAGGTGGCTTGTATGTTGTATCACCCAGTGCTTGAAGCCGTGGGAAACAGCTTATCGCAATCATCCTCAAGTGCATGGCTGCTTTCACATACTGCACCAGGTCTTCATAACAACCTTTACCCTTCACTTTTTCAGGCACAAACCTGGCAAGCCCAACGAGTTCAAGATCGGCAAACATGTTGGGCCAAACCCACGGGTCCGCATTCGGCAGTGGGAGAAGAAATGCGGCCACAAGATTGAGCTGGTCCGCACATGGGAAGTGGCGTTCGCCCGTACCACCGAGCAGCTCATAGAAACGGAGCTGAAGGGGATGGACGACGTGTGGCTCGGACAAAGGGAGTGCAGGGGACCGGACGGCTCCAGTGGGTGTGGAGCCCACCACCGTGAGTGGTACAAGGCCAGCAAGCAGAAGCTGTTCCAGGTGATCAGTTACTGGGTTGACTACACGAACAATATGGCTGAGACGCTGCTGCTGTCCCGTAAGTGCACCAAGTTAGCAATCAGTGATGCCCAGCAGAACCGCCGCGGTTAACGGTAGGTTGCGGTTCCACAGGTACGGTATCTGTCCGCCTACGCGTCGGTGGGGTAAAGAGGAAAAAACTGACTGAGGGATAGTCGGTGGGGAGCCTGCTGATTCGTTTTGGCTATGGGGGCAGGTAGCGCACGGAAGGACAGCATGCCAGACCGGGACGGTGACCCCGACATGCAGGTTGCTAGCGGTAGTTGACCGTGTACCGGGTTACGGCGGTCGGCAGAGTGACCGCCTGAAAGCTGCGAACAATGCTACAGGCTTGGAGCTGAGTATCTAAGGGGGTGCATTCGCTTGCACTGCCCTGTTTGGTGCCCTCGGCAGGCCTGGATGCTGTCAGCGCGAACCTACCGTTGGTTCGTTTTGTCGTTAGGGTTGTTAGGGATCGGATAACGCTTGGGGCTTGCGACATGGCCTAGCTATACTGGTGTCATTATTTATCAAGTATCTTGCCGCAGTGGGGAGACCGCTGCTGATGCTGGTCATGCGTGCTTTATATGTATGTCTAGAATTAAAAAGCGTTTTGGCGTGGCTAAAACATGTTCAATATGTTAATTGCTGGCATCGTGTGGAAGGGTGCCTTAGGCCCGCCACCGCGAGGTATCTGCCATTGTGATTTGGTTGGCTAAGGAGAAGACATGTATATGAGGAATTTAGCAGACTTGCTTCCGGTTCGTTCCGCTTTTTGCCGTGCCTTACTACAGGATGTATGTTAGTACTTGGGTTTTCTTGGTTCGGAGAAGCAGGAGGTTAACACACGTGACCCACGGGTCAGCCTGTACGGGGGTACCAGTGACTAAGCTATTTATCGTTTTTATGTGGAAGAAGACATGGGAGATGTGTACATTTCCTGGGACGGCCGCAATGCACTGATTTTCTGGGTTACCAGGATAAGCAGTAGCAGTCATGCCAGGATAAGCAGTAGCAGTCATGCTACGGACTTAAGTTATCTGACATCTTGCTTCGCGGGATTGAGCGGGGGGGAAGGCAACAAGGCCAAACACTCGGATTAGTGCCAGTGATTTTATCCGACAGCCAGTAGTGTACTAGGGTGGTTTCAATCAAACCAATCCTGAGCTTGTAAACGTGGAAACTATTGTAACAGTAAAGGTAACACATTTCCCTTGTCCTCCACAAGGGAGGTTGCACGGCATCATACAGTCGCCGCACATCACATTCCAGAACACTGCTGACAATGAACGCTGCTAAACGGAGAAGCGACCTCACCTAAATGTGCGCTATTATGATCTTTGCCTCGAGATAAATGTTCGCCCGGGCAACTTTAACTTCTGTGCCTGGAAGGAAAGGTCCGTTGGGAATACGGTCCTTCGGTCCAATTTTGGCCGAAAAGCCGCAGCAATCACTTTAAACAGGTTGACCAGTTAACAGTTTGTTAAAGTCATAGTAGGTCACGGGCCGGGAAAACCCACGTACAACTTCGGGTACCAGTGAGATGTACAGCAGGCCAATCGAAAGTCGCATATTTTCGTCGCCCAGAGCTATACCCAGCACCTACAGCCTGCAAGCCTGCAAAATAATAGTACACTGCGACCTCGCTCTGCTATTAGATATTGCACTGCCGTCGCCGAGTCCTTACCAGCGTGCGAAGCTATCGGCAACAAACTAGGCTTCCAACAAATTAGGCCGATCCATTAACTGCCAGTTCGCACACATATTATTATAATATAATATAGCTGACACACAGGCGTGTCGCAAATGCCACAACCCGAGATACCCGAAGAGGTAAGCAAGATACCGAAATTGGGAAGTAGAGGTAGACATTCTACGTTATTTAGGCTAATTGCGATTCCACGCTTACCTTCTTGAGTACCGTAATGGGCGTCAATAATATGCGGTGTCCATTACAGGCCTATGAGCTCCTCGGAGAAGCTGCCAATCGCTGCGATCAAGTTACCCGCTATAACTTGCTGGAACGCGTATTGGCAGGAGTTGTTGACGACGACCTGAGGGAGTCGTCTGAGGGCAAGCAGGGCTGGATCTACATTTACAGGTAACATAGGTGGCTTGTATCACCCAGTATTTGCAGCCGTGGGAAACAGCTTATCGCAATCCTCCTCAAGTGCATGGCTGCTTTCACATACTGCACCAGGTCTTCATAACAAACCTTCACCCTTAACATTTTCAGGCAAAAGCATGGCAAGTCCAACGAGTTCAAGATCGGCAAATATGTTGGGCCAAACCCACGGGACCGCATTCGGCAGTGGGAGAAGAAATGCGGCCACGAGATTGAGCTGGTCCGCACATGGGAAGTGGCGTTCGCCCGTACCACCGAGCAGCTCATAGAGACGGAGCTGAAGGGGATGGACGACGTGTGGCTCGGATCAAGGGAGTGCAGGGGACCGGACGGCTCCAGTGGGTGTGGAGCCCACCACCAGGAGTGGTACAAGGCCAGCGAGCAGGAGCTGTGCCAGATAATCAGTTACTGGGTTGACTACACGAACAGGATGGTTGACGAGCTGCTGCTGACCCGTGAGTGCACCAGAATGGTTGACGATGGTTAACCTGCTGACCCGTAAGTGCAGCAGGTTAACAATCCACTGATGCCCAGCAGAACCGCCGCGGTTACCGGTAGGTTGCGGCTCTACCGGTACGGTATGCGTCCACCTTACGCGTCGGTGGGGAGCCTGCTGGTTCGTTTAGGCTGTGGGGGCAGGTAGCGCCAGACCGGGGCGATGACCCTGACATGCGGTTTGCTAGCGGTAGTTGACCGTGTGCCCGGTTACGGCGGTCGGCAGAGCGACCGCCTGAAAGCTGCGAGTAATGCTACAGGCTTGGAGCTAAGTATTTAAGGGGGTGCATTCGCTTGCACTGCCCTGTTTGGTGCCCTCGGCAGGCCTGGATGCTGTCAGCGCCAACCTACCGTTGGTTCGTTTTATCGTTGGTTGTTACTTGTTAGGGATCTGGTGACGCTTTGGGCTTGCGACATGGCCTAGCTATACTGGTGTCATTATTTAACAGTATCTTGCCGCAGTGGGGAGACCGCTGCTGATGCTGGTCATGCGTGCGTGCTGCTGCGTGCAAGGAGGTTTCCACACGTGACCCACGGGTCAGCCTGTACGGGGGTACCAGTGACTAAGCAATCTATTTCACATTTATCGTTGTATAGCATGCGAAAAAAGGGGTGGAAGAAGACATGGGAGATGCGTGCTTTTCCTGGGAACGGATGCAATACACTGATTTACTGGGTTCCAGGATAAATAGTAGCAGTCATGCTACGGTTTGAAGTCATCCGACATCTTGCTTCACGGATTTGAGTTGGGGGGAAGGCAACACGGCCGAACACTCGGATTAGTGCCAGTGATTATCCCGAAATCCTGTAGTGTACTCGGCTGGTTTCAGTCTTGAGATTCTTGAGATTGTCCACGTGGAAAGTATTGTAACAGTAATGGTAACACGTTTCCCTGCTGGTCTTCCATCAGGGAGGTTGCACGCCATTGTACACGACCTGCAGAGGGGCAATCCACGGTCGCTGGCAGTCCTGCACGGCGAACCTAGACGTGCCAGCTCCCTAGCCTCTAGTCCGCACAATCACTCAGCGTCCTGGTTACTTCACCCTACGCACCCTATGCACTACACACAATTACCTCTCGTAAGCCTGCCCGTCCTCTTCATGAGCCTGCCTCTATCCTATCCGGTACTAGTGGCGCCTGCAAGTACCTACTACCCTGCTTGTCTAGACTGACGTACCCACGTACCTACCTACCTACCCAGCGGTACCTATCCTTCCTGCCACTTCCCGCCAATAGCGCATATCATTTTACGCATTCCGGTGAACGGCCTCAGTCCCCACGGTCCTGCCAACAGCCATCCTGCACCGACACCTGCTGCTGCATCCCCAGCCCTCCGTGGGGTGCAACACATGAAGCTATACACAGCGGCGAAACACGCTGGTGCTGCAAAGTACCTCGGGTACAACGGCACATACGGTATACAAACAACACCTACAAACCTTTACCCTCCCAGCGGTCACGGTCACGGTCACCGTCGGTGTTTCCCAGCGGCTCAGGCTATCTACGGTAATCCCAGCCAGGCACCAACAGCAGCAGCCAATAGCCTCAAAAGCCCTCCGTATAGCGGGGCGGCGGTGGCCGGGGCGGCCTCGGACGAACCACCTTCGCAGGCTGCTCCGCCCGGCCTCCCGCTTCGGCATTGGACGGCGCAGCAGACACCCCGGGCCCACCCACCGCTGCCGCTGCCGCACCTGCCGGGGCGCCTGCTGCCTTGGGGACCGAAGCCCCGGAGGGAGGTTTCCGGCCGGCACCTGCCGTACAGGCCGTTGCGGGCGGTGGCGGCTTGGCCGCCGCCGCCGCCGCTGACGTCGGCTGGGAGCCTGACGGTCCGGCGGCCTGCGAGCCTCCTCCTCCGCTGCCGCCGCTGCCCCCAGCGGCAGCAGCAGCGGGGTTGGGCGCCGCTGCTGCCCCTGTTCCCGTCCCGTCTGCACCCGCCGCTGCGGTGTCGCCAGCCTTCATAGCGGCGTACATGGCGAATGCTTTTTGGATCTTATCCTCAACGTACTTTTTCTTCTTCCTAGGTGGCAGCTTCCTAAATTGCCATCTCGGCATACGGTCGCCAACCTTCCAGATGTATTGCAGCATTTTCGCCCTTTTCAACGCATGGTACTTTTTCCGTATGGTGATATGAGCCATCTGGTGGTGGACGACGAAAACTGGTTCCGGAGCCACTCCGGCAACCGACGCCACCCGTGCCGCATTGTCGGTCATCCTGTCAGCCCCCGCCGGCGCGGAAAGCTGCGGTACTGCATTACTTGTGGCCGGTGGCCGAAGCCGTAACGCCCAATCAGCCATTGCCGGCGGAGCGTAACGCACGCAAGGCATGCCGACTCCGGCGGCAACACCGACGGCGCCGCCGACGGCGGTACTGTTGTACTCCGGCCAGGCTCCGACGAGCTCCTCCATGACCCTCGCCGCCGCCGGCGTCAGTACGACACCCGTGGATCCCAACTGTGGCGGCACCGGCGTCGGCGTCAGGCGGTGCGGGCGACGTTCAAGTTCCGCCGCGAAGGCCCTGCCGTACGCATCATGACGCAACGCCAAGGACAGCCGGAAGGTTTTGAAGTCCTCGTAGCGTCCCTTCTCCGTAGGAACTTCGATGGGCGGCGGCTCCTCCTCCTCCGCCGCCGCCGCCGCCGGTCGCTGTGATGGCGGCGCCGCTGCGGCAGCGGACGGTGAGGGACCTGCCAAGCCGCCGCCGCCGGCGGCAGCCCCAGCCGCAGCAGCTACGGGCGGCGGTTTCGGAACCAATGCCGCAACATTCGTACGCAACTGGTGCGGCTGAATAGCGAGCAAGCTGCTTAGGTAGGTAAGGCCCTCGTTTCGGTCAACTGCCGTACGCTGTGACGCGCTGCCCTTGCCAGCCGCCGCCGGCGGCGTCTGCACTGCCGCCGTCACCACTGCTGCTACGGCGGGGGCGGGGTCAGGGCCGGGGGCGGCGGCAGCAGCGGCGGCGGCGGCAGCGGCATTTTTCTTCGCTCTCTTAGCCTCCCTCCGCGCCGCCAACGCCCGCATTCGCTTCTCCACTATCTGTCCCGACGTCGGCAGCGTGACAACGGTACCCTCCCTGGCGGCGGCGGCGGAGGTAACAGGTACGACGTGACCCAAGCAGCGCAGCGCAAGGCCCGGCGGATCCGCCTCCGGCGCTGCCGCCTGCTGCTGCAAATCGCCATCGCCGCCTTTTTCAGCGTTGTTGGCCGCTGCCAGCCTTCCAACCTCCAGCGCCATGAGCGCGAGCTCCTGGTATTCGAGCTCCCAAAGGGAGGGCGGCGCCTCCGCAGCCTCCTCGGTTGCTGCAGCTCCTTCTGCTGCTGCCAGTGAGGCCAGGAGGAGGGCAGGGCGGATGAACGGCATGGAACGGGTGAGTGAAGGGACAGCGTGAGAGCAACAACACAGCGTGGAACGGAATGGAACGGGTGAATGCGAAAAGCCGAACGACATGGACCCAGTGTGGCCTTGGTCTTGAAACAGACGCGATTTGTTCATGTGGCCTTGACACATCTCTGACCCCACCGCTGGCTGCCGCCACCACCAGCACTTACCTCCATCCTCAGCCTTCCGTCGCACCGCTGCCACCTCCGCCTTCACCACCCCTCTCAGCCGCTTCAGGGTGGATTTCCGCCGGTACGCCAGCGTTCTCCGCATTACAGAAGAGGTCGCGTTGTCATTCATGGAGTCCCGTTGCTCCTGCACGTCACATCGATAGTTTGACTTGAAGATGAGCGGGTTACGCGAGGCGTCCACCGTCGCTTGGGAGAGCTCGGGCAGGAGGACTGGGTAGGGTGCGGCCTGGGAGGGAAGGGCGGGAGGGAGTGCAGGAAACGGGTTGGGAGCGGGTAGGGGTAAGGAACCCTAAGGATGTGCGTGGAGGGGTTGGGGGTGGGCAGCGAGGAGGCAGGGAAGGATGGAAAGGAGGAGGAGGGGCGGGGAGGGAAGGGAAGGGAGGTGAGGGGGGGCAGGCCGTGCCGATGGCTGGAGGGTTGCATTGGGGGGGGGGTCAATTTTTGGACCAATTTAAACCAAAGAAAAACCAAAAAAGAAAAAAGCAGGCAATCACAAAAGCAGGCATTGCCCCCCTTGGGGGGTGGAGGGTATCCTGCTTTAGGATGGCAATGCGCTAACAAAGATACCGGTTGCCGGGAACAGTGCGTATTGTGAAAACTGGCAGCGAGGAGGAATGGACGTGAACGTGGGCGTGGCAATGCAAAAGAAGAAAGCGGGCACAGCATGCACGTGGCACGTGGACTTCAACAGCAATGGAAACAGGGAGGAACGGGAACGCCGTACTTACTTCCAGCCGCTGCCGTACAGCCTGCTGTACTACACGAGAGGCGTACGACAGCTCAGGCGGCGGTTGCTGCGGTTGCGTTGTACGGCAACGTTGGGGTTGAGCTTGCTTCTCCCGCTGCTGCTGCTGCTGCCCCTCATCCATCTCTGTCGTCGGCTCCTCCTGCAACCCCTCCTGCGCCCCTTCCCTGTCCCTAGCTACAACCTCGTCCACCTCCATTCGCTCCCCCGCCGCCTCCTCCCTCGCCTCCGCCGCCACCGCCACCGTCTCCTCCTCCGCCGTCTCCGCCTCTGCCGCCGCCGCCGCCTCACCCGCCCGCACCATGGACCAAACCCCGTACGGCAGCCCCTCCGGCCGCCGAGGCCGTACGACAGCCACACCCAGCCGGTCAAGCCCCAACCGCCGCCCCCTACGGCTGCAATATCTCCGTTTTCGCTGCTGCTGCTGCTGCTGCTGCTGCGGAGCTTCTTGGGTGGCGAGGAAGTCCTGTTGAATGCCCGGAGCAGGAGCGGAAGCAGGAGCGGAAGCAGGAACAGATGCAGACGCGTTAGCTGCGGCGCCGCGTCTGCGGTCGGCAAGTCTTTGGCGTCTGGCAGCAAAGTACGCAACACACGCAGCACTAGCGGCGGTGGGGCGAGCAGCTGGGAAAGCAGGCGCAGGAGCACGATCAGCGGTGGTGGTGGTGGTGGTGGCAGCATCAGCATGGCTGTCCGCAGCAGGCCCCGCGTCCGGCCCCTCCGCTGCAACTGCCGGGTCTGCTCCTGCTGCTGCCGGGGCTGCTGCTGCCGGGGCTGCTGCTGCTCCTGCCGCTGCTCGTGCTGCTGGCGGTGCTCGAGCTTGTGCTGCTCGAATCCAGCCCTCCTCCGGGTCCGGCAGCAGCAGCTTCATGAGCGGACTCCATTTGGGCTTCCCAGGGGCCCAGCCGCCGCCCTCACCAGCACCACCACCAGCAGCACCGCCCTCCACATCCTCCTGTTGCTGCTCCTCCTCCTCCATCCGCTCCTCCCTCTGCTCCTCCTCCTCCTCCCTGCCAGCAACGCCCTCCTTACTCAGCCCGCCACCGCCTTCTCCCACTCCCCCTCCTGCTCTTCCACCGCCCTCCTGCTCTTGCCCTTCTCCTTCCCTTCTACTGGGACTCAAATCCCTGTCACCCCTGGCCCCGCCGCCGCCGCCGCCACCGTTACAACCACTCCGCCTCCTCCTCCTCCCAACAGCACCCTCCCTTCCACCACCACCATCCTCCTCACTCTCGCTCCCCCCGGCGCCGTCCGCCCTTTCCGCCGCCCAGCGAAGCAGACTGCCCATATGCGTGTGGTGCGCCCGCAGGTTCAGGCTCTTGACGTTCGGCTGGCCCAGGGATTTGTGTGACTGCCATCCCGACGTGGCCAGGTGTTGTGTGGCGGCCCGCGCCTCTACAACCGTACGGTAGGCTCGCAGCAGGGGCTCGTAGGAAGCGGGGGACAAGCGGTCAGCCAGGTCCTGCGGGTTGGATGTGGAGTTGGTATGACAGCTGACAACAACTAACAAGCGGCAAGCCAGCCAGCCAGCAAGCCAACCGGGTCAGTGAATCCGTCACCCAAGGTAGTAGCTTGCCAGCTTGCCAGCTAGCTACCAGCCCCAGCCAGCCAGACTCACCGCCAGAACGAAGGGGCTCTCCAGCACCTCCACCACCACCCCCGCAGCAACCATCGCCGCCGCCATCGCCGCCCTCCGAGCAGCAGGCGGCGCATCCTTCCCCTCTGCTGCACCCTGGCTGCTGTTTCCTCCCCCTTGCGCCCCTCCCCCTCCTCCTCCTCCTCCTCCTCCTCCCTGTGACATGCTGCCTACCAGCCCATGCCCCTCCTCCTCCTGTCCCTCCCCCTCCTCCTCCTTCACTCCCTCCTCCTCCTTCACTCCCGGCTCCTCTTGCCGCTGTCGTTTTGCTGCCCGTTCGGCTATCGAAACCGCATCGAAACCTGCAGCACCGGTAGCGGCTGCTGCTGGGGCTGCATCAACACCGGGAGCAGCAGCCGCAGCCGCAGCCGCAGTAGCTGCGGCGACGGCAGCAGCAGCTGCTGCAGAGTAGCCGCCGGGATGCGGCTCCCGAGTGGGTAGCGTGGACCATGGCCGCGTGCGGTGTAGCGACTGCAGCAGCAGATCTCCGTCGTACGACATCCGCAACAGCATCAGAGGTGGCTTGTAGGCGCTGGGGCCGCTGCTGCTGCTGCTGTTGGTAGGGATGATGGTGGAAAGAAGGGCGATACCCTGTTGTGTGGAACAGGGAGCGGGAGAACAGGAGAGGCAAAGTGAGAGGGTGTGGGTGTATGGGTGTATGTGTATTTCCCCCATGGACCCACCCCCATGAACCTCTACCCCCATGAACCTCTATACCCCCATGAACCTACCCCCGTATCCGGCGCCCGAGTGCTCGCCATCACAAACTCAGCAGACAGCTGCGCCGCACGCCCCCAGCGGCCCCACAGCGGGTCGCCGTACCCCACGACGCCGTACGCATGGCTCCTAGCGCCAGCCATCTCCGAAACCAACCGCTCCCCGAGCTCCTGTCGTAGCGCACGACAAGGCGGGTACGCCAGCGTGAGCACGTGCATGTCGCCCAAGCGACTGGGTCGCCAGCAGGCGTCGGCCAGCGTGCGGGGCGGCGGCGGCGGCGCCGCCGCCGCCGCCGTCGCTGCCGTACTGCTAACGCCAACACCAGCGCCGGCGCCTCCGGCGCCGCCGCCACCGCTGCCTTCCTTCTGCATGGCGACAGATGGCCCAGCAGCAGCAGCAGCAGCAGGGGTAGCGGAGGAGGAGGGAGCAGAGGAAGCAGTTGTCGTACGGCGAGGGTAGCCCGGGATGCCGTACTCCGAGGGCGGAGCCGGTAGGACGTCGATGTACGGCAGTTTGATGCCTTGAAGACCCCCGACGGCGAGACTGGTGTCTTCGTCTTGCAGCGGCGGTACCACGACCTGGTTGGGACGTTGTGTGTGGGGGAAGGGGGTACGTTAAGGAAAGGTTACGTTTAGGAAAGGTTACGTTGCGAAAGGTTACGTTGGGAGGGGTTGTACTCCAATGCACGGTCCTCGGTCAACTCTTTCTCCACCCTTACCTGGAATGATCAGCGTTTGACCACATATGGCCCTCACCAAGCCACACCACACCACACCACACACCACACCCCTTTCCACCCCCTCACCCCCTCAATTACCTTGAACGTGTGCGGCGCATCCTCCAACAGCACCTCCTGACACTGCACGTCGCCGCAACCGTCGTTCGCGAGCACCAAAACCAAGTGCACAGCTCCCGTCGCCTTGGCAGCTGCAGCAGCCCACCTTGGCGCCTGGGAGGAGGCAGCGGGATGGGGAGCGGCCTTGCCGCTGCGCTGCTGCTTACCAAGATCCGAGTACGGATCCTTGTACTGGCTCGCCTGGGTGCCGTACGCTTGGCTGCTGCCGTACGGTGGTTGGCTACTGCCGTACGGTTGCTGGCTACTGCCGCCGCCTCGTGAAGTAAAACCACGGTAGGGGCCACCAGCCGCGCCCGCCGCTGCTGCTGCTGCTGCTGCTGCTGCCGGAGAAAATTCGGCTTGTTGGCTCTGCTTGAAGCCATCTGGCTGGCTGCTGCCCTCGGCGCCGCCCCTACCTCCACCCCTGCCACCGGCACCTGGGGTACCCAGCTCGTCACCCTCCTCCTCCTCATCATCATCATCATCATCATCATCATCATCAGACTCAGTATCATCATCAGACTCAGACCCAGACCCAGACTCCTTGCCGTCGCCATCCCCTCCCACCCCCTCCTCCTCCTCCTCCTCCTCCTCCTCATCATCATCATCATCATCATCATCAACGATGCCAGCGTCCAAGTCGCGCGCGCCACTTGCACCGCCGCTCGCGCCCCCGTCAGCCACTCCCGAGCCATCGGCTCTGCCTGCCCCTGCCCCTGCTGCTTCCCCCGCTGCCTCTGCTCCTGCTCCTGCTGCCCCTGCCCCTGGTGTCCCCGCCCCTGCAGCCCGTGCGGCTGCTGCGGGGGGGGCCCAGCGTCCCACCCAGATGGATGAGAGTTTGGGCATCTGCCCCGAGGGCATGAAGTGCGCGCAGGCCAGCATGACGCTGTCCTTGGGCCGCCGCAGGTCCAGGTAGAGGATGAAGGTGTCCGTGATGGCTAGCAGCAGGTGGGGCAGCAGGCTGGGAGCGACAGCCAGCTGGGGGGGGGCGGGGGCGGGTGAGGGCGGGAACAGAGGGCGGGCAGGGGTGAGAGGGCAGCCTACTACCGGTATGTCCGCAAAGGGGAGGGACCTAACACACAGATTACGGTACGTAGTACTTACACAATTCCATAATGTTCCGGCTCACAGCCAGCCTTCGTAAAACACAGTTTTCTTAACACACATCCGACGTCCCAGTACGTTCCTACTCGCGGCCAGTTTTCTTAACACACACCCCATGCACACACCCCATGCACTGCTTGCCCTTGTTTCCGCTCAACTACACACACCCCCATGCACGCCCCGACGCGCGCCCACACCACGCCCGCCGCACCTGCGCCCCCTGCAGCGAGGCCCCCGACAGCAGGTCGTGGAAGTTGCCGTCGCGCCTGCCCAGGTACATCAGCATCCTGCGGACTCGGGTGGGCGGATGAGTGGGCGGGTGGCGGCCGGCCGGGGGTGTTGCAGGGGTGGTGTTGCAGGGGTGGTGTTGCAGGGGTGGTGTTGCAGGGGTGGTGTTGCAGGGGTGGTGTTGCAGGGGTGGTGTTGCAGGGGTGGTGGTGAAGGGGTGGTGGTGCAGGGGTGGTGCAGGGGTGGTGTTGCAGGGGTGGTGTTGCAGGGGTGGTGTTGCAGGGGTGGTGTTGCAGGGGTGGTGTTGCAGGGGTGGTGTTGCAGGGGTGGTGTTGCAGGGGTGGTGGTGCAGGGGTGGTGTTGCAGGGGTGGTGTTGCAGGGGTGGTGGTGAAGGGGTGGTGTTGCAGGGGTGGTGTTGCAGGGGTGGTGTTGCAGGGGTGGTGTTGCAGGGGTGGTGTTGCAGGGGTGGTGTTGCAGGGGTGGTGTTGCAGGGGTGGTGTTGCAGGGGTGGTGTTGCAGGGGTGGTGTTGCAGGGGTGGTGGTGAAGGGGTGGTGTTGCAGGGGTGGTGGTGCAGGGGTGGTGTTGCAGGGGTGGTGGTGAAGGGGTGGTGTTGCAGGGGTGGTGGTGCAGGGGTGGTGTTGCAGGGGTGGTGTTGCAGGGGTGGTGTTGCAGGGGTGGTGTTGCAGGGGTGGTGTTGCAGGGGTGGTGTTGCAGGGGTGGTGTTGCAGGGGTGGTGTTGCAGGGGTGGTGTTGCAGGGGTGGTGTTGCAGGGGTGGTGTTGCAGGGGTGGTGTTGCAGGGGTGGTGTTGCAGGGGTGGTGTTGCAGGGGTGGTGTTGCAGGGGTGGTGTTGCAGGGGTGGTGTTGCAGGGGTGGTGGTGCAGGGGTGGTGTTGCAGGGGTGGTGGTGAAGGGGTGGTGTTGCAGGGGTGGTGTTGCAGGGGTGGTGTTGCAGGGGTGGTGGTGCAGGGGTGGTGGTGCAGGGGTGGTGTTGCAGGGGTGGTGGTGAAGGGGTGGTGGTGCAGGGGTGGTGTTGCAGGGGTGGTGTTGCAGGGGTGGTGTTGCAGGGGTGGTGTTGCAGGGGTGGTGGTGAAGGGGTGGTGTTGCAGGGGTGGTGTTGCAGGGGTGGTGTTGCAGGGGTGGTGGTGCAGGGGTGGTGGTGCAGGGGTGGTGTTGCAGGGGTGGTGTTGCAGGGGTGGTGTTGCAGGGGTGGTGGTGAAGGGGTGGTGGTGCAGGGGTGGTGTTGCAGGGGTGGTGTTGCAGGGGTGGTGGTGAAGGGGTGGTGTTGCAGGGGTGGTGGTGCAGGGGTGGTGGTGCAGGGGTGGTGGTGCAGGGGTGGTGGTGAAGGGGTGGTGTTGCAGGGGTGGTGGTGCAGGGGTGGTGTTGCAGGGGTGGTGTTGCAGGGGTGGTGTTGCAGGGGTGGTGGTGAAGGGGTGGTGTTGCAGGGGTGGTGTTGCAGGGGTGGTGTTGCAGGGGTGGTGGTGAAGGGGTGGTGGTGCAGGGGTGGTGTTGCAGGGGTGGTGTTGCAGGGGTGGTGTTGCAGGGGTGGTGTTGCAGGGGTGGTGGTGCAGGGGTGGTGGTGAAGGGGTGGTGTTGCAGGGGTGGTGTTGCAGGGGTGGTGTTGCAGGGGTGGTGTTGCAGGGGTGGTGGTGCAGGGGTGGTGTTGCAGGGGTGGTGGTGAAGGGGTGGTGGTGCAGGGGTGGTGTTGCAGGGGTGGTGTTGCAGGGGTGGTGTTGCAGGGGTGGTGTTGCAGGGGTGGTGGTGCAGGGGTGGTGGTGAAGGGGTGGTGTTGCAGGGGTGGTGTTGCAGGGGTGGTGTTGCAGGGGTGGTGGTGCAGGGGTGGTGTTGCAGGGGTGGTGGTGAAGGGGTGGTGGTGCAGGGGTGGTGTTGCAGGGGTGGTGTTGCAGGGGTGGTGGTGAAGGGGTGGTGGTGCAGGGGTGGTGTTGCAGGGGTGGTGTTGCAGGGGTGGTGTTGCAGGGGTGGTGTTGCAGGGGTGGTGTTGCAGGGGTGGTGGTGAAGGGGTGGTGTTGCAGGGGTGGTGTTGCAGGGGTGGTGTTGCAGGGGTGGTGTTGCAGGGGTGGTGGTGCAGGGGTGGTGGTGAAGGGGTGGTGGTGCAGGGGTGGTGTTGCAGGGGTGGTGGTGCAGGGGTGGTGTTGCAGGGGTGGTGGTGAAGGGGTGGTGTTGCAGGGGTGGTGTTGCAGGGGTGGTGTTGCAGGGGTGGTGGTGCAGGGGTGGTGTTGCAGGGGTGGTGGTGCAGGGGTGGTGTTGCAGGGGTGGTGGTGAAGGGGTGGTGGTGCAGGGGTGGTGTTGCAGGGGTGGTGTTGCAGGGGTGGTGGTGAAGGGGTGGTGGTGCAGGGGTGGTGTTGCAGGGGTGGTGGTGAAGGGGTGGTGGTGCAGGGGTGGTGTTGCAGGGGTGGTGTTGCAGGGGTGGTGTTGCAGGGGTGGTGGTGCAGGGGTGGTGTTGCAGGGGTGGTGTTGCAGGGGTGGTGTTGCAGGGGTGGTGTTGCAGGGGTGGTGTTGCAGGGATGGTGTTGCAGGGGTGGTGGTGCAGGGGTGGTGTTGCAGGGGTGGTGGTGCAGGGGTGGTGTTGCAGGGGTGGTGGTGAAGGGGTGGTGGTGCAGGGGTGGTGTTGCAGGGGTGGTGTTGCAGGGGTGGTGTTGCAGGGGTGGTGTTGCAGGGGTGGTGGTGCAGGGGTGGTGTTGCAGGGGTGGTGTTGCAGGGGTGGTGTTGCAGGGGTGGTGTTGAGCCGGTCATCAGAAGGCGGGACCCGAGGGGGGGGTGGGGGTAGGAAAGCGCGCATCAACCACCAACCGGCAACAACGGAAATGACACCAACACACGCCGTCCTGATGGGCGGGTGGACGGGCCCCGCCGCCGGCCAGCCCCGTCCCCCCCCCGCCTCCCCCCCCCCCACCTGCACTCGTGCCGCTGCCCCGGCGGCCGCAGTTCCACCCGCAGCAGCGAGCGCCCCCGCGCCACCAGCAGTACCCGGGGATGAGCGCCTGGGGGGCAGCGGGGCAAGGTGGGGGGGGGGGGGGCAGGGGTAGAAAAGAAGAACACCCAATGTGTTGAATGAGGCAGACAAACAAGCCGACTAGCTTCTGGTCATGAAACCAAGGTTGTCGAGCGGAACTTGCCACACATCTTGACATGGGGCAAGGGGGTTCGGGAGGGGGTGAAACACAGTGGGACGAAACACAGTGCCGGAGAGGCACATGAGGGTGATGGTAGGGTGATGGGAAGACATGGGAATACATACGAATATGAATCAGGAGGAGTCTCGGGCGCTAGGTTCCCCTGCAGACCCCCTCCCCCCCTCCGCTGGTTGGTTCACCCCTTCCCGTCTTCCCCCTTTCCCCGCCGTTGCTCCGTGCACGTGTGCTTTGCGTTTTACCTTATTACGGTCCTTACCGCCCCCCCTCCGTACCCCCCCCCATCACAATAGCTTCCTATTCGCGACCCGTTTCGGCAATCACAGTACGTTTCTCTTCGCGGCCAGTTATCTTAACACACACACACACGCCCCCATCTTAGACAACGCTACTTCTCAGTGCGGTTCAGCTGACCGCTGCAGCCACAGCTCAGTGCCTGCTCGACCACTCGCGCCGGTTGTGTTGTCTTTGTTTTCTGCATTTGCATTCATGTTGTGTTGTGCTTGCGTTCGTCCTGTCTCACATGCCATCCTGCTTTGCCGTACATTTCGCACTTCGATCTAGGTCCATTTTGTCTCTAACTCTGTCCCCCTTTTCCTCGCTCTGGTTCATGTTCCTGCGCATGGCATTACTCGCATTACTGCAGCTGCTGGTACTGGTGCTGACTACGGCGCTTTTGCTCGCAGGTACGCAATGCGCGTTTGCACGCACGCATGCACAGCATTGTGGTGTCTCGTCTGCGTGACCAGAGCGGGGGCTCCCGGCGTCGAGTTGGTCAGCGGGCTAGGTACTCAGCAGTAATTAGTTTTCCCGACACCATCAGCATCACCGACATGCGTCGTCAACCCGCCACTCTTCTTACATCCAGCACCCGCGTTTTAAGCAGTTATTGAGTTACGTTTCAGGTTTGTTAATCTCTGCTTTGCCTCTGTTTTGACTATACTCGCGGTTCACATGCGAACCTATCCCAACTGCTTGCTCTTGTTTCTACTCAACTACACACACACACGCCCCCACCGTCGTACACCCACCGTACGCCACCCTCAGCCGCCCCGACCCCAGCACCAGCGCCATGGGCTGGTCCCCCTGCATCCGCCAGTACGTGTACGGCCCCTTCCTCTTTCGCATTTTCTCCCCCTCGACCGGCTTGTGCTGCGGGTGCATGGGCCGCAGCACCTGCCGTACATCTAGCTGGCGGAGCGAGGCGGCGTCGCCGCCGGCTGCAGCATGCGTGGAGGCGATGGCGACGGCTCCGTCGGCGGTCACGAGAGCCAGTTCGGGCAGGTGGGGGTTCCAGCAGATGTGTGCGGTGAGGCGCGGTGTGAGGTGGCTGGCGCGCCACTCCAGACGCCAGCTGCGCCTGTTGGGGGGAAAGGGGGAAAAGAAGAATCCCAAGGGTTTTAATGATGCTAGCAAACATGTGCTGACGAGTTCCTGGTGCCTGTGTGGGGGGGCGGGGTAGGGGGGGGTGGGGGGCCCGGCTAACGCGTTCGCACCCCCCCATGGTGAAGCCTACATGTGATGCAGTTCTCAAGGGTTCCTTTCCTTACCCCCTCATTACCCCCCACCTTGGCTTAAACCTCCAACCAATCCCCCACCATTCATCGTCAACGGGTCCTCCTACGGTCACAGTCAGTGGCTCACGTTACCTAGAACCCCCCACCACCCCCTCGTCAGTTTCCTCCTCTTCACTCCCGGCCTCCCCCTCTCCACACCCCCCTCACCAGTCCTGCGGGTCCACCCCATCCCCCTCTCCACACCCCCCTCACCACTCCTGCGGGTCCACCCCACCCCCCTCTCCACACCCCCCTCACCAGTCCTGCGGGTCCACCCCACCCCCCTCTCCACACCCCCCTCACCACTCCTGCGGGTCCACCCCACCCCCCTCTCCACCGCCCCCCTCACCAGTCCTGCGGGTCCACCCCACCCCCCTCTCCACCGCCCCCCTCACCAGTCCTGCGGGTCCACCCCACCCCCCTCTCCACCGCCCCCCTCACCAGTCCTGCGGGTCCACCTGGTGCGCCAGCAGCACATTCACACAGTAGTTGCACCGCACCGCCACCCACACCGCGGGGGGGGCGAGGCAGCGCTCCTCCCCCTCCTCCCGCCCAGCAGCAGCAGCAGCAGCAGCAGCAGCAGCACCGTCATGCGATGGGTGGGCGTGGGCTTTACCTCCGGCCCCAGCAGCAGCGGTCCCAGTCGGCGCCCCAGCCCAAGCCCCAGCAGCAGCAGCGGTCCCGACCCCAGCGGTAGGCCGCAGCGGTGCGGGCGCTCGGTGCTCCTTGAGCTCAATCTGCCAGATGGACTTGTTGAGCGAGAGTTGGGCGGCGGGGTAGGCCTGCAAGCGGGGCGGTGCCGCTGCGGCTGCAGCTGTCCCCGACGCAGGTGCAGGCGCAGGCGCCCCTCCACAAGCAGGCGCAGGCGCCGGCGGCATGTGGGTTTCGGAGCCTCCAGTCGGCGCAGCTCGTAGCAGCGTCAATGACAGAACCTCGCCTGTCGTACGAGGTACATCACATGCAGTACGAAAGTAGTTACAGTGCGACAGGGGAACACACGCACGTGTACCGGTTGGTGTTGAGGACAATGGTGTCGTACAGCCCTGCCCTGCCTTCGACCTTGCTCCCGGCTCCACACATAAGGCCTTCGCTCTTTCGGGCTGGGCGGGTCGGGCTGGCTCACATGTTGCAACCCATGTTGACGCCTTATCCCTCAGTCAGTTAGTTGTTTCCTCTTTACCCCCACCTATGACTGTACCCCTTCCCTCCTCTCTCTCCAATCAAGGGAGGCTTTTTCACCACAGCTTGCCACTATACCCCTAACAAGACCCTTCCTACACGCACCAGCTTATCGTGCCTATTTCACCCGCCACCAGCTGACACCCCACCCCGTCAGTTAGTTGTTTCCTCTTTACCCCCCCACCCCCAAATGTCACACCCACCAATCTGCCCCGTCGCTGAGAACACCACCGTCATGCCGCCCGGCAGCGTCAGGGCAGCTGTTCGGTTGCCTGCCAGCTCCGCAGCTGCGGCCTCGTAAGAGGGATAACCAGACGCGTAAGCAGCGTTAAGATCGCTCCAGCTGAATTTGGAGCTGCCAAATGCGGGGTCGCGCTCCGTGTTTGCGCGGATGTCCTGTGAGAGCAGGCGGAGGAGCACGTCTCGAGGCACATAGGTGCCCGGCTGCGTGGACTGCAGCCAGTTGCACTGGTCGGTGAGGAATTGCTCGCGGCTGCGATGTGGGTCGGTAGGGCGGGATGGAGGTGAGGGGATGTTAGGGATGATGTTGAAAAAGGGGGAGAATGCTAGCGTGGATTAGGCGTTGGATAAGGTGTGTGTAGATAGCCATATTTCAAGGAAGGCTGATGGATGTTAAAGGGTGTTTACGGGGTAGGACAGTGCGGCACATGCTTGCTAGCAAGATGACCTGGCGTCAATCGCCGGATGGTGTATGGCTAACATGCTTACTTTACGATGACGTCCTGCTCGTGTGGCGTGGAAAGGTAGTGATTTCTTGGTGTGAAAGTTGGTAGCATAGCAGCGGGGCCCGCCACCAGGTGGCCATGCGCCCTGGATACGGACCCGGCTGCTCGGCTCCGTGCCCCATAGATCGGTGCATCGGGATCAAAGTTTGGCCAATTTACAGGCCCTGAATAGCCCAGGTCAGCCCGCACCGCAAGGATTCCTAAGTCATCACCCTTGTCCTTCACCCGCTTGCGTTTAATTTCGGGCCCAGCGGGCCGGGCCCCTGAAACTAAAGGTTCAGCCATAACCTTGAAACAATTGTAGCTCTACCAAAGTTCCTTTGCGCAGGCTTAGGAAGTTGGCGCGCAAACGCGCCAATATCGTTAAGCGACAAGCCAGTATCTGCACGTTCCAAACAGTAAACGAATTCACAAAAAAGGATTGACCTTAATAGTCGGTTATTGTGCAAATAAGTGCCAATGATGCGCAGTACTTCCCTTCACGCACATCACGCATATGTGGGGCGTGCAGCGCTATGCTAAAGAAGAGCACTTCCTCGCATCGCAGAGGAAAACGTAAGCCAGCACCAGTCATTCACCGATTGGCTGCCGCGGCAGGATTCCGTACAGCCGCAGTCGACCGGTCTCCGATAGCATTGCCAGGTAGCCCGGAGTAGCCACCACCGCGGTCACCACCTCCTCAGCGTCCTAGCAGTTTGATCCGTCACAACGCAAGTCGCCGACATGCCGGGCCGTCAGTAGAAACATGCCAGCACGGGGGAACGAGCGAAAACATGTCAACAGCGGAGGTGCCAGTCTGAGGTTGTCGTGCCCAGGAAGCTGCTACCGCTACCGCTGCCCTGATTGAAGCATTTTGCTATTTAGATTCCTTTTATCCCCTCTGAAACCCTCAGACCTTTAACAGCTGCCCACCCACCCCTCCCCCGCCTCACCTCGACAACCTCCTCCCACGGTATTCGCTCCTCCTCCGAAACCACCCTAAAGCCGCCTCCGCTGATGCTGACGCCTCCTCTGCCGCCTCCACCGCCCCTCCTGCTCCTCCTCCCCAACCCTCCTCCTCCACCAGCCCCCACCTCCTCCTCCACCTCCTCCTCCTCCTCCTCCTCCTCTGCCCCTCCAAACGCATGCGTTAATCCTAACAACTGGTGATGCGGCGACCTCACACCTCCTCCTCCTCCTTCCCCCGCCCCTCCCCCCGCCCGCTGTCTAGGTGCTGTGAGCAGCATCAGGTCCTCACTAAGCGCCATGAGGGGCCGCATGCGGCCCAGAACCAGACTGCGGGGATGCTCCAACTGCAGCCTGGAGGGGGGGCCAAATTAGACCAGATGAAACCATAAAGGGCAAAAAAGGAAAAGAGGCGGCAGGGATGGAAGGGGGCGGGGCGGGGCAGAAGGAAGTAAGGGGGTAAGGAGGAAACAACTAACTGTCATCATCCGTAAGTTAGGGAGGGCGCCTGGAGGCGGGTGGGGCGGCGCGGGGCGTGGCGGGCGACCCCAAGTTGTTAACATGGCGATAAGTCCATGGTGCATGTGGGGGGCGGGCGGGCGGGCGGGTGGGGTAAAGAAACATCCCACCACATCCCACCATATCACATACCTGCTGGAATAGAGTCGTTGGCATTCCCCCCATGCAGCAGCACCCTCACCACCACCACCCCCCTCATCCTCGCTGTCGTACTCCACCTCCCTTCCCCTCCCCCCCCTGGCCCCGCCCGCCAACACGGCCCCAGGTAGCCTCCAAACGGCGGCGGTTACGGTGATGAGCACCGAGCTGCCGCCGCTGCCGCCGAATCGGGCCTGGCGGGGTAGGGTTGAGGGGTGAGGGGTGGGCAGGGCAGAGAAGGGAAGGGGAGAGGGCAGGGAAGGGAAGGGGTGGGAAGGGCCTGAAGGTGAGAAGCAAGCGGCCCTCCTTCAGCTCGGGCATTCCTATCTCCCTTCATTCCCCCACCTTATCACCTACTATTCCCCTTCCTTACCTTCCTTCCTTCCTTTGCCCCTCCCTCCTCTCTCCCTCCCCCCCCTTCCTCACCCCCATCACGTCATTGCACAGCACCGCCATCGTCACCAGCCGCCCGCGGAACAGCGCCAGACCGTCCCCCGGCGCCCCGCCCGGCAGCGCCAACACGTGCAGCAACTGACCCACGGGTCGCCTTCTGTCTCCTCCTCCGCCAGCCTGCTCCTCCCACCTGGCACCGCCGCCTCCGCATGCGGCTGCTGCGGGTGTCCCCCCCAGGAGCTCCGCGGCCCTGTACACGCGGACCTCGGGTGACAGCGGTGACGCCAGCAGTACGGCAGCTAGGCCGGATGCGGCACACACAGCGAGGCGGAGGCGGTGTCGGAGGGTGCTGGAAGGAGCTGTGAACGGGGTAGGAGTGGGGGTGGCGCGGGGGTGGGATGGAATTGGGAGAATGGGTGAAGGGTGGTGGGATCCCATACGAAGCGGGGGCGGACGTAGGCACGGTCAGCGAAACGCATGTACTGCATGATGCAACCAGTACCATCGACGAACAGAGCGTTGTAACTTGTAAGCCTTACAACACGTGTAAGGTAAAGCTCGTACCGGTATCCGCTCGCTGCCGCTCCCTTCTTTATCCCCCACCCCGCTTCCCCTCACCTCCCAGCTGCGGGAACGCCGGTACCACCGGCAGCCCCGTCAGTCCCCGTATGTCCGCCCACCCCAGCTGCCGCCGCTCCACCGCCCGCCAGAAACACAGCCGCCCGCCCTCGCAGCCGCTCACCGCCAGCGGACCGTCCGCAGCAGCAGCCAGCAACCGACCCGGATGAGCCTCCGGAACCAACCAGTACGGCAGCAGGGGCTGTCGTACGGCAGCACGAGGGTACGGCAGCAGGGGTTGCTGCTGCGTGTGTGGGTGCGGTTGCGTGTGCGTGTGCGGGGATTGTGTTTGGGGGTGCAGGGGCGGGGGCGGGTGCAGCTCTGTCGTGCGGGTGGCAGAGGTAAGGTCCCACACGGCGACTCCACGACCCATGGGTCCGGCGGGAAGGTACAGCAGCCCCCCTGCCGTACACATTACCGAGGGCAGCAAAGCCGCGAGGAGGTCGCTATCAGCCGCCGCCGCCTCTGCCGACGCTGCCACTGACGTCGCTGCCGCCACTGACGTCATCGCATTGGGTGTCGTACGGTGGTCCGGCGGCGACGACCAAGGTGACGACGGATCCCTGACGAGGGAGTCCAATGATCCGTTACCTGATGCGGAAGGGCCCTCCTGGTCGTCATCATCACGGCCGTCAGCGGGATCCGATACCGCGTGTTGTCGTGAAAGCGGAGGTGGGGGTGGAGGCTGCAGCTGTCCATCGGGAGACAGCATACACACCCATTGCGGTTCCCCTGCAACACCACCCGTCACTGCTGACGTCACCTCCACAGACGCGGATCCTGCAGTACGGATTCCTGCCGTACCACGTCGCTCGCTGCCTCCCTCCTCCTCCTCCGGGTTCCGCCGCTGTTCCCGGAGCTGCTGATGACCCACGGGTCGCGACTGACCCAGCGGAAGCGCCTCCACCGCCACTCGCGCTCCATCGCCCAGCAGCGTACGACAGCGTACGGCTCGTATGAGCGACTGAGTGACGGGATCGTACGCCACGGCTAGTGTCGTAATGCCGTACAATTCGTCGTACCGCTCGAGTGGCATTCCGGGGCATGGGGCCCCGGGCAGTGGCGGTGCGGGGCGGGGGCAGCGCAGCCAGGCTCTGCGGGCGCATTGCTGGCGATAGCTGCGTACGGAGGGGAGGGCAAACGGCTCATGCACAGCTCATCACCGCAAACAAATCTAGGGACTGCCGTGGGGGGTCAGTTACCCTTTGTCGCTGAGTCATCCCCCCCTTCACACAACTTAAAGCTTAACTCTGGCATTCACCGGTAGGAAACGGTGGCAACATCCCTGCCAAGGGCGCGCAAGGACTCTCCAGGGGCACAGCGGGAGAAGTAATAGCGGAAGGCTGGATACGGCAGTGGACGAGGCATATGATGTTTAGCTTGGCGTTTGGCTGGGCTACCCCTAGACTGACCCGCTGCGTCACACACCTGCCGCATGCCTCCCAGTCGTGCGGTTCGCCGTACTGCCGTACGTATAGCCGCCGCCAGGGGAGGTCCAGGGTAGCCGCCGTACGCCAGGCGCGGCAAACCAGGCAGGCTCTGGCCAGATCTGACAGGGAGGGGAGCCTGGGGGTGGGGGGCCCGAGGGCAGCGGGTGTTCACTTGGAAGGAATGGATCATGATGTGGCATCTTGTTTGAACAAGTGGTTGCTGTGGTTTAGCGGGAGGAGATTGCAGAGGCATTACTTCGTAAGTTGCGCAGGCTAGTGTGTGGCTATCTCTAAACATTGTGGCATTCATGGCATGCGAACGTCAACGCATGGTTGGAGAGGACGAGCGCTTGCCTGCAGAGAATTTCCAGAATAATGTCTTCTTTCGAGAGGGCTTCATGGGCAGGGCATTCTAGCTCGTCTGGGTCGGAGCAGGAAGAAAGAGGAGGGCCGGCGTCCGCAGGCATGCTGAATTGAGCTGCGGTCCTAGAGGTGGTGCTTAATAAGGTTTCGGGCCGTGAATTCATCGCAATATCGAGGATGGCGTTCCTTGTAAGCTAGTAGGCACCTCTGTTTGACTCGCTTACGAGGCGTGACCTACTACCGGTACATGAACAACAGGGTTGGGGGCTAAAGTCAGCCTGAACTAATGTTCAATAGACGAGGTGGAACAATTGAGAAGGACACAGGAGGAACGCCACTTAGTGCAGATCCTGGCAGATCGCAGCGTTGGCTCTGACCGTTCGTTCCAACTGCCGTCCAGGGTCCGAAAACCTGCAAAGCGAAACCTTGCGACATGCGAAACGGGACAACGCGACAGCCCTAGTGACGTTACTTGCAGGAATGGATGGATTTGATTGAAACACCGCTGCGCTGAAGTGCTTTCACATGCCAGCATGGCCTTTACTCGGTCGAACTCCGTTTACCCACTGCTGTTGATAGGGCTTCTACTACACAGTAGCTGCTGTGACATTGCTGAAGGGTTGTCGGGCTCAGCTTCAAAAAGCGACAAACGGCAGCTCAAGCGCAGCGCAGCAAAGCGATGGGAGTCAATCAACGAGGTTGTACGTGATGAAATAAAGTCGGCAACAAAGCATTTTCTGGAAGAGCGTTCTCGGGTAAGCAAGTCCTTGCAAGCGGCACGGTCGATCTTTGTCAATCGGCACAGCCGGCGACTGAACACGTTGAACAAGACATAACTTTAGCCACCCACAAAACTCTCATGTTTGATCAAACAATCAAACCATGTCAATCCGTAACAGGCGCTCATCCTGCCCATCGAAGTTGACGTGCTGTTGTTAGGCTTTGATGGTGATGGTGGCTATGGATATCAGCTTGAGCGTCAGGCTTTGGAGGAGCTGCTGGGGTCGGCAACGGGTATGTGCAGTTCAGGACAGGGTGCTTTCAATGTCCCCTTTTAGGATTCTCAACCCTCCAGCAGTACGTATTCGCTGACCTGGCATAACTTCACCGCTGCCCTGCCCTTAGCACCCCCTCCCTTCCCCCTCCCATACTTCCTCCTCCTCATCCCTCCTTACAGAGGACAACACCATATGTCCTACGGTTTGGGAGACTGGCGAGCCGGCCGCGGTTTGCTTCTCAGTCAACTACCTCACGCTTGACAACAGGCTAGTGGACAATGTGAGCGGGGTTTCGGGGCTTGATCGGGGCTCAAAACCACACTTTACCAACCATGCATCCAGCATCCATGCGTACCTCTACCCAGGACACGTGAAGCAGCCCCGCCCACCCCGTCACAGCCGGCCTGTCCACACCCCACACCCACACACGCCCCTTCCACCCAGGACGGCATGGGCGCCCAGCCGCCCTCCCGGCACCCCGCCTGCACCCTCAGCACCCGCATCCAAGCAACCACAAGCACAGGGTTTCGGTCCTGCCAGCCCTCACGCCCCCATGCATGCATTCGCTCCGAACCGCACCCAACCCCTGTCCCTGGGGTCCAGCTACCTCCTCCAACCCTGCCCTGTTCCCGCCGCCTCCTCACTTCTTCCCTCCCACCCCCACCTCCCTCCCACCCCCACCTCCCTCCCACAACCCCTTCTTCCCTCCCGACCCCTTCTTCCCTCACACACCCAGGCGATGTCCCGTCTTGAGGCGGCCCTCACAGGCAACATGGAGTGGGTGGGGGACAGGTCGCAGGTGAGGGAGTGGGTGGGGGACAGGTCGCAGGTGAGGGTGCACCGAGCAGCCCAGGATTTTAGTGCTACAGAACCTAATGAAAAATGGGTTTCTGATATTACATATTAGGAATTACATATTCCGTGGGGAATTTTGATCCCCACGGAAATACAAAAACTTGCATGCAACACAACACCCCTCGGCTTCATCGTTTCCCACATAATAGCTTCCTGTGCCTAAACTAACGCCCACCTCCTCCCTCCTCCCCACCCCCACCCCCCCCCAGGACTGGCCCGACGGCAGCAAGGAGGTGCAGGTGTTCGAGGTGGAGGCGGTGGGGGAGGTGGAGGCCACGGTGTGGGATATGCTGGACGAGGTGGGGGCGGGGGGGAGCGGTTGGGGAAGGGTGGGGGGGTGATGTGTATGGCATGGAGGGGGGGGGAGAGTGTGGAGGGGGGGGGGGGTACGGTGTTGGGCGTGTGTAGGCCCCCTGCACACCTCCACGAGCCCTCGCACTGCCGTACTCGAAGAACACCTCCACATGCCCGCCCCAGCATCTGCTCCTCCCTGCCTGTTGGGAACATCTGGACTTGCAGCTCCCGTCCTGTCCCTTCCCATCCCCCACCCCTCCGCCCCCCCCCACCCCACGCGGAATCTTCATCCCTATTAACCCCCCACCCCACCCCACCCCCGAAACCCCACCTCCCCCCGCACCTCCCCCCGCACCCCCCCCGCACCCCAGGCGTACGGCGGGCAGCAGCCCGAGATCAACCGCGACCAGCACAGCCAGATCGTCATCATCAACCCCAGCAAGCTGCGGATGAGGCCAGCGCTGCCGCCGCCTCCACACCAACACCTGCAGCAGCAGCAACAGCAGCTGAATTTCGGGGCTGCTAACGCAAACTTCATTGCGGAATGGAAGAGGGGCGCTGTGGACTCCTCGCATGTGGTGGACCAGGAGGCGGGGTTCCTCTACCGTTACCGTTACAACGGTCGCGGCGGCTCGTCGGCGTTCGTTGGGCAGTACAACTTCATCGTCATTGACATCAGTGCGGGGCCCGTGTCGTACGGACCGTTGGCATCACCCTCGGGAGCCGTTGCGCCAACCGCCATGCCTCGTCTCATGGTGCGCCTCTCGTGCGTGCGGCTGAGCAGGAGCCGTACCTGTCTTGTTGCAGCAGGAAGGAGTGTTAGGAGACGGTGTTAGGAAACGGTTGGTTTACAGTTTCTCGTGTGGTGTTAACAAACCCCCATGCAAACATGTTTCCCTTTCTTACCCTTCCTTTCCCACTCTCCTGCTGATTTCCTATGCTCTGGTCTTTCTGTTAACCCCCAATTGCCCCCCCCCCTTCTCCCCCCCCCCCCCCCGCAGCCCCTGCTGCTCCGCATGACCCAGGAGCTGGAGCAGCACCCGCAGCCCGGCACCCTGCGTGAACACATGCTGGCGGAGGCGGCGCGGGGGCAGTCGGCGGTGTTCACGGGGCAGCTGGCGGCGGCGGTGGCGGCGGCAACAAGACACCTCTTCGCCTCGGACTTGCTGATGAGCGGCGCGGAAGCGCTAGCGGGGCCGCAGACTGGGGCGGGAGGGGGAGGAGGGGGAGAAGGAGGGGGGCTGTGGAGGGGGGGAGCGGCGAAGGCGGCGGAGGGGCCGAAGCGAGTGGCGGTGCCAATTGTGGTGATGCAGGTGAGGGAGGGAGGGGTGGGGGGAAAACGTTGCGTGTGTGCCGTACCGCTGGCCTGCCTCCTTCCGACTGCCGCTGCCCAGCACGCGCGAAAACACACATACACACCCACGTACGTTCCTACTCGCGGCCAGTTTTCTTAATACCCACCCACATGTTCCCATGTCGTTCTCATGCACATCCCCGCCTTTCCTTGCCTCCCTCCTCACCCTATTCCCATTGCTTTGCCCCTACCTGTGGTTTCCTATGGTTCGGTATGGTCTTTGACCCCCCCACACACCTTTCCTTCCCCCCCTCTCCCCCCAGGACCACACTCGCGATCTGGAGGACGAGCGCTCCTCCCCCTCCCGCTGGGTGGACACGGATGCCGTACAGATGGCGCTGGACGAGCTGCTGCCCGCGCACGTGCAGGGGGCGGTGTCTGTGAGCCGCCACCTGTTGAGCCATCACAAGGAGCTGGCGGCGGCACTGGTGAAGGCACGGCAGTCCAGGTGAGGGGGGGGGGGCACGGGGTAAAAATAAGGAAAATGTGATGTGAGTTTACAGGGTGGGGCCCCTATCAGGGCTGCCACAGACCAATTGACGGCTCGTTAATTCAGTTATAGTTTTTTTGACAGTAGTTCTTGCTCAGTATCCGTCGCTCCGTATCTGTAGTAACTGTTAACTGCGAATTGCTCATTAGCAGCAATACCTGAGACGGGTATAGTTTTCTGATATGTTACAGTTATAGTTTTCTTGACAATAATTTTCCCTTGTCAACATCCATAGTAGCTGTAAACTGCGAATTGCTCATTAACCCAGTTATAGTTTTCTTGACAATAATTTTCCCTTGTCAACATCCATAGTAGCTGTAAACTGCGAATTGCTCATTAACCCAGTTATAGTTTTCTTGACAGCATCCCCCCACTCATCCCCCCCATCATATCCTTTATCCCCTCCCCCCTCCCGCAGGTCCGCCGCCGTGCTAGCTCAGCCCCCCTCCTCCGGCCTGCACCGCAGCCTCACCTCTTGGCTGTCCCCGCGCGCACTGCTGCGGGAGGTGCGCCGGGCGCTGCGGGACGAGGAGCTGCTGGCGGGTCTGGCGCCGGCGGTTGGGGAGGACTACGTGGCGATGCTGGGGGAGATGGAGGACGTGGGGGAGTTTATTGAGGGGAAGCGGCACGAGACCAAGGTAGGAGGGCGGATGATAAATGAAAAGTGAGGCAGCGGAGTCGCAGTAGAGGAGGGGGAGGAGAGGGAGGGTGGGGTGTGTGTGTGAGGGGGGTTGAATGTGTTTTGCAGCGGTTCCTGTGGTTTGATCATATGGTATGGTTTTTGTTGACCCGCCGCCCCCATGCCTCCCGGCCCCCCCCAACACTTTGTCTTGCGGCGCCCTGCCAACTCCTACCCCCATTGCTTTGCCCTAACTTGTGGTCTCCTATGGTTTGGTATGGTCTTTGACCCCCCCCTCCCGCCACATGCAGGTCCTGCCCGTGTTCGTGTTCTCGCTGGAGCGCGCCCCGGACCAGCTGCTGCTTGAGGGCGGGCAGCTGGCGGCGGCGGGACCGGACGTGGTGGCGGTGCTGCAGCTGCTGGGCAGTGTGAGGGGGCGGGAGGGGGGGCGGGGGGGGGGGGTAAGGAAACTGGCCGCGAGTGTGTGTGTGTGTGTGTGTGTGTGTGTGTGTGTGTTTTGGATCCATTGAGGGCTGTGTATGCAACAGCCATGTGCTGGCGGAACAGAAAGGCACTTTCATCCCCCCCCTCCCTCCCGGGTCGGGATTGCCTCTGCTTTAGACAGCTGTTCATGCATTCTTAAGCCTCGTAACCCCACAATTGTTACCCTTCCCCTCTCGTAACATGGCATTGCTATTCTTTTTTCATTCCTTTCCTTTCCTTTTTGAATGTCTTTTGACCCCTCCCCCCCTCTCCCCCCCTCTCCCCCCCTCTTTCCCCCCCAAGCCCTCCCTGGATGACTACTCCCGCGGCCGTGTCTACAGCGGCCACATGAGCGAGGGCCACCACCTGCTGATGGACGCGGGGGAGGCGCCCACGCGCGCCATCATCGCCGGCCTGGCCACCGCGCTGGGCGGGGTGGTGCCTCCGCAGCAGCGGGTGTGTGGCGCGGAGGGGCAGGTGGTGGAGGACTGGCGCTGGGCGGTGGGGGCGGTGCCCTGGGGACCGTACGGCAACTACACGGGGATCAGGTGAGGGGGGTGGGAGGGGTGAGGGAGGGGTGGGGGAGGGAGGGAGGGGAAGGGTGCGGGGTTTGATGTGCAATGGTTTGCTGGTGGGGGGCAGACGAGGGTGATCGGTACGGTCATTGACCCCCCTTCCCCCTCCCTCCCTCCCTCCCCCCCTCAGCTCCATCTTCGCCGCCACCGTGCACCGCAACCTGCTGCTAGCGCGCATAGAGCGGCCGCTGAGGCGCCTGATCGCCTCCCTGGAGCGGCTGGACGCCTTCATTGCGACACACCTGCAGGGACCCTTCGCCTTCCTGCACCGCAAGCAGCCCCACCCCTCCGCCTCCTCCTCGGATACGGACTCGGTGTCCTTCTCTCGGATGCTGCCGCAGCACCACTTGCTGGACGATCTGGCCAGGTGAGCGGTGTGTTGGCGGCGGGAGGTGGGGGAGCGGTGCGGGCCATTGTGATGACGGGCCATTACGATTGGGCCGCGTTGCCAAGCGCAGCCTGTAAGGAAACGCTGCCAAGATCGGAACCTAATGGCGCAAAACGAAAGTCCTAGAATCTTTCCTTGCCCATCTTTCCCCCTCCCCCCCAATCACCTGCAGGCAGCACCTGCGCTACCAGAACGACTCCTCCCCCGCCGCCCTCCTGCGCTCCCTGGTCGCCCCCGCCGCCGCACTCAAGGCCCGCCTCACCTCCGCCGCCTCCTCCAACACCTCCTCCTCCCCCACCTCCTCGCCTCACGAGGAGGCGGGCGGGGACCATGGGGAGCATTACCACAGTGATGGAGGAGAGGAGGGGCAGCAGCAGAAAGAGGGGCAACAGCAGCAGCAGCAGCAGGGGGTGGAGGACCTGGTTGCGGACCAGCAGGTGCTCAGTCCCAACGTGGCGCAGAGGCTCAAGGTGGGTGCCGCAACCCCCCCTCTTCCCCCCCGGTGGTGGTGGCGTCTGCGTTAGCTGCTCCCCGTCAACTGCCGCTCGCTGCCGCTGCTGCTGCCGCTTCTGTTGCTCGTGTGGTGTGGTGCGGTGTCTTCCGTCGTGCCACTGCTGCTCCTTCAGCTGCTGCTGCCTGCTCCATCCTCGTTGCAAACCCGCACTGGCAGGCAGGCAGCCAACTACCCCTCTTACCTCTGCCCCTCCTTCACCCCCTGCTCTCCCTCTCTCCCCCTCCTCCCGCCCCCCTCCTCCCGCCCCCACATCTCAGGAGTCTCTGGACCGCATCGGAGAGCAGTTGGAGCAAATCGGCTTCCTCCTGTACAGGTGGGCGGGGGGAGGGGAGGGGGGGTTGAGGGGTCTGTTAATTCTTGGACCTTCAATCTGACTGTTAGCGTTTCTCCTCATCCCACGCGCGCCCCCCTACCCGCAGTCGCAGCTGGGCCGAGCTAGATGACCAACTGCCCCTGCTGGCGGCCGCCGTGGACGCCTTCACAGCAGCTGTGGACTCGGATCTCCGTACGGCAACTGAAGTACTCGAATGCTGCGCAGTACGACACGAACCGTACGGCAACAGCGGCATGTGGTTTGCCGTACTTGTGATCGTGCTGGCTTTGGTTGGGTTTGGGGTAGCTGCGGGGGTTGCGATTCGGAGTCAAGAGGTGTATAGGGGGGGTAAGGGGGGCGGTGTGTTACCGGGAGGGGGCGCGAGGAGGAGTGGGGGTGGTAGTGGGATGGGGAGCAGGAGTGCGAGTATGGGGGGCTTGCTGGGTTTGAATCGGGGGAAGAGCAGCTCGGGGTCCCTGCATGGAGGTGCGCTGCCCATGTATGAGGGCGTGCGGGTGTAGGTGTGTGCAGGTGGTGGTGGTGGTGAGGAAGGATAGGGGGTATTGGTAGTGAGGTATGTATGAGCTTGTGAAAGGAGGTGGGTGTTGAGATAACTGGCCGCGAGTAGGAACGAAACGTACTGGATTGCCGGAAGATGATGTCCACGCCAAAACGCCACGCTAGCCCGGGAGGAGGTGGGTGTGTAGAAGTGCGTCAAGCATGATGTAGGTAGCGGTTTTGTGCACCGTATGCTGAAGGCTTTGTTCAAAGGGTGGGCTAGCTAAGTAAAGCTCATGGTGGCAAAAGAATGGGGGAGATGCGGATCGCGGTGAAGACAGGCAGTTTTAAACCATTCTTACGAACGTCTCTTGCAGCATTGTCCCCTGCACCTGCAGCTAGCCTGGGTTGCATGCAGCAAGGGCAGGGAAAGTTGCTGCTAGGCCTGATAGTGAAATACAGTGGGGGGGAGACACGAAGAGCAAATCATGTGGTGTAATTCCTAATCGGTTAGCAAACGTCGGGCCAACAAGTAAGGTAAAGCGAGCATGGTGGGATCACTGGGGGGGTCCCTGCAGCCCGCTCCCGCATGTCCACACATGTACATGTACCCTTGGCGTGGGGGGAAAAAGAAATTCCAAAGTGTGGGGAGGAGGAACGCCGCACGTGGCTGGCGCGCTGCAATGCAATGCATGACAGCACGCAACAGTACAGCTCGGTAGGCCTACACGCATCTAACCCCCTCCATACTAAATGATGCCTTATCACACGGTTCGTTAGTCGTTTCCTCTTTACCCTCCTACACAGCGCTTCATTCCCGCACGCACGCGCGTAGGGGACCCGATTCCTTTAATCTGATACAAGCAGACGTGTTGTACTCACTCCTTTAGTAAGCCCTTCACGTCATGGGGGCCCCACATCATGCCTAAATCCTGATCCTCCTCTTCCTCCTCCTCTCCATCATCATCACCCGCATCACCATCAATCCATCCTCTATCACATGTCATCCCCACAGCATTACTTGGGCGCCTGCCAGGTCGCCTTGATCCGCTTGCGCTCCTCCTCCACAGCCGACTGGAAGGCGGGCGAGTGCCAGTGCGTGCCACGGCGGATCTCGCCGCTGTCGATAATCTGAGGGGCGAAACAACACAATCCAAGATACAATACAACAAACAGAAGTCGGGAGAAGTCGGGACGAGGCGACCGGCCGAGGCCGCGGCAGGGATCACGGGTGGGTTACGTCAAAAGCAGACGGACGCATGGCAGGCTGAAGTGAAGACGAGTGGAACAAAGGGCAAGGGACTGCTTAGAGCTGCACATCTGCATGCGCATGGTGGTGATGACAGGGAGATGCGCCTCCCCCCACGGCTTGTTTGCCAGCCTCATTCAACACACTGGGTATTCTTCTTTTCCCCCCCACCCCACTCAACACCTGCGCGTCCTTGCTGCCCGAGTGTTCGTTGCCGGGCTCCCCGTGGGCCAGCGCGTTGATCTCGTAGGCCACGTGGTGCCTGCGGGGGGGGGCAGGGGGGGGGCACGGAGGAGGCGGTGGAGGAGGAGCAGGAGAAGGGGTTGGTTGGCTTTAGAGCATGTGGCGTGCCCTTTGGCACACACAGAGCGAACACCTCTAAGCTACGGTTAAGCTGAGCAAAGGCAAGCCAAACTGAGCAGAGGTAAGCTGAGCAAAGGCACCGGTAGGTAAGCTAACGGCTACACAGCTTCGCTAGCTTGGCTAGCTCAGCACCGCTCAGCCCGCTCAACCCCGCACTCGTCAGTCGTGCGAGCTCAGGCTGGGTCACGCACCCGTCCACGATCTCCCCGAATATGGTGTAGTGCCCGTCCAGGTGGCGGGGGGCGCCCATGATGATGGAAAAGTGCGCGCCGTTGGTATTGGGCCCGATGTTAGCCATGGAGAGGAGACCCTGGGAGGGGGTGGGGCGAAGGGAAGGGAGGGAGGCGGGATGAGTAGGGCGTAAAATGAGGGGGATATTAAAAAAGGCATGCTGTGAAAGGGTAACAAGAGAGGCAAAAACCTTGGGAAAGCAGGAGGAGTTGATTACTCAATACTTCATCCTCCTTCTCCTCCCCACTCCGCATTGCGGTCAACCCTATACGCTAATACACGCCCCCTCCCCCCCCGCTGCTCCCGCTCCCGTACCATGTGCGTGTGCTGCAGCTTCAGTCCCTCGCTGTCGTCCCGAAACAGCCCCCCCAGCGGCGAGTCGGTGACCTGCCCCGCCTGGTCGATGAAGCCCTCGATGATGCGGTAAAAGTAGATTCCCTGCGTGCTCGTGGGGGTGAGGTGGGGTGGGGGTGCAGGAGGAGGTGAGGGGGGTTGGGGGTGAGGTGAGGTGGAGGTGAGGTGGGGTGGGGGTGAGGCGGAGGTGAGGTGGGGGTGCAGGAGGTAAAGAGGAAACAACCAACTGACCGTGTGATAACCCATCATCATGGCTTGCAACGTGTGAGCCAGCCCGACCCGCCCAGCCCGACTTAGCCAAGCCAGGAGGAGGGTGCATGAGGAGCGGATAGGGGGGGCCACACACCTCGGAACTTGTCATCTTGTTCTCCGTCCTCATTCAACACATTGGGTATTCTTCTTTTCTCGCCCTCCACACCCCCGGCCCCTCACCTTGAAGTGGTAGGGTTTGCCCGCTCCCTCATGCCCCGGGGGCGCCACTCCCGCCTCGCCTGCGTGCCCCGAGCCACGTCACATACACATGTTCCCCTAACACATGAGGTCACTTATGTCACGTGTCACATACACAACACATGCCAGCATGTCACATGTCACATGCCATGTCGGTTGCTAGGGCAGCATGACACAGAGCAGCAGATGGCGCATGGAGCAACATGCTCCGGCACACCAAACGCCCGTAGCCATGGTACGCAGCGAGCTGCTAACAGCGTGCCAACCTATCGTCAAAACGTAGCCATGCATGCAGCAGCAACAAGCAGCAGCAGCACCTCCACGCTCCCATGCTCACACTCGCCACCCCACCACCACCAGCGACACATGGTGGCGGTAAAAACACATGTTTCCTCTTTCCTCCCTCCACCCGTACGCACCGCCCTCCTCACCCGTGCACAGCAGCCTAAAGTTCTCGGCAGCCAGCGGCGACTCCTTCACGAACAACACCATCTCGATGCGGCCCGCGTACACTCCCTTGATGGCCACCTGGGGGGGACGGGGGCGGGGAGGGGTTGATAGTCGGGAGGGGGGGCCGGGGGAGGGGTTGAGGAGGACAGGGATAGGGAAAGGGTTGAGGAGGAAGACGTCTGCATCACCAGTACCACAACCCTTCGCCCCCCCCTTCCACCCCCCTCACATCCAGGTACACCAGCGGCAGGGCGCTGTCCTCGTACAACTTGCGCAGCCGCTGCAGCTCGCCCGGGGGCTGCTTGCTGGGGGGGAGGGAAGAGCAGGTGCGGTGAGGGTGGGGGGTAGAATAAACCAAACCACAAAGTTAGGGCGGTGAGGGTGGGGTGAGGGACGTGGGAAAATGAAAGAGGACAGCCCGAAAGGATTGCGCCCAAGGACTGCTCCCAACCTATACACTGGGAGCAGTGCCGGGAGAGACCCCAGACACCTCCCAGCCTCCTCGCCCGCCACCGTCCATTCTTCTCCTCCCCTCCTCCTCCTCCCCCCCCCCGCTCCCAGGTTGACGCCTTATCCCTCAGTCAGTTAGTTGTTTCCTCTTTACCCCCCCGCTCCCTTACCTCCTCCACGCCACTCTGCGCTGCTCCGCCTCCACCACCGCCCTGAACTCCGGGCTGCTCACGATGCTGCCGGGGCGGGTCTGCCCCGCATCCACGATCTGAGCCGCCTTGGACTGCAGCAGCTCGTTGTTGGGCCGCCCCTTGGCCAGCTGGTTCACTCGCTCAGCCACCTGGGGTGCAGGGAGGGGGGGAGGGAGGGGGAAGGAGAGGTGTATCAGTACCACGGGTCAGGGCAAAGCAATGGGGATAGAGGGAAGCAGGTCGCAGGGAAGGGGGGGAAGGGGAGTAAAGAGGAATCAACTAACTGACTGAGGGGAAGGGAAGGGGATTAGCAGGAGGTGGATAGCCCGCACTGAGCTGGCTGCATTAACCGCCGCCCTTTCCCCCCGCCCCGTCAAGACTGCAGATGCGCACGTGCGCCGTACCAGCGTACGTCCCCCGCGCCCCCGCCCCTACTCCCAACCCAACACGTCAAAACACATCCAAACACGCGCAGACACGGATACCCCCGCCTGCCCCCGCCCCAACCCAACCCAACCCGCCCAAACCAACGCACGTCAATACACACACACTGACACACACGCGCCCCTACCTGGATGCCCGACACGATCTCCCCGAATATGGTGTAGCTGCCGTCCAAGTGGTGTGCCGGGCCCATGATGAGGGAGAAGTGGCCGCCGTTGGTGTTGGGGCCGCCGTTGGCCATGGAGAGGAGACCCTGAGGGGGGGGTGGGGAGATAAAATAAATGCAAGGGGTGGGGAGGGAGGGACGGAGGGAGGCGGGCGGGGCCGATGGTGGTGAGTTACGGCAGCGTGTGGGGAGAGTTAAGCCCCTAACTCCTCAATCAACTGACAGCCGCAGAGAACCGACATGGTAGGTTATACGCGTGTGCGTTAAGAAAGCTGGCCGCGAGTCGGAACGTAGGGTGATTGCCGGAAGATGAAATCCACCCACAGAAACGCCACAGGAGCCGAGGAGCGCACCTCTTCAAACCTGGCTCCCTCCCTCTTTACCCCGACGTGCCTAGTGTTAGTAAACGGGCCCCACCACACACATACACACGCGGCCAGTTTTCTTGACATGCACGCACGTGCCTTGTGTGTGTGTTTCAGCGCCAGGCCCCCCGGGTCATCGTGGAACTCCCCGTCGTAGATGCCGTCCGCCTCCGCCCCCGTCTGGTCGATGAAGCGGTCTGGGAGGGGGGGGGAGGAAGGGGGGGAAGGGGAGGGGAGAGACGAACATCCAATGTGTTGTGGGGGAGAGGCGGGTGGGAGACGAGGGGAGGAGAGGGGGACAAGAGGAGGATGGAGAGCAAAACCGTGTCAGCAAGCTCACCTCCCAGACTCAGATCAGGGGCTGAGGGGGCTGCCAACGGCATCCTAAACACACGTGTCCCCATACCCCATCACTCACCCCCCCCCGCCTAACCCCCCTTCCCCTCCCACCTATGATGCGGTAGAAGTAGCTGCCCTTGAGGTGGTAGCGGCGGCCCTGCGTGTTGGTGCCCTTCTCGCCTGCATGGGCGCAGACCGCAGACCGCAGTTGAGGCATCTGCTGACACGCATCGGACAAGCACAGTGTTGCAACACAGCAAGAGCAGGAGCTGGAGCAGCAGGGGCAGCAGCCGAGCCTCTCTTGCGAAGGACAGAGCTGCAATGTCTGCTCACGACACACCATTACAAACACCAAGAACAACCCCTCCCCGCCCCTCTCCTCTCGCTCCCTCCCTCACCGCCCCCCCCCTTCACAACCCCCCTAACTCCCTCCCCCCTACGCACCCCCCTCCCTCCTTCCCCCCCTCTTCCGCGGATCAGTTTATCCATTCCCCCCCTCACCGCTGCACAGCAACCGCATGTTCTCTGCTGCCCTCGGCGACTCCTTCACGAACAACACCATCTCGATGCGACCCAGCAACGTGCCGTTCAGGGCCACCTCAATCCAGACCTGACATCAGTCAACCAGGAAGCCAAGCAGAGGCAGGTGGGGGCAGCAGTGGAGGGAGGAATGGACGCAGGTGGGGGTAGGTGGTCAGGCAGGCGGTCAGCGAGGGAACAAGGAGTTAGGGGTGACACCAAGCAGGGACGACTGACCCTCCCACCCTCCCCACCAGCGGCAGCTCCGGATCCTCCCTCAGTCGCTTCAGCCGCTCCTCCTCCGCCTGCACGAGCCGGAGGGGGGGAGGCAGGGAAGGCAGGAGGGGTGAGAGAGGTGGCAGAGGGGAAAGCCAATGGCGGCATGCAGGCGTGTGCTGGGTTGGGGCGACAAGCGGCTAGTTGTTGTTGTTCAGGGGGGGGACAGCAGCGCCTTCCTTGCTTGTCCTTTAGAGCACCCGGGCGCTGATGTGTGAGCAGCAACAGCAGCAACCGAAGCGCAGACCTGCTCCCCCCAACCCCTCACCCAGCCCCCACCCCCCACCAGCCCACACCTTGAGCGCCGCCTCGTGTTCCCGCAGGTATGTGTCGTACTCCTCCTGGCTGTACACCGCCCCCGCAGTCCAGGAGATGCCCGAGTGCCCCTGCCCGTAGTTGTCCATGATGTACGACAGACTGTTGCGCTTCAGCCAGCACTCGCCCTGTAGACGTGGGGGTGGGGGTGGGGGATGAGGGTCATGGGAGAGGGTCATGAGTGTACGGTGGTATAGGACCGGAGAGAGGAGACTGGAAGGAGGAGATGGGAGAGGGATGGGCGGGAACGTATGGGGCAGGAGTTAACCCGTCAGCATCAAGCGGAGGCCCCAGCAAGCACAGCGCTTTGGAGCGCCTCTCTTCCCTGCTTTGGCTCCCTCCCGTTCACCATCTTCCTTGTATTGCTGTTCCGACCACCCCCACCTCACCATAGCACCCCACCCACCTCACCCCCGCCCCAACCACCCCCCACCCCACCTTGGGTCTCGGCGGGGTGGTGTATCCGCACCCCTCCTCCCGCCCGCAGTAGACCCAGATGTTGCAGCCGGGGGAGGTGGCGCACGAATCGCAACACTCCGCAGCGCTGGCCTGGAGGGTGGTGGTGGGTGGGGTGTGAGGGAGGAGGGAGTGGGTGGGGGCGGTGTGACGGGGGTAGTGTGAGGGCGGTTAGTGGGGGGGCGGAGGGAGGTTAGTGGTATGTACCGTGGTAGGGAGGGAGGCTGGTAGGGAACACCGCTGGCCTGGCGGGTGCGACGTGTGACAGGGGTAGTGTAAGGGCGGTGACAGGAGGGAGCGAAGGGGAATCCAACCATCAAGACTACAGGCAAACCAGCCAGCCAGCAGAACCCAACGGCCCGTGTTTGCCGAAGCCAAGGCAACCGACGAGGGCAGGGAGAGGGTGGTGGCGAAGTGCAAGCCACGCAGTGGTGGTGTGCCCCCCAGGGCCCCTACCAGCTTAACCCGTATGAGGGGACCTCCTGGCGTACCTTGATGTTCTTGTCGCCCCAAGTTACCACGTCGCCGTGGTACTCGTTGTTGTCATCGATGTGACATTTGTCGCCCCCATTGCCGCTGCCGCTAGTGCTACTGCTTACGCTGCTGCTGCTCCCGGAATTCGAGTTGTCCGTTGTCTCACCTCCAGCACCGTTCACGACCATGCTTCCTGCCTCGCCTAGCCTTCTTGGCTGTTGGACTACATCGTGGTGGTGGTGGACTGGGGAATCGCGGGGTGTTTTCGAGCATTAGGTTTATTACCGAGCACGAGAAGCTTACAGCAAAATTCTTACCAGTATGCAGCGACCAAACCATAACGCCGACGGCCAGCGCGAGGCCCGCAAGCAGGATCAATGTGTGAACTGGTATTCCTGGACCTCCCTTACGGGAGGCATACCGGGTAGCTGATCTCATGATGGACTCTACTTTGCGCTAGTTCGCCATGCGGAACGGAAACGCGCGAGTTTTCGCGCAACAAGAGGCCGCTGTGAAAAGACGAAAGGCTCCTCCCGTTCAAAAGGAGCCAACACTTAAGAAAGACAACAACCAAGCAACTTTGTATTATAATAGGACAATCGTATAGCTGGAAGAACTGACAAGGAAGCCAAAAATACAAACTTTCAGAAATGGTTACCGGCCCTAGCTACCGGTAAGCTTTATCCCCAGTTATTGCTAAACTTGCGACAGCATACTAAAGAAACATAGGTAAGCATACCTAGAAACGTTACCGTAGCAACGACAAACTGGCTGTACGGGAGGAAGAAGTTCAAGAGCCAGAACCAAACAGATAGAGCATACCGGTACCATGTGCAGCAGAGACATACGTGAACATAGTCTTACGTGAAATTCAATTCTTTCCAATCCGTTTCCATGATATGGGCATCGATTCCCGAGCTCTGTAATCCAGAGGCCACTGCTTCGCACCCAACCACCAAATCCATCGCCCTCACCACCTGACCTTCACACCCTCCCATCTACCCACCCACACCTGCCACACAGCCCCAGCCATCCCCAACCCCATCCATGAGCCTCGTCCCTGCTCACGCCCACCACCCTGCAAGCCGCAGCCACCCACGCTCCAGCCACACCGCCGCCTGCTCCGCTGCCCCACACCCCGCACCGTACACCGCTCCTGCCGTACTGCCAACGAACTTCCCAACCACCTCGCCAATGCGGCCGGCGCTGGCTCCGAAACCGGCTCCGAAACCACCACCTTGCAGTACAAGGGTTCCTAGCGGCGGAGACTCCAGGGCCGCCCAGACTAGGACGCTCGCTGCCGCCAGCAGCAGCAGCGTTGTGGCCGCTAGTAGCCAACGTGTCTGTCGGCGACACGGGAAGCAAGCGGAGGAGGCGGCGCAAGAGGCAACGTAAGAGGCAAAAGATGAACACGGCGCGAGAGGATGTTCCAAACGGGACCGAATGTCACAGGGGAAGCTAGCGGATGGCAGGTACATACGGTATACGGCACACTCAGCCGTATCCAACAGCAGTCCACAACCCCACCTGCGACAGCCGCCGGCGCAGCTGCTGACGCTCCAGATCAGTCTCCGATGCGGCCTTCTCCGCTGCCTTATTGTACGTGTTGTTGTACGGATTTAGTACGATAGATAGTACGACAGGGTTGGGGGACCCCAGCAAGCGGCATCATCAGTGGACGCTATCGCGGCATACATAGCTTGTGCTCCCATCGCAACGCTAGGCGCCTTCCGTTACTGCAAATACTAGGGATGCAGCAAACTACCGGTATATGGCTAGGCCAAAGAAAAAGCTCTGATACCAACTACCAGACAAGTAAACGCCAGGTTACCTGGCGTGTAACTTCGGCCTCCACTAGACGCTGCTTCAACTCGAAAACCTGCCAGACCGGCAGCAAAAAGCGGAGCATGTACGCAGCAGCTTACCCACCGGAGACTGACCCACGGGTCAGTCGGGTCTGGGAAACCCGCATGCAGGCATGCCCTTGCACGCACACACCTTATTACACCGCACCACGCAATCCGCAACAAATGAGGCAGCAGGGCGTCCGTGCTCTCGCTCCCCAACACTCCAGCTTTCTTAGCGCACCTGGTGTTCAAGCTGCTGGTTTCGGGCCGCCTGGGGTGCAGGCCGCATGAGAAGCCGGAGGTTGCGGGGGTCCAAGGTGGGTTTCAGGGTAGGCCGCGGTGCAGGGGGAGGAGCGAGGAGGTGGGGCAGGGCAGGGAAGGTAGGAGGTTGCCGCAGGGAGTTCAAGGACAGCAAGTTTGAGGCTGGCATTGCTTTGTAAAGGCTGGAACACAGCTTAGTAAAAGCATCCTGCTTTGGCAGCTGCAGTCCCTGCAGAACTGCAGAAGCGCCTTACGCAGACGTTGCCGCGGCATCCTAACAGCCCGTGTTATGACACACAGATAGAGAGTCGCGATGCGCCATGGACCAAGCTTGCGGCGGCAAACCTGATTTCTATTTGCTTTTGCTCACCTCTTCTGGACCGTTGAAGCGGTGGTTAGCGGAGCCAGCAGCGCGGGCAGCGGTGGCGATTACGTTCCTACTTCTTGGCCCAGCTGTTACCAAAGTTGCCAGCGTCACCGCCGGCGGTGCTCGACCCAAGCGATGTTGTATAGGCCGCCAAATATTATAAGAACTAATTGACAACTCCCACTTCTGATTGCGAAATGCAGTTGTCGCAGAGCGAGAGAAACGACGAGGACCAAGCCTACTGTGGGAGCCGTTGCACATGAAACTAGCAGACATGAGTAAGAACTTGGAACTCTGTAGGGATTAAGGACTAAAAGAATGTGCGGGGAGGCAAAGGAGCTAGGACTATTCTTGTTGCGTACAGCACTTTGCTTGTGCCGCATGACTGACGGTCGCGTCAAAGGATCTGCTGATATGCGACGCCAAAAATGCAATAACAGTTATACCAGCTATGGGGTCTCATTAGGCTGTGAGCTGGTCATAAGACATGCGAACGACCCTTGGGTCCCAGCAACCAATCAATGAGTTAAAAGATTTTTTTTCAGCAGCACAAACGCCACAGCGTCGGATTGCGGCATCTGAGATGCGCCTGGATAACGCGGACTGACAATAGTGTGATAGCGATTTGCACAAGCCATGCAAGCAAGCAAGCAATACCGCCGACGGCAAGCATAGGCCCCCCGCCGCTTGCCGGCGGCCCGTCCGTGAGCCCATTGGCCCCAGAACTGTAAGGAGGACCACTTCAGGCAAGTTCAACATGCACGTGGCAAATGCAAGCTGAAGCCATCCCCGTTCCGCAGCAGCCGATATCTTGGCCTTAATCATCGCTTGCATGCTTGTAGGTATACGCCCACTTAAGGGCTGCTGTGCCCCATGACGGTATGCCAGATATGGCTTGATGTCGCGCGATTTCGTTCGTTTTCGTACGGCATTATCGAGGCGGAATCGTCTACAGCCGAAACCTTTTGCTTACGGAAATCTTTCTATGCTATCTGACGTCCAAGTAACTTTAGTATATGTCGACTCGAGCGGAAAGACGCGAAATACAAGACAGTCAAGTAAGTATAATATGCGCGGTTGCCCTGCGGAGTGAGCTGAACCATTTTGCAACATTAATAGGCAACATCCATATATCCTTTTTGCGATTCACAGTGGCAACGGAAGCTACTCGCTCGGATGGATAGTACGATTGCCACGGATTTCGTCCTGGTTAGGCATGGCGAGACGGACTGGAATGCGGAGACAAGGCTGCAAGGCCATCAAGATCCTCCGCTTAATGCAGTGGGCGTCGAACAAGCCGAGGAGGTCTGTACCGTCGAGCCCGGGTCTTGACTGTGCATGTGGATGCGGGAATCACCCACTCCCAAGCCCCGGAAGAAGACTAGCACTTACGAACAATCCCACCTGTCTCGCAGTTAGCCATGGTGCTCCAAAGAGAGGCCTTCCACGCCATGTACAGCTCGGACCTCCGGAGGGCATCACAGACTGCAGAAATTATAGCCGCACGCCGTCAAGACGGCATGCAGGTGCGTCCCCTCCGCATTCACAAATGAATGACCCCCCAAACCCCTCTCCCTCCTTCAACCCTTGACCAGTGCATGCCAGGTGCCACGCACCGCCCGGCTCCCGCCCTACCGGTGCCCCCCAGTCCCACCTCGCTCCATGCCTCAACCCCCCGCCCCTCCCCGCACCCCTCGCTGCCTGCCTCTTCCACGCCCCACCCCGCCCCGCCCCCCTCAGTAGATCCTCACCAGCCCCAACCTGCGCGAGCGCAAGCTGGGGGTGCTGGAGGGCCTCACTCGCGCGGAGGCGGTTGCAGCCCACCCCGCCGCCTTCCAGAACCTGCAGACCGCGGATGACGGGGTGCGGGTGCCGGGCGGCGGGGAGAGCATCCGAGACATGCGGGAGCGGGTGATTTCGGAGTTGCAGCGGATAGCGGGGGAGCACCCGGGTGGGTGGGGTGGGTGGGGGGTGTTGGAGGTTGTGCTGAGGGGTTGTGAGGGGTACCGGGAAGTGTGTGCGGGTTTGGGGCGTGGTGTGATGATGATGTGAGGCTGCACTGCAGGTACCGCAGGTGCACACGTTTTTATTCATTGCACGCATTAGAACTCTATGTAAGTTGATAAGATGAGAACCGCTTTTGGAAGCTGCATGCGAGTAGTATCTATCAATGAAGGACCCCACAGACGGCCCCGCGGCAATCAGAGTATGCATCGTACCGCCTTCCTTTTGCCGTACTATCACAGGTCAAAGCGTGCTGGTGGTTGCGCACGGCGGCGTGCTTCATCAAGTCTACAGACACGCGGTGGGGCACCCTTTCAGCGGCGCGATAGCAAACGCCTCCGTACACCGAATCCGGATCCAAGGCAGTAGCTGGGCGGTTGTGGAGTGGAATGCCGTGCAAACCCGAGTGCAAGCGGCGTCTGCTGGGCAGTTTGGAGGGAGGGCGAATGAGGGGTAGATGGTTGCGATGGAGGTGTTGCCATGCAGTCCCACGGTCGCTGGATGTATGTATGTGAGGGAGTTTGCGTGCTCTCGTGGCTTCACTTATCGTGGCTTTATTTATTGTGCTTCCTTAATTTTAGATGGGCGGTCAATAGACAATTACGCATGCATGTTTTGCAAGGCAGACTGGTTATTAGCCAACCTTGACCACCCCTCGTGCACCTTCGTGGCACAGTCCGCATGGCTTCGTGAACAGAAGATGAGCTAGATGCATGCGTGCCCCGTGTTAACACCGGTAGGGCCCCACAGTCGGCTGGATGAGCGTGCGAACACGTGAACACTTACACGGCTTTGCATAATGGGAGATGACCGGGGGGGTCGAGAACTCGAGATACCGGTACAAACCCTAGCATGCTGTGACATGCCCGATGCAAGCACGAGTGGCCCCTCCATGCTACCAGTCACTTTCCCTGTTCACTCATCGCTGTGATCCCACCCTCCCTCCACCCCGTACCCCTCCTCCCCAGCCACAACACACTTCTCCCCGCTCCGCCCTCAACGCCGGTTCCCCCCTATCGCCTCCCGCTGCTCCGATGTGAAGTTGTCGGGGCGAGTGGGCTTGGCGGGGCGGGCAGCCGCAATCACTCGCCGTCCGTACTCTGTTTCATGCAGCCCCACCGCCGCCAGCGCTTCCATGATCTGCATGCAGGCAGGCACACAGGACAAGTACAGCAGCGGATAATGAGGATTGGGGAAACAACACACTGACATCAGCAAGTAACAACACAGCAGCAAAGGCAAACACAAGAAGCTAGGCAATCCAGACACAACAGCAATACAGCACCAAGAATAACACTAGCTAGCCTGCAAGGACAACAGCGGCAGGACAACAGCAGCAGTCGCCATCCCAGCCCTCCTCTTCTGTCCCTCCTCTTTCCTCCTCCTCATCCCACCTTGAAGCGCTGGTCCCGAACCACTTGATCCGTGGTGTAGCCATTCACGGGGTGGAACGCGCCCTCCGACCGCTCCCCCATTGCAGCCAGCGCTGCGTTACTGGCCGCGGTGTGCGCCAGCAAGCGGGCGGGGTCGGCAGCCACCTCGGGGGCGACCAGGGCGGCGAGACGGGCCAGGCGGGCGGCGCGGGCGGCGGCGGCAGCTGCGGCGGCCTCTTGTCGCTCCTGGGGGAAGGGAAGCGAGGAGGGCAGGGCGGGAAAGGGAAGCGGGGAGGGAGGAAGGATGGGAGGAAGGAAGGAAGGAAGGGAGAGGGGCGGACCGCGAGGATGAGAACGCGAGTGTGTGTGGCGCGGTGTGAGAGGAGAACGGCCGTGAGGAGCAAGAGGATAATCACTAGTTCAGCATACCCTTGCAACTCGGTATACCCGAACTCCATATCGGTACTCCATACTACTGAAGGGACACCAGTACGCGTCCTCCTCCGTACCTTGGCTTGTTCCTGCCGTTCCAGGTATTCCGCCTGTCGTACTTCCACTCGTTCCCGGTTGTACACCGCCTGCTGCTCCGCCACCAGGGCCGCCTGCCGCTCCTCCTCCGCCGCCGCGGCAGCCGCCTCCGCCTGCTGCCGCTCTAGCTCGGCCCTGAAGGCGTAGCGGGGGAAACAATACATGAGAAGTGAAGCAACTGGAGGGGGGGTGCCGACCAATGGGAGGGTCTCGTCGGAGGTGAGGGAGACAGCAGCGGGCAGAGAATATAGCGGTAATAAGAGAATCCAATTCCGTCCCGCCCCTTTGCAGAAGGCAGTATGGTGCCCCCCGGTACCCCGCGGCAGAAGAAGAAGGATGCAACGGCGACGACGGCGACATCGGGAGCGTGTATCTTAGGGGATCTCAGCCAACAGGGTTGTGCACTTGCCGTACCCATGCCGTGCAGAACAAATGCCGTACAGATGCCGTACACGTACCTGTATGCTGCTACCATGTCCCGCTTGAGCGCCTTCTCCTGACGCGCCCGGGACTCCGCTGCGGCCGCCGCCTCCGCCTCCGCCGCCTGCCGCGCCGCCCGCTCAGCCGCCACCACCTCGTCCTCGCGAGCCCGCTCCGCTAGCAGCTCCTGGGGGGGTGCGTGTTGCGTGGTGTGTGAGGGTTGCATGTCGTGAGGAGGGGGTTGCAAGGACCGGTGTGATCGACCAACTGACCAAGCAGCCGTACGTCCCACCACCACCCTGTCGTACCTCCAGCTCGTCACGCGCCCGCTCCCGAACCAGCTCTGCTACCAGCCTGTGTGTAGGGACAGAGGAACCGGGTGACCCACGGGTCAGAACGTCGACAATGCACTGAGTGGATCTAGCGCTGGTTTCAGCACGTTGGGAGGCACCCTGTGTCATCACCATTGGTCCCATCAGATATGCCTTTCTATCAACAGGACCTCCACATGCAAGCGCTCAAGTACAGCAAACGAACGAACGAACGATTTCCCTCAATGCACGGCACCTGTCAGCTGCTGCCTCGGCCTGTGCCAGGAACGCCGCCTCGCTCTCCTGCACGGACAACACGGCGGCATGCATGCGCGTCATAACATAACAACGTAACAAGGTCCAGCGTCCAGCACGCAAAACAGCACAGCGGCAGCAGGAGCGCTACACCCAACGCCGTGGAAGGCGGCCACGGTCTTTGACTTCGACCCCATCGCAGTTTTTAACGCCATCCAAGTTCATAACCCTGCCCCCAGACCTGCAGGAAGCTGGCGCTGTCTTCCAGGAACTGCCGCCGCTCGCGCTCCCAGCCCTCCGCCAGGTCCCTCCGCCGCCGCGCCGCCAGCCGCGAGGAAGTGGCCCAGGCCTCGTGCGACCGCAGCTGGGCGAGGGAGGGGCGCGAGGGCAGCAGGCGGCCGATGCGAGCCAGCATGTCGTCGCGAGGGAGGTTCCTGGGGCGGGTTGAGTGGAAGGAGGGAGGAACGGAGGGAGGGAGGAAGGAAGAGGGGAGGGACGACGGGAGGGGAGAGGGAAGGGTGATTGACAAGAAAAAGTAGTTCAGTTGGAGCAAGGGGAGGCAGGCACACAGCGCACGACGGAGCGCTGCCGGTGCGATAGTACTCTGGGGCAGAGAGGGGCACGGAACACGTCACGGAACACGCCACGGAACACGTCACGGAACACGGCGCGGCATACGTCGGCACGGATTACTGCACGGAATACGTCGGCACCTGGTACACCACCACTCACTTGCCGCTCTGCCCTCCCTCTCGCAGCAGTCTATCCCGGTGCCGAACGAACGCCGAGTGCTCCTCCGCCGACCAACCGCCGTAACCGCTGAGCAACCACGAAACCGCCGCGCTGCTACTGCTGCTGCTGCTGTTACCACCACCACCACCACTACCACCGCCCAACAAGGAACCAGGTTCCGGGCAAGCCGTCATGCACCATTCCGTGTCGTTGCTGCCGCCGCCACCAGCACTAGTACTGGCACCGCCGCTACCACAGCTGCCAGTACCGGCTCCCGCCTTCCCTCCTGGTCTTGCAGGCCCCGCCACTGCCGCTGTTCCCCGCTGTTGTTGGTGCTGCTGCTGTGGCAGCTGTCTTGGTTGCTGTGTGGATGCTGTTGCTGGGGATTGCGCGCTGGAGGAGGCGGAGGTGCTAGCGAACAGGTTGGAGGCGGTCCGCTCGGTTTCCAGCCTCCAGGTCTCTAACCGCTCCAGGTAGTTGTTCTACAAGGGGCACAGGACGGGAAAGTACGGTAATCGGGAAACGCAACAAGTTTCGGAGTGAAGTTTGACATGGCGACAGCGCGCCTCATTCCCGGGCATCGGGAGAAGAAGAAGGACAACGAGAGCGACGAAGAGGGGATGCCAGCAATGAACAGCAAGCGCACCCGCAGCACCGCATGCATACCGTTAACTTCCCAATTTCTTTCCCATTCGCCACACGCCATGAGCACAGGAGCACACGCGACGCAAGAGGGGTGCTGCTGATGTAGCCCACCGGACACCTCTTTCTTCCTGGACCTTCCGAACTCATTCGGACAACGCAGCCTTCCCAACCTTTTCCAGGAACACCGGCTGCCGCACCAGCCTCCCGCCCCAACCCACACGCGGTGTATCCCTCCCTCCCCTCCTTTCTTGCCCCCCCACCTGCAGCGCCAGGAGCACCTCCCGAATGCGTTCCTTGATGTCCGGGGACGCCACCGGATACCTGCCACACAGCAGGGGGGGGCACAGCAGGGGGGGGGGCACAGCAGGGGGCACAGCAGGGACTGCCGGTCAGCCCAGGGTCAGCCAGGAAGCCAAGAAGCTGCGCTTTTGCCTGACCAGCCCAGTTGCATGCTGCCCCCTCCCTCCAGGCCGCCCTCAGATACGCAGACCGCCCCCCCACCATCACCAGCACCAGCACCATCGCCGCACCCACCTAGCCAGCATGCGCTCCAGCTCCTCCAGGTCCTCTCCGCGACTATCGCCCGGGCCGGGCAACGGCACGAGATCACCTCCTCCACCTCCGCCTCCTCCGCTGCTACCCTCTCCCACCTGCCCCTCTGCCTGCCCCCCGGCCAGGGCTCCCAGCCCGGCTCCCGGTGTCGCGAGTGCTGAGGGCCAGGCGTCCCGTAGTTCCGAGGTTAGGGTCGCCGCCTCCCTGCATGGCCGGCATGGGGGGTTAGGCTAACTGAGCCGCGAAGAACCAGGCATGGGGGGGGTGGAGCGGTGGAGCGGGGACGCGGGGGGGTCGGTGGGGCTTACTAAGCAGGCAGGAGAAGGGAGTCGGAGTGGAACCAACCAAGGGGTTCAAGGAGAAGGGGGCCGCGGCAGGGTCAAGGCTCATGGGGGTCATGGCTCATGGCTGTATCACCCATTACTCTTTACCCCTCCCATTTCCCTTTGCCCTCCCTCCCTCCCTCCCGGCCAGGCCTCCCTCCCTCCCCAGCAACGACTACCGGAACTCACTCCCCCAGCTGCCCCAGAGCGGCGGCCAGCTCCTGGCCCAACACAGCCATCTCGTTCTGCAGGGGGGGCGAGCGCTCGAGTCAAGGCTGGAGTAAAGGGGGCATCCAGGGGACCGTCCAAGGGACCATGGCGAGGCAGTGTGCATGGGGTTACTCGCAAGGTGCTGGATTCGTCGTAGCTGCAAAGCTGCAGTATGGTGAGGGGCTAAGGGGCGAGGCGTTTTCCTTTCCGGGTGTTCCCGAGCTGTCTCCCACTCCGCATCGCTTACTTTGAGAGCGCTAGCCTCCTTGGAAAACTGCGAGGGTGCGCCGTACGCTCGGAAGCTAGCGTGTACGGAAGAGAGGCCCTTGACCCGGGACCGAAGCTGCGCGCGTTCCGAGCGACATGCATCGGACTGGGTGTGCAGCAGTGAGAGGGCTTCTGCCGCCTCTCGCAACTCAGTGCTCGGCTGCTCCGCTAGCTGCTGCAGGCATGTTGTTAGCTCCCGCTCAGCGTCGTCTTGCTCGTTCTGAGCCAAGGCGGGAAGGGGTTTGGTGACGGGTGCAAACAAAGGAGATGGGTCAACTAAAGGACTTGGATGTACGAGTGCTCGGACTTGGATCCTTACGGATCGTGGGTAACAAAGCGATGATTGTTGCAATAGCGGATATGGGTCTGCAAGGCATGGTTGCCCCTGATAGTGTCAGTTCTACGTGAAATTACCTGCAATTGCTGGTACGCAAGTAGCCATTCCGTCTTTGCCGCAGAGGCACCAAGCTTCCCGCGCTGCTCTGCTACAAACCCTTTAAGTTTGTTCGCCTTTTCCAAGAAGTTTGGCCCCGCATTAAGCAGCGACGATGGCGAAAAGTTGGGATCCGCCTTTAACTTCCGAAGCAGCGCAATATCCGCACGAGGTCCGCGGTTTGATGATCGAGACATTGCACAGTTAGACGCTGCTCGTTTGGAAAACGTATTGCAAGCTGCGGGCGCACATTGGTCTACCGCGGCCACTGTCAAGTGCAACGATACTGGCCCTAATGTGCTAAATAAAGCTAATAATGTGAGCACGAAAACTGAAATGCTGTTTCGGCCGTAAATGCGGTCTTATAGCGGCCCCCTGCCTTGTAGAACGGTGACTAGGTCTTCGACAGTTATCGGCATTACTTTAATTTGTCAGCACGCAATAGGAGAGGCGGAAGGTACTATGTCAACTGGCCCTACAACATAACGCCTGTTAGGCTGCGACGCCTGGACTCCTGTACAGGTAGTACGGGCCTTAGTAACAATGCGTAACTGTGGATTCCACCCGTCCCAGGCTGAATGTACTTTCATCACTTGAAGATATACTATTGATCCCAATGACTTATATTTGTGGCATAGCCCCTCACCCTTGTTGTATGTGCTCCGGTGCCCCAGTCCTCCTGCACCCCTTCTCATCAGCCAAGCCCATGCTGGCCTCATATGACGCCATGCGTGCATCCGTTCGGCCAACACTATTGATCTTTTACTGACCTTGTGACCATACGCATCGTGGTGATTGTTGGGGTTGGCCTCCTCCAGACGGTAATTATATGCACTGTTTTAGGCTACTGGCGCCAAGCAAGGCAGGACCCGTCCGCACCTCTTCCATTTGCATTACTCCACTCCAGGGCAAGCCCACATTACAGATCCCCACGATAGACCACCAAGCCTCACCGCCTTCCCCACTGCCCCAGGGCGCTACACGTATCCCTTCATGTCTGCTCCAGCCATGACCATTACATACAGCCCACGTACGTATGGCCCTGCCGCCGCTAACACGTCAACACGGTCATACCACGCCCTGCATGGCCGGGTGCCCCAGCACCTCGCCCACCCCCCCTCTGCTGCCCAACCGCATGTCGGGCCGGCACCGCAGCAGCGCGCGCACCCACTGCTGCATGCTGGGGCTCACCTGCATCGGGGGCGTGAGGGGGTGAGATTGGGCTGAAGCAGGCGAGGTAAGGATCCGCTGAGCAGGTTTTTAAGAACGAACGAAGGGACCGGCTGTTTGCATGCACGACCATGCATGCATGCACGCCGGACATGCCTGCATGCTTCATCTTTGTGTAAGCATAGCGCTTGCGCGCATGGAATATCATGACACAGGAATATCATGACATGTCCTGACGAGCGAGCTATGGAAAACCGCGGCAACCGGCGCCTACATCCTACCAGCAGTTTGAACCACGGCAGCCCCACCTGAGGCCCCCCATCCGCGGGTGGGGGAAAGGCCGGCGTATGGTGGGCCATGCGCATGAGCAGTGCCTCCAGGGTGGCCCCCATGTACGGCGGTCTGCCGTACAAGAGCTCGTACGACAGCACACCCAGGGCCCACCAGTCACTTGCGGGAGAGTATGCAGCAGGGCCGTCCTGCGGGCGGGTGCCAGTACGGGTAGCTTGTGGTTGGGTGAGGTACCGGCAGCCAGACAAAGTGCCTAAGTAAGCACCCACCTGCAGGAGCTCGTAGGCTAGGTACTCCGCAGTTCCCCAAATAGTGCGCTCCGAGGCCGGCTGCGAAGTGGCTGCGGTTACCCCTGTTGTAGGTGCTGTCCTGCTCCCAGGTGCGGCAGCGACTGCAGTACAGGCGGCGGTACGAACGGCCGCAACGGCTGCTTCGCAGTTGTCGTACCCGGGCAGGTCGCGGCAAAGGTCTAGATCCAGCAAGACCACCCTGTCGGGATCCTGCAAATGGCGTACAGTTGTCGTACAAATGTCGTACAGATAGAAAACAGGTGGAACTATTAATAACCACGTTCGGCAGTCTATATCGGTATTAAGATGAGTCCGGCATGCCGGGCACAAACTTTGTTCTTGCGGGACCAATTGCAATACCGGTAGCGCACAAAGAAGTCCTCTAAGCAGCAGCGACGTAGCCCTCAAAGCCCAAAACCGCCGCCCGGAGGCTTTGACCAGGACTCTTACCTCTTCAGAAGCGTCTAAAACGACGTTCTCGGCCTGCGCGGCAGCACGGGAGACTGGAGATCAGGCATTGATGAGCAGTCCGAAGGCCCGGAAACACGCTTAAAACATCCTCACACCTTGACCTGCACACGCCCTTTCGGTCCGTAAACCCTGACAGGCCGTCAACACAGCCCCCCACCCACCTTGAGGTCCACACACAGCAGCCCCGCTGCATGCAGCTGCCCCAGAGCGACCGTCACCCCGCCCACCAAGCGGCGAACCCGGGCCTGTGCGGGCAGCGGTGCGGGCGGACAAGGCGGTATGTCAGCATGGCACGTACGGTGTACGGCAGCGGTGCCCCACATCTCGTTTCATTTTCTTTTCCTCCTTTGCATGATGAGGTTGATGACCCCCCCTGCCGATTCCCCAGTTTTGTTTCCTTGTTTCCATGTGGAACCATCACCTGCTGCTGCTGCTTCCAAGGCGGCCTGCTGGCTTACCTCCGGCAGCCTTCCCGCCATGCCCTCCTTCTGCCTGAGTTCCGCTAGGCATGGACCCTTACATAGCTGGATGGGAGGAAGAGGGAAGAGAAAAGAGCGAAAGAAGCTCACACCGTGGAGATTGCGGTACGGCAGTGGAGATTGCGGTACGGCAGTGGAGATTGCGGTACGGCAGTGGAGATTGCGGTACGGCAGTGGAGATTGCGGTACGGCAGTGGAGATTGCGGTACGGCAGTACGGTAGTATGCAGGACTCAGCATAGCTGTCAGAGTTTCAGCTCGGGCGTGTGTGCAGGTGGCATACAACGCATGCGGCCCAAGGGATTTAAGGGAAGCAAGCCAGCACTCGCCACACTACCGGTACCACTGGCTTTTCATGTCCTCACCTGCATTACGAATAGTACTTCATCCGTGGAGTTGTCGTACAGGCACGCAAAGTGCCGTACAACTCCAGTTGGGTGTGGTGACACCGATGATAGCACGCGAGCAGCAGCCGCTTCCCGTGCTACTCGCTGTAAGAGGGGAGCGGCAAGAAGTGTGTTAGTAACGTCTGAAAAGGGTGTGCCAAGACGTGCGTGGGCAGTACGGCACGGACTCCTGCCGTGAACTGTGCAGTCGCCCCCTTACACCCTAGGACACTGAGAGAACCAATGCCTTGCAGCACCTGCAAAATGGTCACACGCTTCTCCGCTGATGCCGGCAGGCGCACTCTTTTGACGGCGAAGCACTCGCGGGTGGCTGGACACTCGGCATGTTGTACCCTGGAGACATGTATGTATAAGCTGGCATGAGTGTTATATAAGGAGAACACCTTAAGGACCCTTTTTTTAATCTTGTCCAAGCTAACAATTGTGCATTGCTCGTTGGAAATACAATGGAAGGCTCCGAACCATCGGAAGTTGGGTCACCCCTTTCGCGTCTGACCTGCCAAGGCTTCCTTGACCCAATTCATGGGCAAACTTGAAGGCATTAACACGTCGAAGCGCAGAGTCAAGATCGCTCGCGAATCCAGGGACAGAGAAGCAAAATGGCTGCATTAGAGCAGCAAAACAAAGCAATCGCAAAGACGATAGCGAGTGTACAATGACTTAAGAAAGCTTAATGCTTGTCGGATGCGTCTGGCGATTGTATGCTTGCTTTGTACGATTACATGCTGAGCCGTGCTGCGCACCCAACGCGTTGCGACATAGCGCATATCTTCTATGCTAATGTTTTTGTTATACAAGGCTATAGTACTGTGCAGTGATGTTAAAGAGTATTTCAGGCTAGTCGCCTGTCGGAGCTGGAATTGTTTTTGACACGACTTTTTTACTGCAGTATCTGCTTACGATGCAGCAAGTAATGTAGCTTACCACACGTATTCAGTGCGCAGTGTACTTGCTGAGCCTATCTGACGACCTGCGTTTGGGCGAATGGAAATCGGGGAGTGCATTTTGCTTGCGAGAGGCAATGCTAGCAGGTCAGTGGCTAAGAACGGCGACTCACTCTACTATTTCCCAGAAACAAGATGCTACGATGTGCACTTTGTGCGCTTTGGTCGTCTACCGACTGCGTTGGTCGTCTACCTTACATGAAGGCAAATCCCGGCAGCGGCTGAGCTGGAGTTGCTCTTCAAAGGAACGGGAAAGAAAGCGGCGCTACACCTAGTATGGGTTTCACAGGTGGGCGCTGCGCTGCTTCTCGTTCTCCCTTGCGCACCATTGATAAGCATTACCTCCTCCATTGCCTTTACAGACGGGCGGCGGCGCCGATACTCCTGGCGGCGGCATTCCAAATAGTGGACGGCATTCATCAGCCGCTTATGACGCCCCCGTCGTTGCCGTTGTGGACCGAGCCCTCACCAACCGCGCTCCACACTTGCGGCAAAATTCCAGGGGCTTACGCGACGCAGCAGGCCGTCTGCTGTCCACCGCTGCAGCTGGGCTGGTGAAGCTGCGGGTAGGTGCGGGTGTACGGCAGCGCTCCAGGGAAAGCAGCAACCCAAAGGATGAACCGTGGGACTTCCAATGGGGTGCGGAAACACGAACCTTCCCAGTACGGCACCGGTAAACCTTGGATAAGAGCCCACTCAATAATCGAATGTGTTTGTAGTTGGCAGTGCCTGCCATCAAAAAAGGTGCCGGTACTTGTTTCCCTTCGCAACCTGCCTTCCCTATCCATGCAGGTGGTTTCGGTGCGACCCGCGCCGACCCATGGGTCCGGCGTCCTGGAGATAGCCGCTGCCGTAGTGCTTCTGCCCTCCGCCTTTGACGCAGTCATCCCGAAGCACACGCCCACACGGGCAGCCATGGGCCTCATGAGCGAGCAGCTGGCAGCAGCGGCGGCGGCAGCGGCGTTGGCTTCATCTCTAGTTGAGATTGTGGAGATGCTGGAAGATGGAGGTCCTCCGGAATCAGAAGACGACGATGGTGGCCCCCTGGGCAGCCAGGATCCCGCGGAGGCGGCCGCCGCCGCCGATGCAGCCGCCTTTAATGGCGTTGACGGAGGACCCGCGGGAGCTAATGGCCCGTCTACCTCTGCCGCTGCGGCAGCGGCAGCGGGCCGCGGCCGCCCCTCGACCTCTGCAGCTGCCGCCGCGGATGTAGACATGACAGGGGGTGATGCCGCGGGTCACCACCATGACGAGGAGGAGGAGGAGGAGGAGCCCCAACAGGATGCCACGGAGGGGGCAGCGGCGGCGGCTCGTAACGATGTGCGCGACGAGGTGTTTGACATTGTGGCCCCACGTGACTGGAGCGTCACGCACCCTGATCCTCCGGGTGGGGGCAGGGGTTGGGGTGCTCTGGGGCGGGGACGGCTGGAGCAGCAGGAGGATGAGGTGGTGGAGGGGACAGAGTGCGTGAGAAACTGAAGGCGTGGTGGTTACGTGTGCGGTCCGAGAGTGAGGTGCCGGGAATTTACATAGGGGGCTGTGGTGGTTGCGTCTGATTGCGGAGGAAACTGGCCGCGAGGGAGAATGCACCGTAAACCCTTCACCCCCTTCTCACCCACTGCTGCCCTCTGCTGATCCCCTTTCCCGCCTCCCTTCCGCCAGGCCTCAAGTGCCGGCTCTACCGCTACCAGCAGCGCGCCCTGGCCTGGATGGTTTGGCGCGAAACGCAACCGGAGCTGGGTCCCGAAGGATGCGAGGACGGAGAAGGCCGAGGAGGCGACCCAGCAGCAGCAGCCGCATCCTCATCAGCGGACGGCCGGGTGCCTGCGCCATCGTCGTCAGCAGCAGCAGCGGCGGCAGCAGCAGCAACCGCACATCTAGGCGACTTTGCGACCCAGGACCTCTTCTGGCGGCGAGCAACGCTGCGTGACGGCCAGGAGCTGTGGATCAGTCCCTTCCCGGGCGGCGGGGTACGGAAGGACCCACCGCCGCCGCCGCCGCGGCAGCGCGTGGGGATCTTGGCTGAGGAGATGGGGTTGGGAAAGACAGTGGAGGTGATCGCGCTCATGCTGGCGCGGCCGCCGCCGCCGCCGGCGCTTCGGTCGTCGTCAAAGGGGTCCTTGTCGTCGTACGACGGCACTGCTGCTGCCGGCGGTAGCGGTAGCGGCAGTGGTGACGGCGGTGGTGAGGGCAACGGCAACGGTGGGACAAATGCTGCGGGAGGCGGCGAAGGGAGCGGCAGGGGCGGCTCACGTGGAGGTGCAGGGAGAGGCGTTGATGGCGGCGGCGGAGAAAGCGGTGGAGGTGGCGGCGGGGCCAGTGGGAGGCTGCCGGGCCCCAGTCTGATTGTGGTTCCTGCACCGCTGCTGCAGCAGTGGTCGGAGGAGCTCGCGCGGCACAGCAACCTAAAGGTGGGATACGCGGGCTCACAGGGTGCCGGGCTTACACCTGGGCTTGCATGGGAATAGGCGTGCGTGCATGATGGGCCGAGCAGGGGCGGGAGCGGGAGCTGCATCTGTGCCTAGACATGACTCCGTGGCCCCTTCGGCCGGCGCCCTGAACCGCTAATTACATCACCTTCCTGTGCTCGAATTGCGATTACGATACCGTATTCGCATGTGTTCCTTTTAAATCTTATGGTCGCCCTTTTTGGCTGGCGATGGTGGTTTACCGTGTTGGGTGGTGGTGGTTGGATTGCTGCCGTTGTTGCAGGTGGTGGTGTACGATGGACTCAAATGGCAGAACCAGCAAACGCAGGAGAAGGAGAAGGCCAAGGCAAAGTAAGCCAGCCTGCGGTATCTGCCGTTGACTTCACCCCGGTATACCGTTTGTATGTAATGGGGTTTGACATGGCAAAAGCTATTGCGGTACCACTAGTCGTAATGCCGTACATGTACCGTGCATTTTATCATATATCTACCGTACATTTACCGCGCATTTGCCGTGCATTTGTTGTACAATCCGCCGCTGCCTGCAGGGAGGCGAAGCGCCTAGCGGTGGAGCGGGAGAAGCAGGCCAAGATCGCGGCACGTGAGGCCAAAGCTCGGGAGCGGGAGGCCAAGCGGCAGCAGCAGGCACGAGCGAGGGCGGAACGGGAGGCTGCGAGGCAGCGGAATGCGGCCGCTGCTGCAGCGGGAGCCAGCGGCAGCGGCGGGACCAGGAAAAACGGGAGGAGGAAGAGCAAGCTGGGCGGAGCGGAGAGAGAAGCCAAGAAGGGGCGGCGCAGTAGCAGCAGTCGCGCACGGCATGAGGATGACGATGGCGATGATGATGATGACGACGGCATCATTGACTTGTTGGAATCGGAAGAAAGAGATGGAGGGGACAGTAGTGAAGAAGACGATGACAGCGAGGACGAGTCGTACGAGGTTGGGAAGTCGTACAACAAGCGGACTCGGCGCAACAGCAGCAATAACAGCAACAGCAAACGACAACGGCGCGGATCGGAACCGCCGCCTCGACGAGCATCAGAAGCCGACAACGGGGCAGCCGCCGCCGCTGCCCCCGCAGCCTCCGCATTAGCCCCCGCCGACGGGGCTGGGCCCTCCACCTCCGCAGCCGCTGCAGCAGCCGCAGGCCCCTCGATGTCCGCAGCAGCAGCCGCAGTACCCCCTACCGCAGCCGCTGCCACCACCACGCTACTTCCAGCCTCCGCAGCCAACCCATCCACAGCCAACCCGCCGCCGCCGCTGTCCCGCCTTGAGCTGTACCAGCGGGAGCTGGTTGCGGCTCTGTACGCGGGCACCCCGCTGTGCCCCCCCAGTTGCGATCCGCAGGCGGAGGCGGCGGAGGCGCTGGCGGGGCTGCTGGGGGCGGAGGTGGTGCTGACCACGTATGCGGTGAGGGGGGGGGTCCCGAAGTAGACCAAACCATAGGTGGGGAGAAGAGGTGGTGAGAGGAGGAGAAGGGTGAGAGGAGTTGTGGTGAAGTTGCTGCTGTGTGATGACCTGAGATTCCCTCGCGCCGCCGCCACCCCATCCCTCATTGCTGCTAACGCCACATTGCGGATTAAAAACAGCAGCCCAACAAGTGTCTTGAAAACTAATACGTCTGCCCGCTAGTACGGACTTCATTAGCCATTTACCCCAGCCACCTCTACCCACCTGCCCACCCGCCTGCCCAGGTCCTGCGCGAGGAGGTGCACTACAGCCCGGGCAGCCAGCGGGGTGTGCTGTCGGGGCTGCGATACGAGAAGAAGTACGCCGTACCCGAGTCCCCGCTGATGCAGGTGGGTGGTGGGGGAGGAACCACTTACGATGCAGGTGGGTGGGTGGGTGGGTGCATGCATGCAAGGCAGCGCATGTGCTTTGCTTGCTTGCTGGGTTACCGCAAAGCGAGTACTGCTCCCTGCCCCTTGCTCCGCTCCGTGTTCCCGTGACAAACTCCGCTGCATTTCCGTGCATCGGCAGCAGCTCACAGCCCGTAGCGCTCAAGTTACCATAGCTCTAACCCAAGCAAGTCTTTAACCGCATGCCAGATGCCGCATGTCAGGTGCAAGCATGCACCCCCACCCCTCCTGACCGCCCCCCAGGTCCGGTGGTACCGACTGGTGCTCGACGAGGCCCAGATGGCTGGGCACTCCATGTCGCACGTGGCGGTCATGGCAGCGCGGATGGAGGCGGAACACAGGTGGGTGTGTTTAGGAACACTAAAGGCCGCGAGGAAGAACTGGATTGTCGGAAGATGATGTCCCCACTAAATATGCCACGGGAAGATGCCGTCGACTCGTCGTATATAGATCCTCACCCTCCTCCTCCACTCCACTCCACTCGACCCACCTGCCCACCAACAGGTGGTGTGTGACGGGTACGCCCATCGGTCCGGGCGGGCTGGAAGACATCTTGGGGCTCGTACGGATCCTGCGGTACACACCGTACGATGATCCGCTGGTTTTCAGGTACGGCATGGTTAATCGCACGTACGGCAGTACGGGTAATGTAATCATGCCATGTACCGGCCGTGCCCTACCTGCCACGCTGCTAAAAGAATTGCAACCGCCAAGGGCGAGCGCCCGACTCTCCCTTGCCGTGCTGCTATTTATACCAACGTATTCAATGCTGGTCGAAGACCTCGCAGCTTGCAACACCAACCAACCAATAACAACATAGATCTTACTTTCATGCCCACCCGGAATGCTATCGTACGGCAACTCGTACCCCAAAAACCACCTTTCCGCTGCTCTCTCCATCCGTCCTCCCTGTTACTGCTCGAACAACTCCTTTTTGCCCCGCTCCGTCCGCATACCGTACAACACGGTACGCTGGTCCTTATATTAATTGAACTTTGTACATTTTGTACAACAAAAGGCGGTTGATTTCGGAGCCGTACAAGTCGGGTTCCTCGGAGGGCCGTTCCCGACTTGCAGCTCTCCTCAAGCCCATCATGTGGCGCAACAGCAAGGCGGTGCAGGCGCTGGACCACCCGCTGCCGCCCAGGACGCTGCAGGTGGGGTATTAGGTAACCTGAGCCGTGAGGTGGGGTGCGTGGGGTGCTGGGGTGTGTTGTGATGCGTTTAGCCCTGCACCTGGTGTGTTCCACCGCGGCATGTAATGCAGGACGCTAGGAGGTGCTTTCAATGCCGGGGTATTGTGTACCTTCCGTAATTAGTAGTTGCTATTACTGCGGGTACTGCTCCGGAGTACTGCTCCTGTCACTAAGGAACCTGCTGCTGTAACCTGCTGCTGCGGATGCTCCAGGAAGCACACCTGCGGTTCTCCGCGGCAGAGGAGGCCTTCTATGAGGTCATACTTGGGGAGACGCGCCGGGCCTTCGATGAAATGACCTCACACCAGCGCCAACAGCAGCAGCAACAACAACAAGACCAAGAGCAGCAGCAACAGCAGCAACAAGGTAGCCAGCAGCAGCAGCGGCGGCCTGCAGACGGCCCCCTTGACCTCACGGGAGACGATGACGCTGGTCACCAGGGTCGGGACGGGGGGCATGCACACGCTGCCCACGCTAACAGCACTCCTGCTGCTGCTGCTGCTGCCGGGGCGGAGAAGAAGAAGCACCCGCGGGCAAACAACAGGCGGCGTCGCGGTGAGGTTTGGCGGGGAGGGAGGGAGGGTGGGCTGGAGGGTCGGGGTCTGTTGGAGCTCCCATCCTATTATGCTCAGCCGTCAGCCCCAAAGCCCCTTGGGGTCCCCACCCGCTCTGAACCCCTGGCCCCTGCCTCCTTCTTCTCCTCCTCCTGCTGCTGGCCGGTGCTGCAACAGCCCATGCACACCCACCCTTCCTTTGCCTCCCCCTCGCTTCACCCCTTGCCTCCCATCCATCTCCCCCCTCGTCATTCCCAACCACCAACCTCCTTTTCCATCATATCCACCTCCCTCCCTTGTCAACGCAACCATCCCCCTCCCTTTTCATTCCACCCATCCTCTTCCCTCTACCCACTCCTACTGCTGCCCCGCCCCTCAACACATCACCTCACCTCAAGACCGCGGTGCCGAGCTGGTCCAGGAGGCTCACGGCGAGCTGCACCAGCTGCGACTAGCCTGTGTGCACCCCAAGCTAACCCGCTACTGGCGCCAGATGGCCTCGGAGCTGGGACTGGGGGCGGGCGGGGGCGGGGGACATGGGCATGGGGGGGCACATGGAGGGGGAGGGGGGGCGCATGCAGGGGGGGCGCTGCCGTCGATTGATGAGCTAATGGCTAGGCTGCGGGACAAGTCGCAGCTGCAGCTGCAGGTGAGGGAAGAGGGAAAGGAGGAGGAGGAAGAAGAAGAAGACCCAATGTGTTGGATGAGGGAGGGAGTGAGGGAACATGAAGAAGGGTCGGAGGAGAGGCGACCGTTGCCTTTGCAGGCCTGCCCCCCCCCCCTTTCTGCGCAAAACAACTTCCCATTATCCTGTTCAGATAAATTTACCTCCACCCTTGCCTCTCGGCACCCTCTCTTCGTTACTTTTACAGAACGCGGAACGAGACCTCTGCATGGTGCTCAACGCGCTCGCCGCCCGCCTGGCTGCAACCGCACGCAAGCTGGGCGCCATGGCAACCAAACGTGCGGCTCAGGAGGCGGCGGGGGCCCTGCCCTCGCCGTCAAAGAAGACCCCTGGAGAGGAACAGCGGCCACAGAAGCGAGCGAAGAAGCAGACGGGGGCAACGACAACTGCGGCAACGGCGGTGGTGGAGGAAGGCGAGGCGGCGGCAGGGGCTGAGGAGGCGAAGGGTGGTGACGCGGCTGCTGCGGAGGGGGAAGCGGCGGTGCCGGCGTTTCGATACAATGCCAGCGGCAAGAGCGCGGGTGGGTGGTGGTGTTCTGTTCCTGCCTTCACCTCGCACTTTTTCCCACCCTCGCACTTTCTATTGTTTGTCGCTGTCGCTCTAGACCTCGGTGTATCCAATAATCCAAAACACAATTGAGCAGCCAAGCTTGGACCTGCACCGCATCCGTGCTTTTCCACCACGCACCGCACCATGTTGCTTATCCTGAATCCTGCTTATCCTAAGTACTACTCAAGGCGTCCCTGCCTTTTCCCCTGCCACGCTCCGCCCCACCCTTCCTCAGCCGAGCTAGCTGCAGACGGCCAACGCATGCTGCGGGAGGTGGCGGAGATGCTTGAGACCAGCTGGGCGGTGGGGGAGAACGGCATCGAGGCGGCGGAGGGGGCTGCGGCGGCGGGAGAGGGAGAGGGCGCAGCAGCAGCAGCAGGGGAGGGCGGGGATGTGGAGATCCAAGCGGCTGATGCGAGTATCAGGGCTTGGCGTCTGGTGCAGGTGGGTAAGGGAGGAAGTGAATGACAAGTGCAGCAACGGAGTGGAAGGGTAGGGGTAGGCTGTTGGGGCTGGGTGGGCGGGTGCGGCTGTTGCCGTACATGCGTGTTTCCACAGCCGCCGTTGGGAGTATACCGTATTTGGTTAAAAGCACTGATTCGTACGCTTCCTGGCTAAGACTTGCTAGGACTCTCGCTCCCTTTTTCACGTCAGTTCGGGGCCTCTACCTCCCGCGACTCCCGCGTGTTCCCGTTCGTCCCACCCGCACGTCCGGCTGCATCGCACCCCCCAACGGCAACTAACTTGGCCGGGGCCACTAACATTTTTTTCTTTCATGATCAATTGCTCTGCCCTTATACCCCCAGGCCCACACCTCGCAGCTCCTAGCCGACCTCCTGACCGCCCAACCCGAACTCGTCACTGCGGCGCGACCTGCGGCCCCGACTGCCGCCGCTGCTGCGGCCGCTACCTCCACTGCCGCCGCCGCTACCTCCACTGCCGCCGCCGCTACCTCCACTGCCGCCGCCGCTACCTCCACTGCCGCCGCCGCTACCTCCACTGCCGCCGCCGCTACCTCCACTGCCGCCGCCGCTACCTCCACTGCCGCCGCCGCTACCTCCACTGCCGCCGCCGCTACCTCCACTGCCGCCGCCGCTACCTCCACTGCCGCCGCCGCTACCTCCACTGCCGCCGCCGCTACCTCCACTGCCGCCGCCGCTACCTCCACTGCCGCCGCCGCTACCTCCACTGCCGCCGCCGCTACCTCCACTGCCGCCGCCGCTACCTCCACTGCCGCCGCCGCTACCTCCACTGCCGCCGCTGACGTCATCACTGCCGCCGCCGCTACCTCCACTGCCGCCGCCGCTACCTCCACTGCCGCCGCTGACGTCATCACTGCCGCCGCATCTCGTGCTTCCGAGCTGCGTGCTTACGTGGCAAGTCGCGAGGCAGACGTGCGGTCTACCGCGGACCGAGAGCTGCAACGAGCACAGGAGCGGCGAGATCGGGTGAAATCCACAATTGAGCGGTTGGAAAAGGAGCTGACGGAGGCGTACGATACTGCTGTACGACAAGGAATGCCGGCGGGTTTGGTTTCGGAGCCAAAAGGCTGGTTGGAGGCGTTGTACGGCAGGTTGGAAGCGGCTCGGCAGCTGGAAGCGAAGCAGCGGGAGGAGCAGCAGGTGGGCTCTGGGTGGGTTGGTGGGTTGCGGCAAAACTTTAGGTACTCACGTTCTATAAAGTGACCCATGGGTCTTATGATACCCCTGTCCTCTCTCTTTACTGGCCAACTACCAAGACAACCAATTCTCCTTCCTAATTTGTACGTCTGTACGGCAGGCCGCTGCTGACGCCGGCGCCACGCTCGCGCTGATGGGTCGCGAGGTGACGGGGCTGCTTGCTGAGGAGGAGGCGGCGGTCAATAAGCAGCGAGTGGGGTTGGAGGCGGTGACGGGCTCCATGCTGGTAGCGGCGGCGGTGGGGCGTGTGCGGGCGGCGGATCGGGGGCTGCGCATGCAGGGGCCGCACGGACAGGGACTTGGAGATGCCTCTGGCGCTGCGGCAGGCCTGCAGGCGTGGCGGGAGGTGCTCGTTGGTGAGTATGTACCGATATGTGGGCGGCAGGGGCGGGCGGGCGTTAAAAGTAGGCTTACGGCAGGTCGAATCTCCTCCTACAACGACAGCGCCGTGTGTGCCAGTTATGAGCTTATGAGCTCATGACGGAAGATCCTACGCGACACTGTCCTCTCATGTCAGGTATTACGGCGATATATCCTCCCCGTCTGGCCCTTTGCCCGCCTAACAACCCGCATCCTCCTCTCCACCCCCTCCCCCCCAGGCGGAGTCCACGTGCATGTGCCACCCGAGGGCGTCACGCAAGTGTCCCAAGACCCACGGGTCGCTTGCCGCGCCGCGTGGGCCCTATCCTACCCGCCCTCGCTGGGGCTGCTGCGCCGAGCGGTGGCGGTGTGCGAGGCGCCGGGGCCAGTGGAGGGCGCGGCGCGGGGGGTGCTGCATGGCTGCGACCAGATGACAGTGCTGCTGGTGGGTGGGGTGGGGGGGGCTGCGAAGTCTTTGCGCTGCTGTGTTGTTGAGAAAGCTGGCCGAGAGTCGGAACGTACCGTGTGTGCCTTGTTGTCTTGCTCCTGTTTAAGCTGTGGAGGGCAGTTCAATGTGTGGCAGCTACCTGGTTGAACCTGCCAGTAGTCATATGCTTGTCTCAAAGATTAAGCCATGCATGTTGAAGTATAAAATGCTTATGCTGTGTAACTGCGAATGGCTCGTTAAATCAGTTACAGTTTATTTCATGGTACCTACTGCTTGGGTACCCGTAGTAATTCTAGAGCTAGTACATGCGCACAACCCAACTTCTGGAGGGGTCATATTTACCGTATTAGGTAAAAGGCCAGGCATGTTGCATCTCGAGTAAACAATGTGGCCTGGGTGTGTGCAGTGCGAGCGGCACCTGCGGCAACCGCTGCGCTGGCTGGAGTCACGACTACAGGTGTGGGTGTGTGGGGGGGGCAGCGGGGGGAGGGGACAACCGCATCGCGCATCGGTTGTTGTCACAGCGGTAACGGTGCCGGCGCCTGGGCGGCTGTTGGTGTGCGCATGCTTCGGGTGCATTTCAAGCCGCTTGGTACGGCAGCGTAACGTGGGTTGGTGTATGTGCATGTATGCCTGTACCTACCCCAAAAGAGTAAATCTCTCTCACCTGCATCGCTGCCCTCTCGCAACCCGCCCTCCCCCCCCCAACAGGAGCAGCGCAAGACTGCGGAGAACCACGGTACCAGCAGCCTCAAGGGTACGATTGCGCGTGTAGCAAACCACGTACCTTCACATGCAGCCTGTTTGAAGCGCAGGTGTTGACGCCTACGTCGCCTTGTAACACTGCGTTCATGTCCCCTCCCATTCCGCCATCTCCCCCCACCGTCATCCTCCCCTCGTCTCACCCCCTCCTCCTCCCTCCCCCCAGACCTGGGTCTCCCCGTGCTGCTGCCCGCCCTGGAGGCGGTGCGGGGCCGAACGGAGCTGCTGCGAGCATGGAGGGAGATGCACCGGGCGGACCTGAGGGTGGGGGAAGGGGGGGGGGCGTGTGTGTGTATGTGTGTGTTTTAGGTAAACTGGCGTGTCTGTCGGTGTTTGGGTTGCCGTCGGGTTTGCTTGGAATCTTGACGGTGCTTCCCGACTGAGATTCCCCAGTACTCCCCAGGGTAGTTGCCGTGCTTGTTGAAACGTGTGTTGTGTATACACAACACGTTGAACCTTCTTTAGCGTTTCAACGCCCGACTCACCTCGCTGCAGGTGGAGGTGGCTGCGCACGGGTGCCAGGTGGTGAGTGAGGAGGTGACGGCGGCGGCGCACGGCGCACTGCCCGGCCTGGGCCCCCTCATGCGGCTGGCGGAGGAGGAGCTGCGGGCGCGAGTGGGGGAGCTCAAGGTAGCTAGGGAGCTGGGGGCTGTTGGGGGCTGGGGGCAGGGGACTGCTGGGTTCAGGGGTGCTAAGTGCAGGGGGCTGGGTGCTAGTAGTGCTACCTACTACCTGGCTCATGTGCCCCGCGATGAGGGCCCTCAGGGGTAGCCACCGTGCTTCACAGCATTCTGTTGTGTCAGTGCTATCGCGTTATACACTTGCTTAATGTTGCTGCATTACCCAACCGCCATCATCACACAATCACGCACCCCGCTGGCGTCCCCACCACCACCCCCCCACCCCACTCCCCCAGGCCCGCTGCGAGCAGCACCGGCGTGAGAAGGCGCACTTCCACAGCAAGTACCTGGAGGTGCTCAGCGCGCGGGGGGAGGACGGCGACGTGGCGGGGGCGGGCGGCGGCAGCACGGCGGCAGCTGAACAGCAGCAGCGGCAGCAGCAGCGGCTAGCAAGGGAGGAGCAGCAGCAGCAGCGAGGGGAGGAGGAGGAGCAGTTGCAGGGTGCAAAACAGGAGGGACAGGAGCGGCCCGCTAATAGCTTCCCAGCCGGAGGCAGCAGTACTAACCCTAGCAGCAGCGGTAACGGCGGCGGCAGCGGTAGCGGTGGTGGTGGCGGAGGTGGAGCCTCCGCCGCTGCCGCCGCCGCTGGGGTGCTTCCAGCAGCAGCTACGGGTCCGGTACGGCATGTGGGGGTGGCCTGTCGTACAGGCATCTTTGCGTGCCTGCATCCCTGGAGTGCATGGCGGAGTAGTACGACACAATCTAGCAACCGTACGACGTACGGCATTGCTGGCGGCGGCGGCGGCAGCGGTGGAGCGAAGCAGATTGAGGTGGTTGATTTGGTTGATGACGACAAGGGCTCGGCGGCGGCGACTGCGGCGGGTGTTAAGTCGACGACGGAGGCAGCTGACGGCGCCGCCGCCACCATTGGCGTCCTGATGAAGCCTGTGGATGGTGTGGAAACGATGCGCGGTAGTAGCAACCAAGTTGCCGCTGACGGCGGCAGCAATAGCGCTGCAGCGGCGGCGGCGGCGGCGACACCAGCGGAGCCGTCAGCGCCGCCGCAGTCGGCCGCAGCGGCGGCGCGCGCGCGTGTGATGGCGCAGATGGCGGCGCAGCAAGCGAAGATGGCGGCGGCACTGGGGATGGGGGCGAGTGGTGGTGCGGGTGCGGGTGGTGCGGAGGAGGGCAGTGCAGGTCCCGCTCCAGCATCGACAACAGCAGCAGCTGCGGCGCCTGTGGCCGGTGCTGGTACTGCTGCCGGCGGCTCCAAGGCTGGTGCCTGTGCTGGCAATGGGGGTGGTGGTGGAGGCAGCATCTGCAGCATTTGCTACGAACTGCTTACGCACATGTTTCAGGTCTTCCCCTGCGGCCACTACTACTGCACCCCCTGTACCGACGCCATCATGGCCCCCACCGGCAGCCGTACCTGCCCCACGTGCCGCCGACAGCTCAAGAAGGAGGAAATCCGAACGGCGGGAGGCGTCAGCGGGGGGCCGGCGGGTGCGGGGGGGCGCAGGGGGGCCGCTGCTGCGGGGGGCGAGGTGGATCCGCCGGAGGGCGCCTGCATCCTGCGAGTCAAGGTGCGTGTTAAGAAAACTGGCCGCGTGTGTGTTAAAATAACTGGCCGCGTGTGTGTGGTGTTTAAGAGTGCACCCATGCAATGTGGTCATGGTCGTCATGTTTATTTGCTGTCTCGTGTTTCTGTTACCACCTACCGGTATCATTGCCTTATCATACATGCATGCTAACGAGTAATGGCCCCATGCATGCATGCATGCAAACAAATGATGGCCCCATGCGCGCATGTAAACAAACAAACCCCCGTGCAGGTCGCTGGCTCGGATGAGCTAATGGTGAAGATCACGGCACTCGTACGGCGGCTGGTGTGGCTGCGGGACGAGCGACCCGACGAGAAGAGCCTGGTGTTCAGCCAGTGGCCGGAGGCGCTGCAGGTGGGGAGGATGAGGTGATGACCCATGGGTCAACAAACGAGAGGGTTGCTTCTTTTAGGGATATTAGCGCATGTTTGTTGCTGTTTCGAAGCTCTTCCCTGCATCTCATAACCCGTAGCATGCAACAGCCAGAAGCACCACGCACCTCCACTCCGTCACTGGGTCTCATGCCTCCCCCCCCTGCTGCCACCCCCCCGCTGCCGCCTCGCCTCCCCTGCTCAGATCGTGGAGCGCGGGCTGCAGCTGAACGGCATTCGCTGCGTGACCCTCGAGAGCGGGCGGCGGGGTCGCAGCGCCGTCAAGGCGTTCCTCAACGACGATTCCTGCCGCGTCTTCCTGCTCAGCCTGAGACAGGGCGCCGCGGGCCTCACGCTGGTACGGAGCGGGGCGGGGGTGGGGGGGTGGGGGTGGCGGAGCGGGGCGGGTGAAGAGGAAACAGCTAGCGAACCGTGTGATAAGGCATCATATTCTTATACCATGTGTTCACCCCTGCTGCACCCCTCCCCTGCTGCACCCCTTCCGCCTCCCGCCTCCCTGCCTCCCGCCCCTGCTGCCCCCCTTCCGCCCCCCCCCCGCCCCCCAGGTTCGCGCCAACCACGTGTTCCTGCTGGAGCCCTCCCTGGACCCCGCCATCGAGCAGCAGGCGGTGGCGCGTGTGCATCGCATCGGGCAGGAGCGGCCGGTGCGGGTGACGCGGCTGCTGGTGGAGGGCAGCGTGGAGGAGAAGGTCATGATGATGCTGCAGGTGGGTGGGTGGTCGGCGGGGTGCTGGGTGCAAGTCAGCTGGAGCTCAGCTGAGCTGACGGACACGCTTCTGTGTGTGTAGTGGGAAGCGGGAAGCGCTGTCTTCGTGTGAAGTCAAATAGACTACCTGTGTTGTGGCACTGCTGCTGACACGATGCTAATGACAATGCTAGTGAAACCTGGAACGGCAAGCGCACGGTACCAGCCCCCCATCCGGGTGTTCCTCTGTACCACCTGCGGCAGGCCAAGCAGCAGCTCTTCCATGAGGACGTCCACACCCGCCGAGCAGCCGCTGCCGCCGCCGCTGCAGCCGCAGGCCCCTCCACCTCCACAGCCGCAGCAGCAGCAGCCGGTGGCCCCGCAGCTGCCTCCTCCTCGCTGCTGCTCTCCCCCGCCCTGGTTCCGCTGCTGGAGGGCGGTGAGGGCGAGGAGGCGAGCCTGGTGACAGCGGCTCCACGGCACGAGGTGGTGGCGGGGGGTGATATGAGTTACCTGCTGGGGGCGGTGCTGGGGTGAGAGGGCGGTGCGAGCGGGGGGGAGAGAAGCGGAAGTGTAAAATCACATTAAATGCTGCCCGAAACCCAACCCAGAGGGGGTGAGGGGAAGGGTCGGTAGGAGGTGGGCTAGTTCCTATGGTTACAATGCTCAGATACTTGGATGCGGTACTTCATGCCATTACTTCGTACACGGTGTGGCAGTGCTGGGCAAAGTAAGGTGGTAGGGGGGCAGGGTGGAAGAGGAGATAGGGCGGGCCGCAAGCAGTTGGGGACAGGAGGTGGTTGCGGTTGGGGTGGAATGTGAAACGTTTGTTCTTTTCCTGAAGGACGGGAGCAAGGTGTACGGGTTGTGGGATCGTCCCTTTCGTGGCCTGACCTTTGTAGCGGTCATCAACTCGTTCATCAGTTACCAGCAACCATTGATAAGGGGAACAGAAATGCGGGCTCAGGTGGCCGTCACAAGGCAGGACCACCTGCCTTAGGTCTCATGTTTAAGGTCTCATGTACGGTACACTGTTTTGTCTGGTTTGGATATCAGGTCGTGAATTGTGTGCGATGCAGCGCTGCGAGCACCCCTGAAGCAAAATTGAAGACAAAAAATGCCGTTGTGGGACTAGGCTGCGCTTGGCCTGTTGTCGTGCCCCTCTCCCTACACACCTCTGCTGGTGGGAGAAGGAACTGTGCCCACTTAGCGCATGTCAGTGGCTTCCATGATTAGTTACTTACAAACAGTTCCTCACCCACTAGTTACTTACAACAACGACGGGCACGTCCTCACCCAGGGCTGTAACAGTGCACGTCCTCACCCAGGGCTGTAACAGTGCTTGGAGTCAGACAATCATGTCCCCTACTAAATGTTGCCAATTCCTCACAAAAGGTATGCAGCAAAAGGTATGCAGCAATTGATATTCCCTTGTTGGGTGGAGCCCCGGGAAAAGGGAACACGGATTAAAAACCCAACTTGCACGGCAAACAGAAACAAACCAGCAAAACACCTGAGCCAACAAGTCCACAAATGACCGGCAACGAAAAGTACAAAAGAAACCGAGGAAAGGCGGAGAAGAGGCGCCAAAGGACAGATGCAACCAAAAAAGGCTACTAATAGTAGTCTTCAGAATCCCCTACCAAATCCCTCGACTCCACCTCCTCATGTTCCGCAATGAACAATGCATACCTCATCGCCTCAGCCACCGACTCGAACACTCGCTTCCGCCACCAGTCATCAGCGCTGCTGTTCTTTTCCAGCCACTCCCACACCTCACATGCATATCCAGGCCAGTCGCCCTCCGCTGCCATGTGATTGGCCGCCTCATCCACCGCCGCTCCCCAGTCCACCGGGCAGCCTGCCTGCACCAGCCAAGTCAACGTGGGCAGTGGGCAACGCTCCTTGATGCACCTGCAGAAGGTACCACCAGCCTGTGCCCAGGGGTAGCCCAGCCGCCGGAGACACTCCAGTGTGGCCAGGTCCCCATTCCTAGCAGCCGATGTATATGGGTCCAAGGTTGCATCCGTGTTGTTGGTTTCCATGGGGCAGCCATTGTCTGCCAGCCACTCCAGTGCCTCCACACATCCAGCACCTGCAGCATAGGTGTACGCACCCACTTCCCACATGCAGGCACGCTCCTCACGCAGCCACCTCATAAGCACCACACTGCCCGAGGATGCGGCAGCACGGAAGAGATGCATGGTGCGCAGTGGCTCATCAGGGCCCAGGAAGTCCAGTAGTGCAGCCACAACGGCCAGCTGGCCACCCCTTGCGGCTTCCTCCATAATGTCCTTGTTCATCTGGTAGTCCTGTTCTGCCAGCAACCTGAACACCTCCAGGTGGCCTGACTTGACAGCGGCACCCACAGCATGTGTGTTTGGTAGGACACCCTGCGCCAGGAGGTAACGCAGTGCCTCTGTGTTGTTGTGTATGGTGACGCTATCTGCGGCTTTGCGATTCACTGGATAGCCTCTGTCCAGGAGCCACAACAGGCGGTCCAGTGCGTCCGGCATGCAAGCGGCGTTCTCACAGACAACAGTGGACCGTGGAAAGCCCTGCGCCTCCAGCCATTCAACCTTGGCCTGCCAGTCCGCTGTGCTGCTGCTTGCTGCCGCTGCCAGCAAGAAGGGCTTCCATTCCTCTTGCTCCCCCTCCTCTAGCAGACCCTCGGCTTGCCACTCCTGCATCAGTCGCTGCAGCTCCGGCAGCTCGCAGCCCACCGCCGCAAAGCATACGAGCTCGCGAAAGTTAATACGTTCCCTCCCGTACCGCGGGTGCTGCTGCAGTAACCAGTGCATCAGGTGGATGTGGTTCTTGTCTGCAGCAAGGTATACCGCGCGGTTGCTCCAGGGACAGCTGAACTGCTCCAGGCACATCCGGCAAGCCTCTAGGTGCCCCGCATCGGCTGCAGCTTCCAGGGCGTCCAGGCGGGTCAGGTGATCTCCATGGGCCAATGCCTCTTTGAAGGCCTCGATGTGTCCACCCGACAACGCGGCCTCAAGAACTTCGACGGATGGAGCACAGCCGGCCTGCTTTATTGCATACAGCAGATTGGACGTGACACCAGTGCCAGCCGTTAGGCATAGAAGCTGCATGCGCTGTTTAAGCGTCAGGCCCCGCATCGCATTCGGCGAGCCCCAGCGCCATGTGAACGCGGGTGCTGGAACAGGAAGCGAGAGCTTCACAACCTTTTCGTGTGGTCTGCAGAACTGAGCTGCCGCAGCCTTATTTATAAGCCGGACAGTGCACGGAATTTCATTGGATGGCAAGAATCGGACGACGTGACCTACTAACTGTGTTGGCAGCGGTATCCAGGGGAACCGTTGTTCATTATCTGCGTACCCAGAAACAAGAGAGGGCTGATTTTGAGTCATAATGAAGCGCAGGGTAAGCATATGTCAGGCTCACAACCTCCCAACGACATGGGAGCGCAGGAAGGAATACGGGTCGGAAATACGTACGGCAGGTACGGTCGCAATGCATGCACTTCACGCTCTTGGCATCTTCCATAGATCTGCTCTCTAAAGCTGCTTTGGGATGCACCTGTCCAATTGTAAACTAGCTTGAAGGAATGGCAGCCATTACAATGCAGCGGATTCGGCCGTTCGCTGGCGTGACGACCACATTTCCTTGCCGCACCCGCATAGTAACACGTGCTCAGCTTATAACAAAGCGGAAATGCACTTCAAATGATAAAATTGACAAGGCATGGGCTGCATCCTTTGGCGAAAAGCTCAGCATGGCCATTCCACTCTCGCTTGGGGCGTTGGCCGTGGCAGCACCGCGTGCTATGTCTGAAGACTTAGCGACTATGCCAACCAGCTCACCTGCAGCTACGGATGATGCGCTATTGCTAGCTTTAAGTACCCCCAGCGGCAGCATCGAGGAGCTCATCGTGCCGCTGCTTTTTGGAGTTGTGGCACTTCTCCTAACCGTCGTAACTGGAGGGGTGCGTAATGTGGTTTACCTATACACCGTGTTCCTACGCCGAAGCTCCCACCCGCGGGACAGACACCCGAGCCCCCGCCCCACCCATGGTGAAGCCTTGTCATACAGCAACACCAACCACCCAATAACAACATAGCTTTTTTTCGTGTCCACTGGAATGCTGTCGTACCCTTTCCGATTCTCTCTCTCTCTCCATCCGTCGTCCCTGTTACTGCTCGAACAACACGGGTAACGCTCCTTTTTGCCCCGCTCCATCCTTACGCCGTACGCTGGTCCTTACATTGATCCTAAAATGGTACGACAGGCGGTTGATTTCGGAGCCGTACAAGTCGGGTTCCTCGGAGGGTCGCTCCCGACTGGCAGCTCTCCTCAAGCCCATCATGTGGCGCAACAGCAAGGCGGTGCAGGCGCTAGATCACCCTCTGCCGCCGCGGACACTGCAGGTGGGGTGCTGGGATGCTGGGTGGGTTCGGAACTTAGGATGCGTTTAGCCCTGCATACTGCGGAGTGGTCCACCGGGTGGATGTCCACCGCGGGGGTGTGGAGTAAAGAGTGCTAGGAGGTGCTGCTTTCCATGCCGGGGTATGCATCCGTTGTGGGGTGATTGGGGTAGACTGTTGACTTTCCTAGTTCTTCGCTACTACTGCGATACTGCTCCTGTTACTACCGCGATACTGCCGCGATACCGCTCCTGTCACTGCGGATGCTGCGGATGCGAATGCTCCTGTTACTGCTGCCGTTACTGCTCCTGTAACCTGCTGCTGCCGCTGCTGCTGCTCCAGGAAGCACACCTGCGGTTCTCCGCGGCAGAGGAGGCCTTCTATGACGTCATTCTTGGGGAGACGCGCCGGGCCTTCGATGAGATGACCTCACACCAGCGCCAACAGCAGCAGCAACAACAACAAGATCAAGAGCAGCAGCAACAAGACCAACAAGATCAAGAGCAGCAACAGCAACAACAAGGTAGCCAGCAGCAGCAGCAGCGGCCTGCAGACGGCCCCGTTGACCTCACGGGAGACGATGACCCGGTTTACCAGGGTCGGGACGGGGGGCATGCACACGCTACCCACGCTAACGGCACTGCTGCTGCTGCCGGGGCGGAGAAGAAGAAGCACCCGCGGACAACCAACAGGCGCCGTCGAGGTGAGGTTTGGCAGGGAGGGAGTGGCGGTGGGCTTGACAGGCTTGGCTGGGAGGGAGAGTGGGCTGCAGGGTCGGGGTCTGTCAGTGCTCGCGTCCTGACATGCTCTGCCCCAAAGTCCCTTGTTTCCCACGCGTCCTAAACCCCTGGCCTTTGTCTCTTTCTCCTCCTCCTGCTGCTGCCCGGTGACGCCACTGCCCATTATGCATACCTACCCTTCCCTGCCCCTCCCCCTCCCTTCACCCCTTGCCTCCCGTCCATCTCTCTCCCTTTCCATCCCATCCACCTCCCCTCTCTCCCTCTTCCCGCCCTCTTCCCATTCCCACTGCTGCCCCGCCCCTCAACACATCACCTCACCTCAAGACCGCGGTGCCGAGCTGGTCCAGGAGGCTCACGGCGAGCTGCACCAACTGCGACTAGCCTGTGTGCACCCCAAGCTAACCCGCTACTGGCGACAGATGGCCTCGGAGCTGGGGCTGGGGGCGGGCGGGGGCGGGGGACATGGGCATGGGGGGGCACATGGAGGGGGAGGAGGGGGGGCACATGCAGGAGGGGCGCTGCCGTCGATTGATGAGCTAATGGCGAGGCTGCGGGACAAGTCTCAGCTGCAGTTGCAGGTGAGGGAAGAGGAGAAGGCATGACGAGAAGAAAAGGCCGAATGTGTTGAATGAGGGATGGGGTGAGGGACCATGGAGAAGGGTCGGAGGAGTGGCTCCACCCTTTTTTGAGCTACCCTTGCCTCGCGGCACCCTCTCTTCGTTACCGTTACAGAACGCGGAACGAGACCTCTGCATGGTGCTCAACGCGCTCGCCGCCCGCCTGGCTGCAACCGCACGCAAGGTATCCGCCATGGCAACCAAACGTGCGGCTCAGGAGGCGGCGGGGGCCCTGCCCTCGCCGTCAAAGAAGACCCCTGGAGAGGAACAGCGGCCACAGAAGCGAGCGAAGAAGCAGACGGGGGCAACGACAACTGCGGCGGCGGCGGCGGTGGAGGATGGCGAGGCGGCGGCAGGGGCTGAGGAGGCGAAGGGTGGTGACGCGGCTGCTGCGGAGGGGGAAGCGGCGGTGCCGGCGTTTCGATACAATGCCAGCGGCAAGAGCGCGGGTGAGTGCGGGTGTTCTGTTCCTGCCTGTACCTCGCACCTTTTCCCACCCTCGCACTTCCTGTTGTCGCTGTCGCTCTAGACCGCTGTACCCGATACACGTTTCGGCAGCGAACCTTGGACAATGCTACACGGGTACAAGGCTCGCACCGCATCCGTGTTGTTTTTTTGGTTATCCTGAATTGCCTATCCTACATTGCCCATCCTGAATAATGCTAAGCGCGTCCCTGCCTCCTCACCTGCCGTGCCCCGCTACCCCCCGCGCACCCTCCCTCCTCCCTCCCTTCCTCAGCCGAGCTAGCTGAAGACGGCCAACGCATGCTGCGGGAGGTGGCGGAGATGCTTGAGACCAGTTGGGCGGTGGGGGAGAACGGCATCGAGGCGGCGGAGGGAGCTGCGGCGGCGGGAGAGGGAGAGGGCGCAGCAGCAGCAGCAGCGGGGGAGGGCGGGGATGTGGAGATCCAGGCGGCGGATGCGAGTATCAGGGCTTGGCGTCTGGTGCAGGTGGGGTGGTGGCGCTGGGTGGGTGGGTGCGGCTGCTGCGGTCATGCGTGTTTCCACAGCAGCAGCCGTTGGGAGTAGTACCGTACTGGCTAAGAGTGTGCTTCGTACGCTTCCTTGCTAAGACCCTCCCTCCCTTCTCCATGTCAGTTTGGGCTCTACCTCCCGCGACACCCCGCGTGTTCCCCTTCGTCCCACGCGCATGTCCGGCTGCACCCTCCCCCCCCAGGCAACTAACTTGGGCGGGGCAACTTACCTTTTCGTTTCATGACAAACTGCTTCACTATACCCCAATTGCGTTGCCCTAACCTGTGGTTCTGGTATATCTTTGCCCCCCCCCAGGCCCACACCTCCCAGCTCCTAGCCGACCTCCTGACCGCACAACCCGAACTCGTCACTGCGGCGCGACCTGCGGCCCCGACTGCCGCCGCTGCTGCGGCCGCTACCTCCACCGCCGCCGCCGCTACCTCCACTGCCGCCGCCGCTACCTCCACTGCCGCCGCCGCTACCTCCACTGCCGCCGCCGCTACCTCCACTGCCGCCGCCGCTACCTCCACTGCCGCCGCCGCTACCTCCACTGCCGCCGCCGCTACCTCCACTGCCGCCGCCGCTACCTCCACTGCCGCCGCCGCTACCTCCACTGCCGCCGCCGCTACCTCCACTGCCGCCGCCGCTACCTCCACTGCCGCCGCCGCTACCTCCACTGCCGCCGCCGCTACCTCCACTGCCGCCGCCGCTACCTCCACTGCCGCCGCTGACGTCATCACTGCCGCCGCATCTCGCGCTTCCGAGCTGCGTGCTTACGTGGCAAGTCGCGAGGCAGACGTGCGGTCTACCGCGGACCGAGAGCTGCAACGAGCACAGGAGCGGCGAGATCGGGTGAAATCCACAATTGAGCGGTTGGAAAAGGAGCTGACGGAGGCGTACGATACTGCCGTACGACAAGGGATGCCGGCGGGTTTTGTTTCGGAGCCAAAAGGTTGGTTGGAGGCGTTGTACGGCAGATTGGAAGCGGCTCGGCAGCTGGAAGCGAAGCAGCGGGAGGAGCAGCAGGTAGGCTCTGGGTGGGTTGGTGGGTTGCGGCAAAACTTTAGGTACTCACGTTCTATAAAGTGACCCATGGGTCTTATGATACCCCTGTCCTCTCTCTTTACTGGCCAACTACCAAGACAACCAATTCTCCTTCCTAATTTGTACGTCTGTACGGCAGGCCGCTGCTGACGCCGGCGCCACGCTCGCGCTGATGGGTCGCGAGGTGACGGGGCTGCTTGCTGAGGAGGAGGCGGCGGTCAATAAGCAGCGAGTGGGGTTGGAGGCGGTGACGGGCTCCATGCTGGTAGCGGCGGCGGTGGGGCGTGTGCGGGCGGCGGATCGGGGGCTGCGCATGCAGGGGCCGCACGGACAGGGACTTGGAGATGCCTCTGGCGCTGCGGCAGGCCTGCAGGCGTGGCGGGAGGTGCTCGTTGGTGAGTATGTACCGATATGTGGGCGGCAGGGGCGGGCGGGCGTTAAAAGTAGGCTTACGGCAGGTCGAATCTCCTCCTACAACGACAGCGCCGTGTGTGCCAGTTATGAGCTTATGAGCTCATGACGGAAGATCCTACGCGACACTGTCCTCTCATGTCAGGTATTACGGCGATATATCCTCCCCGTCTGGCCCTTTGCCCGCCTAACAACCCGCATCCTCCTCTCCACCCCCTCCCCCCCAGGCGGAGTCCACGTGCATGTGCCACCCGAGGGCGTCACGCAAGTGTCCCAAGACCCACGGGTCGCTTGCCGCGCCGCGTGGGCCCTATCCTACCCGCCCTCGCTGGGGCTGCTGCGCCGAGCGGTGGCGGTGTGCGAGGCGCCGGGGCCAGTGGAGGGCGCGGCGCGGGGGGTGCTGCATGGCTGCGACCAGATGACAGTGCTGCTGGTGGGTGGGGTGGGGGGGGCTGCGAAGTCTTTGCGCTGCTGTGTTGTTGAGAAAGCTGGCCGAGAGTCGGAACGTACCGTGTGTGCCTTGTTGTCTTGCTCCTGTTTAAGCTGTGGAGGGCAGTTCAATGTGTGGCAGCTACCTGGATGAACCTGCCAGTAGTCATATGCTTGTCTCAAAGATTAAGCCATGCATGTTGAAGTATAAAATGCTTATGCTGTGTAACTGCGAATGGCTCGTTAAATCAGTTACAGTTTATTTCATGGTACCTACTGCTTGGGTACCCGTAGTAATTCTAGAGCTAGTACATGCGCACAACCCAACTTCTGGAGGGGTCATATTTACCGTATTAGGTAAAAGGCCAGGCCTGTTGCATCTCGAGTAAACAATGTGGCCTGGGTGTGTGCAGTGCGAGCGGCACCTGCGGCAACCGCTGCGCTGGCTGGAGTCACGACTACAGGTGTGGGTGTGTGGGGGGGCAGCGGGGGGAGGGGACAACCGCATCGCGCATCGGTTGTTGTCACAGCGGTAACGGTGCCGGCGCCTGGGCGGCTGTTGGTGTGCGCATGCTTCGGGTGCATTTCAAGCCGCTTGGTACGGCAGCGTAACGTGGGTTGGTGTATGTGCATGTATGCCTGTACCTACCCCAAAAGAGTAAATCTCTCTCACCTGCATCGCTGCCCTCTCGCAACCCGCCCTCCCCCCCCCAACAGGAGCAGCGCAAGACTGCGGAGAACCACGGTACCAGCAGCCTCAAGGGTACGATTGCGCGTGTAGCAAACCACGTACCTTCACATGCAGCCTGTTTGAAGCGCAGGTGTTGACGCCTACGTCGCCTTGTAACACTGCGTTCATGTCCCCTCCCATTCCGCCATCTCCCCCCACCGTCATCCTCCCCTCGTCTCACCCCCTCCTCCTCCCTCCCCCCAGACCTGGGTCTCCCCGTGCTGCTGCCCGCCCTGGAGGCGGTGCGGGGCCGAACGGAGCTGCTGCGAGCATGGAGGGAGATGCACCGGGCGGACCTGAGGGTGGGGGAAGGGGGGGGGGCGTGTGTGTGTATGTGTGTGTTTTAGGTAAACTGGCGTGTCTGTCGGTGTTTGGGTTGCCGTCGGGTTTGCTTGGAATCTTGACGGTGCTTCCCGACTGAGATTCCCCAGTACTCCCCAGGGTAGTTGCCGTGCTTGTTGAAACGTGTGTTGTGTATACACAACACGTTGAACCTTCTTTAGCGTTTCAACGCCCGACTCACCTCGCTGCAGGTGGAGGTGGCTGCGCACGGGTGCCAGGTGGTGAGTGAGGAGGTGACGGCGGCGGCGCACGGCGCACTGCCCGGCCTGGGCCCCCTCATGCGGCTGGCGGAGGAGGAGCTGCGGGCGCGAGTGGGGGAGCTCAAGGTAGCTAGGGAGCTGGGGGCTGTTGGGGGCTGGGGGCAGGGGACTGCTGGGTTCAGGGGTGCTAAGTGCAGGGGGCTGGGTGCTAGTAGTGCTACCTACTACCTGGCTCATGTGCCCCGCGATGAGGGCCCTCAGGGGTAGCCACCGTGCTTCACAGCATTCTGTTGTGTCAGTGCTATCGCGTTATACACTTGCTTAATGTTGCTGCATTACCCAACCGCCATCATCACACAATCACGCACCCCGCTGGCGTCCCCACCACCACCACCCCACCCCACTCCCCCAGGCCCGCTGCGAGCAGCACCGGCGTGAGAAGGCGCACTTCCACAGCAAGTACCTGGAGGTGCTCAGCGCGCGGGGGGAGGACGGCGACGTGGCGGGGGCGGGCGGCGGCAGCACGGCGGCAGCTGAACAGCAGCAGCGGCAGCAGCAGCGGCTAGCAAGGGAGGAGCAGCAGCAGCAGCGAGGGGAGGAGGAGGAGCAGTTGCAGGGTGCAAAACAGGAGGGACAGGAGCGGCCCGCTAATAGCTTCCCAGCCGGAGGCAGCAGTACTAACCCTAGCAGCAGCGGTAACGGCGGCGGCAGCGGTAGCGGTGGTGGTGGCGGAGGTGGAGCCTCCGCCGCTGCCGCCGCCGCTGGGGTGCTTCCAGCAGCAGCTACGGGTCCGGTACGGCATGTGGGGGTGGCCTGTCGTACAGGCATCTTTGCGTGCCTGCATCCCTGGAGTGCATGGCGGAGTAGTACGACACAATCTAGCAACCGTACGACGTACGGCATTGCTGGCGGCGGCGGCGGCAGCGGTGGAGCGAAGCAGATTGAGGTGGTTGATTTGGTTGATGACGACAAGGGCTCGGCGGCGGCGACTGCGGCGGGTGTTAAGTCGACGACGGAGGCAGCTGACGGCGCCGCCGCCACCATTGGCGTCCTGATGAAGCCTGTGGATGGTGTGGAAACGATGCGCGGTAGTAGCAACCAAGTTGCCGCTGACGGAGGCAGCAATAGCGCTGCAGCGGCGGCGGCGGCGGCGACACCAGCGGAGCCGTCAGCGCCGCCGCAGTCGGCCGCAGCGGCGGCGCGCGCGCGTGTGATGGCGCAGATGGCGGCGCAGCAAGCGAAGATGGCGGCGGCACTGGGGATGGGGGCGAGTGGTGGTGCGGGTGCGGGTGGTGCGGAGGAGGGCAGTGCAGGTCCCGCTCCAGCATCGACAACAGCAGCAGCTGCGGCGCCTGTGGCCGGTGCTGGTACTGCTGCCGGCGGCTCCAAGGCTGGTGCCTGTGCTGGCAATGGGGGTGGTGGTGGAGGCAGCATCTGCAGCATTTGCTACGAACTGCTTACGCACATGTTTCAGGTCTTCCCCTGCGGCCACTACTACTGCACCCCCTGTACCGACGCCATCATGGCCCCCACCGGCAGCCGTACCTGCCCCACGTGCCGCCGACAGCTCAAGAAGGAGGAAATCCGAACGGCGGGAGGCGTCAGCGGGGGGCCGGCGGGTGCGGGGGGGCGCAGGGGGGCCGCTGCTGCGGGGGGCGAGGTGGATCCGCCGGAGGGCGCCTGCATCCTGCGAGTCAAGGTGCGTGTTAAGAAAACTGGCCGCGTGTGTGTTAAAATAACTGGCCGCGTGTGTGTGGTGTTTAAGAGTGCACCCATGCAATGTGGTCATGGTCGTCATGTTTATTTGCTGTCTCGTGTTTCTGTTACCACCTACCGGTATCATTGCCTTATCATACATGCATGCTAACGAGTAATGGCCCCATGCATGCATGCATGCAAACAAATGATGGCCCCATGCGCGCATGTAAACAAACAAACCCCCGTGCAGGTCGCTGGCTCGGATGAGCTAATGGTGAAGATCACGGCACTCGTACGGCGGCTGGTGTGGCTGCGGGACGAGCGACCCGACGAGAAGAGCCTGGTGTTCAGCCAGTGGCCGGAGGCGCTGCAGGTGGGGAGGATGAGGTGATGACCCATGGGTCAACAAACGAGAGGGTTGCTTCTTTTAGGGATATTAGCGCATGTTTGTTGCTGTTTCGAAGCTCTTCCCTGCATCTCATAACCCGTAGCATGCAACAGCCAGAAGCACCACGCACCTCCACTCCGTCACTGGGTCTCATGCCTCCCCCCCCTGCTGCCACCCCCCCGCTGCCGCCTCGCCTCCCCTGCTCAGATCGTGGAGCGCGGGCTGCAGCTGAACGGCATTCGCTGCGTGACCCTCGAGAGCGGGCGGCGGGGTCGCAGCGCCGTCAAGGCGTTCCTCAACGACGATTCCTGCCGCGTCTTCCTGCTCAGCCTGAGACAGGGCGCCGCGGGCCTCACGCTGGTACGGAGCGGGGCGGGGGTGGGGGGGTGGGGGTGGCGGAGCGGGGCGGGTGAAGAGGAAACAGCTAGCGAACCGTGTGATAAGGCATCATATTCTTATACCATGTGTTCACCCCTGCTGCACCCCTCCCCTGCTGCACCCCTTCCGCCTCCCGCCTCCCTGCCTCCCGCCCCTGCTGCCCCCCTTCCGCCCCCCCCCCGCCCCCCAGGTTCGCGCCAACCACGTGTTCCTGCTGGAGCCCTCCCTGGACCCCGCCATCGAGCAGCAGGCGGTGGCGCGTGTGCATCGCATCGGGCAGGAGCGGCCGGTGCGGGTGACGCGGCTGCTGGTGGAGGGCAGCGTGGAGGAGAAGGTCATGATGATGCTGCAGGTGGGTGGGTGGTCGGCGGGGTGCTGGGTGCAAGTCAGCTGGAGCTCAGCTGAGCTGACGGACACGCTTCTGTGTGTGTAGTGGGAAGCGGGAAGCGCTGTCTTCGTGTGAAGTCAAATAGACTACCTGTGTTGTGGCACTGCTGCTGACACGATGCTAATGACAATGCTAGTGAAACCTGGAACGGCAAGCGCACGGTACCAGCCCCCCATCCGGGTGTTCCTCTGTACCACCTGCGGCAGGCCAAGCAGCAGCTCTTCCATGAGGACGTCCACACCCGCCGAGCAGCCGCTGCCGCCGCCGCTGCAGCCGCAGGCCCCTCCACCTCCACAGCCGCAGCAGCAGCAGCCGGTGGCCCCGCAGCTGCCTCCTCCTCGCTGCTGCTCTCCCCCGCCCTGGTTCCGCTGCTGGAGGGCGGTGAGGGCGAGGAGGCGAGCCTGGTGACAGCGGCTCCACGGCACGAGGTGGTGGCGGGGGGTGATATGAGTTACCTGCTGGGGGCGGTGCTGGGGTGAGAGGGCGGTGCGAGCGGGGGGGAGAGAAGCGGAAGTGTAAAATCACATTAAATGCTGCCCGAAACCCAACCCAGAGGGGGTGAGGGGAAGGGTCGGTAGGAGGTGGGCTAGTTCCTATGGTTACAATGCTCAGATACTTGGATGCGGTACTTCATGCCATTACTTCGTACACGGTGTGGCAGTGCTGGGCAAAGTAAGGTGGTAGGGGGGCAGGGTGGAAGAGGAGATAGGGCGGGCCGCAAGCAGTTGGGGACAGGAGGTGGTTGCGGTTGGGGTGGAATGTGAAACGTTTGTTCTTTTCCTGAAGGACGGGAGCAAGGTGTACGGGTTGTGGGATCGTCCCTTTCGTGGCCTGACCTTTGTAGCGGTCATCAACTCGTTCATCAGTTACCAGCAACCATTGATAAGGGGAACAGAAATGCGGGCTCAGGTGGCCGTCACAAGGCAGGACCACCTGCCTTAGGTCTCATGTTTAAGGTCTCATGTACGGTACACTGTTTTGTCTGGTTTGGATATCAGGTCGTGAATTGTGTGCGATGCAGCGCTGCGAGCACCCCTGAAGCAAAATTGAAGACAAAAAATGCCGTTGTGGGACTAGGCTGCGCTTGGCCTGTTGTCGTGCCCCTCTCCCTACACACCTCTGCTGGTGGGAGAAGGAACTGTGCCCACTTAGCGCATGTCAGTGGCTTCCATGATTAGTTACTTACAAACAGTTCCTCACCCACTAGTTACTTACAACAACGACGGGCACGTCCTCACCCAGGGCTGTAACAGTGCACGTCCTCACCCAGGGCTGTAACAGTGCTTGGAGTCAGACAATCATGTCCCCTACTAAATGTTGCCAATTCCTCACAAAAGGTATGCAGCAAAAGGTATGCAGCAATTGATATTCCCTTGTTGGGTGGAGCCCCGGGAAAAGGGAACACGGATTAAAAACCCAACTTGCACGGCAAACAGAAACAAACCAGCAAAACACCTGAGCCAACAAGTCCACAAATGACCGGCAACGAAAAGTACAAAAGAAACCGAGGAAAGGCGGAGAAGAGGCGCCAAAGGACAGATGCAACCAAAAAAGGCTACTAATAGTAGTCTTCAGAATCCCCTACCAAATCCCTCGACTCCACCTCCTCATGTTCCGCAATGAACAATGCATACCTCATCGCCTCAGCCACCGACTCGAACACTCGCTTCCGCCACCAGTCATCAGCGCTGCTGTTCTTTTCCAGCCACTCCCACACCTCACATGCATATCCAGGCCAGTCGCCCTCCGCTGCCATGTGATTGGCCGCCTCATCCACCGCCGCTCCCCAGTCCACCGGGCAGCCTGCCTGCACCAGCCAAGTCAACGTGGGCAGTGGGCAACGCTCCTTGATGCACCTGCAGAAGGTACCACCAGCCTGTGCCCAGGGGTAGCCCAGCCGCCGGAGACACTCCAGTGTGGCCAGGTCCCCATTCCTAGCAGCCGATGTATATGGGTCCAAGGTTGCATCCGTGTTGTTGGTTTCCATGGGGCAGCCATTGTCTGCCAGCCACTCCAGTGCCTCCACACATCCAGCACCTGCAGCATAGGTGTACGCACCCACTTCCCACATGCAGGCACGCTCCTCACGCAGCCACCTCATAAGCACCACACTGCCCGAGGATGCGGCAGCACGGAAGAGATGCATGGTGCGCAGTGGCTCATCAGGGCCCAGGAAGTCCAGTAGTGCAGCCACAACGGCCAGCTGGCCACCCCTTGCGGCTTCCTCCATAATGTCCTTGTTCATCTGGTAGTCCTGTTCTGCCAGCAACCTGAACACCTCCAGGTGGCCTGACTTGACAGCGGCACCCACAGCATGTGTGTTTGGTAGGACACCCTGCGCCAGGAGGTAACGCAGTGCCTCTGTGTTGTTGTGTATGGTGACGCTATCTGCGGCTTTGCGATTCACTGGATAGCCTCTGTCCAGGAGCCACAACAGGCGGTCCAGTGCGTCCGGCATGCAAGCGGCGTTCTCACAGACAACAGTGGACCGTGGAAAGCCCTGCGCCTCCAGCCATTCAACCTTGGCCTGCCAGTCCGCTGTGCTGCTGCTTGCTGCCGCTGCCAGCAAGAAGGGCTTCCATTCCTCTTGCTCCCCCTCCTCTAGCAGACCCTCGGCTTGCCACTCCTGCATCAGTCGCTGCAGCTCCGGCAGCTCGCAGCCCACCGCCGCAAAGCATACGAGCTCGCGAAAGTTAATACGTTCCCTCCCGTACCGCGGGTGCTGCTGCAGTAACCAGTGCATCAGGTGGATGTGGTTCTTGTCTGCAGCAAGGTATACCGCGCGGTTGCTCCAGGGACAGCTGAACTGCTCCAGGCACATCCGGCAAGCCTCTAGGTGCCCCGCATCGGCTGCAGCTTCCAGGGCGTCCAGGCGGGTCAGGTGATCTCCATGGGCCAATGCCTCTTTGAAGGCCTCGATGTGTCCACCCGACAACGCGGCCTCAAGAACTTCGACGGATGGAGCACAGCCGGCCTGCTTTATTGCATACAGCAGATTGGACGTGACACCAGTGCCAGCCGTTAGGCATAGAAGCTGCATGCGCTGTTTAAGCGTCAGGCCCCGCATCGCATTCGGCGAGCCCCAGCGCCATGTGAACGCGGGTGCTGGAACAGGAAGCGAGAGCTTCACAACCTTTTCGTGTGGTCTGCAGAACTGAGCTGCCGCAGCCTTATTTATAAGCCGGACAGTGCACGGAATTTCATTGGATGGCAAGAATCGGACGACGTGACCTACTAACTGTGTTGGCAGCGGTATCCAGGGGAACCGTTGTTCATTATCTGCGTACCCAGAAACAAGAGAGGGCTGATTTTGAGTCATAATGAAGCGCAGGGTAAGCATATGTCAGGCTCACAACCTCCCAACGACATGGGAGCGCAGGAAGGAATACGGGTCGGAAATACGTACGGCAGGTACGGTCGCAATGCATGCACTTCACGCTCTTGGCATCTTCCATAGATCTGCTCTCTAAAGCTGCTTTGGGATGCACCTGTCCAATTGTAAACTAGCTTGAAGGAATGGCAGCCATTACAATGCAGCGGATTCGGCCGTTCGCTGGCGTGACGACCACATTTCCTTGCCGCACCCGCATAGTAACACGTGCTCAGCTTATAACAAAGCGGAAATGCACTTCAAATGATAAAATTGACAAGGCATGGGCTGCATCCTTTGGCGAAAAGCTCAGCATGGCCATTCCACTCTCGCTTGGGGCGTTGGCCGTGGCAGCACCGCGTGCTATGTCTGAAGACTTAGCGACTATGCCAACCAGCTCACCTGCAGCTACGGATGATGCGCTATTGCTAGCTTTAAGTACCCCCAGCGGCAGCATCGAGGAGCTCATCGTGCCGCTGCTTTTTGGAGTTGTGGCACTTCTCCTAACCGTCGTAACTGGAGGGGTGCGTAATGTGGTTTACCTATACACCGTGTTCCTACGCCGAAGCTCCCACCCGCGGGACAGACACCCGAGCCCCCGCCCCACCCATGGTGAAGCCTTGTCATACAGCAACACCAACCACCCAATAACAACATAGCTTTTTTTCGTGTCCACTGGAATGCTGTCGTACCCTTTCCGATTCTCTCTCTCTCTCCATCCGTCGTCCCTGTTACTGCTCGAACAACACGGGTAACGCTCCTTTTTGCCCCGCTCCATCCTTACGCCGTACGCTGGTCCTTACATTGATCCTAAAATGGTACGACAGGCGGTTGATTTCGGAGCCGTACAAGTCGGGTTCCTCGGAGGGTCGCTCCCGACTGGCAGCTCTCCTCAAGCCCATCATGTGGCGCAACAGCAAGGCGGTGCAGGCGCTAGATCACCCTCTGCCGCCGCGGACACTGCAGGTGGGGTGCTGGGATGCTGGGTGGGTTCGGAACTTAGGATGCGTTTAGCCCTGCATACTGCGGAGTGGTCCACCGGGTGGATGTCCACCGCGGGGGTGTGGAGTAAAGAGTGCTAGGAGGTGCTGCTTTCCATGCCGGGGTATGCATCCGTTGTGGGGTGATTGGGGTAGACTGTTGACTTTCCTAGTTCTTCGCTACTACTGCGATACTGCTCCTGTTACTACCGCGATACTGCCGCGATACCGCTCCTGTCACTGCGGATGCTGCGGATGCGAATGCTCCTGTTACTGCTGCCGTTACTGCTCCTGTAACCTGCTGCTGCCGCTGCTGCTGCTCCAGGAAGCACACCTGCGGTTCTCCGCGGCAGAGGAGGCCTTCTATGACGTCATTCTTGGGGAGACGCGCCGGGCCTTCGATGAGATGACCTCACACCAGCGCCAACAGCAGCAGCAACAACAACAAGATCAAGAGCAGCAGCAACAAGACCAACAAGATCAAGAGCAGCAACAGCAACAACAAGGTAGCCAGCAGCAGCAGCAGCGGCCTGCAGACGGCCCCGTTGACCTCACGGGAGACGATGACCCGGTTTACCAGGGTCGGGACGGGGGGCATGCACACGCTACCCACGCTAACGGCACTGCTGCTGCTGCCGGGGCGGAGAAGAAGAAGCACCCGCGGACAACCAACAGGCGCCGTCGAGGTGAGGTTTGGCAGGGAGGGAGTGGCGGTGGGCTTGACAGGCTTGGCTGGGAGGGAGAGTGGGCTGCAGGGTCGGGGTCTGTCAGTGCTCGCGTCCTGACATGCTCTGCCCCAAAGTCCCTTGTTTCCCACGCGTCCTAAACCCCTGGCCTTTGTCTCTTTCTCCTCCTCCTGCTGCTGCCCGGTGACGCCACTGCCCATTATGCATACCTACCCTTCCCTGCCCCTCCCCCTCCCTTCACCCCTTGCCTCCCGTCCATCTCTCTCCCTTTCCATCCCATCCACCTCCCCTCTCTCCCTCTTCCCGCCCTCTTCCCATTCCCACTGCTGCCCCGCCCCTCAACACATCACCTCACCTCAAGACCGCGGTGCCGAGCTGGTCCAGGAGGCTCACGGCGAGCTGCACCAACTGCGACTAGCCTGTGTGCACCCCAAGCTAACCCGCTACTGGCGACAGATGGCCTCGGAGCTGGGGCTGGGGGCGGGCGGGGGCGGGGGACATGGGCATGGGGGGGCACATGGAGGGGGAGGAGGGGGGGCACATGCAGGAGGGGCGCTGCCGTCGATTGATGAGCTAATGGCGAGGCTGCGGGACAAGTCTCAGCTGCAGTTGCAGGTGAGGGAAGAGGAGAAGGCATGACGAGAAGAAAAGGCCGAATGTGTTGAATGAGGGATGGGGTGAGGGACCATGGAGAAGGGTCGGAGGAGTGGCTCCACCCTTTTTTGAGCTACCCTTGCCTCGCGGCACCCTCTCTTCGTTACCGTTACAGAACGCGGAACGAGACCTCTGCATGGTGCTCAACGCGCTCGCCGCCCGCCTGGCTGCAACCGCACGCAAGGTATCCGCCATGGCAACCAAACGTGCGGCTCAGGAGGCGGCGGGGGCCCTGCCCTCGCCGTCAAAGAAGACCCCTGGAGAGGAACAGCGGCCACAGAAGCGAGCGAAGAAGCAGACGGGGGCAACGACAACTGCGGCGGCGGCGGCGGTGGAGGATGGCGAGGCGGCGGCAGGGGCTGAGGAGGCGAAGGGTGGTGACGCGGCTGCTGCGGAGGGGGAAGCGGCGGTGCCGGCGTTTCGATACAATGCCAGCGGCAAGAGCGCGGGTGAGTGCGGGTGTTCTGTTCCTGCCTGTACCTCGCACCTTTTCCCACCCTCGCACTTCCTGTTGTCGCTGTCGCTCTAGACCGCTGTACCCGATACACGTTTCGGCAGCGAACCTTGGACAATGCTACACGGGTACAAGGCTCGCACCGCATCCGTGTTGTTTTTTTGGTTATCCTGAATTGCCTATCCTACATTGCCCATCCTGAATAATGCTAAGCGCGTCCCTGCCTCCTCACCTGCCGTGCCCCGCTACCCCCCGCGCACCCTCCCTCCTCCCTCCCTTCCTCAGCCGAGCTAGCTGAAGACGGCCAACGCATGCTGCGGGAGGTGGCGGAGATGCTTGAGACCAGTTGGGCGGTGGGGGAGAACGGCATCGAGGCGGCGGAGGGAGCTGCGGCGGCGGGAGAGGGAGAGGGCGCAGCAGCAGCAGCAGCGGGGGAGGGCGGGGATGTGGAGATCCAGGCGGCGGATGCGAGTATCAGGGCTTGGCGTCTGGTGCAGGTGGGGTGGTGGCGCTGGGTGGGTGGGTGCGGCTGCTGCGGTCATGCGTGTTTCCACAGCAGCAGCCGTTGGGAGTAGTACCGTACTGGCTAAGAGTGTGCTTCGTACGCTTCCTTGCTAAGACCCTCCCTCCCTTCTCCATGTCAGTTTGGGCTCTACCTCCCGCGACACCCCGCGTGTTCCCCTTCGTCCCACGCGCATGTCCGGCTGCACCCTCCCCCCCCAGGCAACTAACTTGGGCGGGGCAACTTACCTTTTCGTTTCATGACAAACTGCTTCACTATACCCCAATTGCGTTGCCCTAACCTGTGGTTCTGGTATATCTTTGCCCCCCCCCAGGCCCACACCTCCCAGCTCCTAGCCGACCTCCTGACCGCACAACCCGAACTCGTCACTGCGGCGCGACCTGCGGCCCCGACTGCCGCCGCTGCTGCGGCCGCTACCTCCACCGCCGCCGCCGCTACCTCCACTGCCGCCGCCGCTACCTCCACTGCCGCCGCCGCTACCTCCACTGCCGCCGCCGCTACCTCCACTGCCGCCGCCGCTACCTCCACTGCCGCCGCCGCTACCTCCACTGCCGCCGCCGCTACCTCCACTGCCGCCGCCGCTACCTCCACTGCCGCCGCCGCTACCTCCACTGCCGCCGCCGCTACCTCCACTGCCGCCGCCGCTACCTCCACTGCCGCCGCCGCTACCTCCACTGCCGCCGCCGCTACCTCCACTGCCGCCGCCGCTACCTCCACTGCCGCCGCTGACGTCATCACTGCCGCCGCATCTCGCGCTTCCGAGCTGCGTGCTTACGTGGCAAGTCGCGAGGCAGACGTGCGGTCTACCGCGGACCGAGAGCTGCAACGAGCACAGGAGCGGCGAGATCGGGTGAAATCCACAATTGAGCGGTTGGAAAAGGAGCTGACGGAGGCGTACGATACTGCCGTACGACAAGGGATGCCGGCGGGTTTTGTTTCGGAGCCAAAAGGTTGGTTGGAGGCGTTGTACGGCAGATTGGAAGCGGCTCGGCAGCTGGAAGCGAAGCAGCGGGAGGAGCAGCAGGTAGGCTCTGGGTGGGTTGGTGGGTTGCGGCAAAACTTTAGGTACTCACGTTCTATAAAGTGACCCATGGGTCTTATGATACCCCTGTCCTCTCTCTTTACTGGCCAACTACCAAGACAACCAATTCTCCTTCCTAATTTGTACGTCTGTACGGCAGGCCGCTGCTGACGCCGGCGCCACGCTCGCGCTGATGGGTCGCGAGGTGACGGGGCTGCTTGCTGAGGAGGAGGCGGCGGTCAATAAGCAGCGAGTGGGGTTGGAGGCGGTGACGGGCTCCATGCTGGTAGCGGCGGCGGTGGGGCGTGTGCGGGCGGCGGATCGGGGGCTGCGCATGCAGGGGCCGCACGGACAGGGACTTGGAGATGCCTCTGGCGCTGCGGCAGGCCTGCAGGCGTGGCGGGAGGTGCTCGTTGGTGAGTATGTACCGATATGTGGGCGGCAGGGGCGGGCGGGCGTTAAAAGTAGGCTTACGGCAGGTCGAATCTCCTCCTACAACGACAGCGCCGTGTGTGCCAGTTATGAGCTTATGAGCTCATGACGGAAGATCCTACGCGACACTGTCCTCTCATGTCAGGTATTACGGCGATATATCCTCCCCGTCTGGCCCTTTGCCCGCCTAACAACCCGCATCCTCCTCTCCACCCCCTCCCCCCCAGGCGGAGTCCACGTGCATGTGCCACCCGAGGGCGTCACGCAAGTGTCCCAAGACCCACGGGTCGCTTGCCGCGCCGCGTGGGCCCTATCCTACCCGCCCTCGCTGGGGCTGCTGCGCCGAGCGGTGGCGGTGTGCGAGGCGCCGGGGCCAGTGGAGGGCGCGGCGCGGGGGGTGCTGCATGGCTGCGACCAGATGACAGTGCTGCTGGTGGGTGGGGTGGGGGGGGCTGCGAAGTCTTTGCGCTGCTGTGTTGTTGAGAAAGCTGGCCGAGAGTCGGAACGTACCGTGTGTGCCTTGTTGTCTTGCTCCTGTTTAAGCTGTGGAGGGCAGTTCAATGTGTGGCAGCTACCTGGATGAACCTGCCAGTAGTCATATGCTTGTCTCAAAGATTAAGCCATGCATGTTGAAGTATAAAATGCTTATGCTGTGTAACTGCGAATGGCTCGTTAAATCAGTTACAGTTTATTTCATGGTACCTACTGCTTGGGTACCCGTAGTAATTCTAGAGCTAGTACATGCGCACAACCCAACTTCTGGAGGGGTCATATTTACCGTATTAGGTAAAAGGCCAGGCCTGTTGCATCTCGAGTAAACAATGTGGCCTGGGTGTGTGCAGTGCGAGCGGCACCTGCGGCAACCGCTGCGCTGGCTGGAGTCACGACTACAGGTGTGGGTGTGTGGGGGGGCAGCGGGGGGAGGGGACAACCGCATCGCGCATCGGTTGTTGTCACAGCGGTAACGGTGCCGGCGCCTGGGCGGCTGTTGGTGTGCGCATGCTTCGGGTGCATTTCAAGCCGCTTGGTACGGCAGCGTAACGTGGGTTGGTGTATGTGCATGTATGCCTGTACCTACCCCAAAAGAGTAAATCTCTCTCACCTGCATCGCTGCCCTCTCGCAACCCGCCCTCCCCCCCCCAACAGGAGCAGCGCAAGACTGCGGAGAACCACGGTACCAGCAGCCTCAAGGGTACGATTGCGCGTGTAGCAAACCACGTACCTTCACATGCAGCCTGTTTGAAGCGCAGGTGTTGACGCCTACGTCGCCTTGTAACACTGCGTTCATGTCCCCTCCCATTCCGCCATCTCCCCCCACCGTCATCCTCCCCTCGTCTCACCCCCTCCTCCTCCCTCCCCCCAGACCTGGGTCTCCCCGTGCTGCTGCCCGCCCTGGAGGCGGTGCGGGGCCGAACGGAGCTGCTGCGAGCATGGAGGGAGATGCACCGGGCGGACCTGAGGGTGGGGGAAGGGGGGGGGGCGTGTGTGTGTATGTGTGTGTTTTAGGTAAACTGGCGTGTCTGTCGGTGTTTGGGTTGCCGTCGGGTTTGCTTGGAATCTTGACGGTGCTTCCCGACTGAGATTCCCCAGTACTCCCCAGGGTAGTTGCCGTGCTTGTTGAAACGTGTGTTGTGTATACACAACACGTTGAACCTTCTTTAGCGTTTCAACGCCCGACTCACCTCGCTGCAGGTGGAGGTGGCTGCGCACGGGTGCCAGGTGGTGAGTGAGGAGGTGACGGCGGCGGCGCACGGCGCACTGCCCGGCCTGGGCCCCCTCATGCGGCTGGCGGAGGAGGAGCTGCGGGCGCGAGTGGGGGAGCTCAAGGTAGCTAGGGAGCTGGGGGCTGTTGGGGGCTGGGGGCAGGGGACTGCTGGGTTCAGGGGTGCTAAGTGCAGGGGGCTGGGTGCTAGTAGTGCTACCTACTACCTGGCTCATGTGCCCCGCGATGAGGGCCCTCAGGGGTAGCCACCGTGCTTCACAGCATTCTGTTGTGTCAGTGCTATCGCGTTATACACTTGCTTAATGTTGCTGCATTACCCAACCGCCATCATCACACAATCACGCACCCCGCTGGCGTCCCCACCACCACCACCCCACCCCACTCCCCCAGGCCCGCTGCGAGCAGCACCGGCGTGAGAAGGCGCACTTCCACAGCAAGTACCTGGAGGTGCTCAGCGCGCGGGGGGAGGACGGCGACGTGGCGGGGGCGGGCGGCGGCAGCACGGCGGCAGCTGAACAGCAGCAGCGGCAGCAGCAGCGGCTAGCAAGGGAGGAGCAGCAGCAGCAGCGAGGGGAGGAGGAGGAGCAGTTGCAGGGTGCAAAACAGGAGGGACAGGAGCGGCCCGCTAATAGCTTCCCAGCCGGAGGCAGCAGTACTAACCCTAGCAGCAGCGGTAACGGCGGCGGCAGCGGTAGCGGTGGTGGTGGCGGAGGTGGAGCCTCCGCCGCTGCCGCCGCCGCTGGGGTGCTTCCAGCAGCAGCTACGGGTCCGGTACGGCATGTGGGGGTGGCCTGTCGTACAGGCATCTTTGCGTGCCTGCATCCCTGGAGTGCATGGCGGAGTAGTACGACACAATCTAGCAACCGTACGACGTACGGCATTGCTGGCGGCGGCGGCGGCAGCGGTGGAGCGAAGCAGATTGAGGTGGTTGATTTGGTTGATGACGACAAGGGCTCGGCGGCGGCGACTGCGGCGGGTGTTAAGTCGACGACGGAGGCAGCTGACGGCGCCGCCGCCACCATTGGCGTCCTGATGAAGCCTGTGGATGGTGTGGAAACGATGCGCGGTAGTAGCAACCAAGTTGCCGCTGACGGAGGCAGCAATAGCGCTGCAGCGGCGGCGGCGGCGGCGACACCAGCGGAGCCGTCAGCGCCGCCGCAGTCGGCCGCAGCGGCGGCGCGCGCGCGTGTGATGGCGCAGATGGCGGCGCAGCAAGCGAAGATGGCGGCGGCACTGGGGATGGGGGCGAGTGGTGGTGCGGGTGCGGGTGGTGCGGAGGAGGGCAGTGCAGGTCCCGCTCCAGCATCGACAACAGCAGCAGCTGCGGCGCCTGTGGCCGGTGCTGGTACTGCTGCCGGCGGCTCCAAGGCTGGTGCCTGTGCTGGCAATGGGGGTGGTGGTGGAGGCAGCATCTGCAGCATTTGCTACGAACTGCTTACGCACATGTTTCAGGTCTTCCCCTGCGGCCACTACTACTGCACCCCCTGTACCGACGCCATCATGGCCCCCACCGGCAGCCGTACCTGCCCCACGTGCCGCCGACAGCTCAAGAAGGAGGAAATCCGAACGGCGGGAGGCGTCAGCGGGGGGCCGGCGGGTGCGGGGGGGCGCAGGGGGGCCGCTGCTGCGGGGGGCGAGGTGGATCCGCCGGAGGGCGCCTGCATCCTGCGAGTCAAGGTGCGTGTTAAGAAAACTGGCCGCGTGTGTGTTAAAATAACTGGCCGCGTGTGTGTGGTGTTTAAGAGTGCACCCATGCAATGTGGTCATGGTCGTCATGTTTATTTGCTGTCTCGTGTTTCTGTTACCACCTACCGGTATCATTGCCTTATCATACATGCATGCTAACGAGTAATGGCCCCATGCATGCATGCATGCAAACAAATGATGGCCCCATGCGCGCATGTAAACAAACAAACCCCCGTGCAGGTCGCTGGCTCGGATGAGCTAATGGTGAAGATCACGGCACTCGTACGGCGGCTGGTGTGGCTGCGGGACGAGCGACCCGACGAGAAGAGCCTGGTGTTCAGCCAGTGGCCGGAGGCGCTGCAGGTGGGGAGGATGAGGTGATGACCCATGGGTCAACAAACGAGAGGGTTGCTTCTTTTAGGGATATTAGCGCATGTTTGTTGCTGTTTCGAAGCTCTTCCCTGCATCTCATAACCCGTAGCATGCAACAGCCAGAAGCACCACGCACCTCCACTCCGTCACTGGGTCTCATGCCTCCCCCCCCTGCTGCCACCCCCCCGCTGCCGCCTCGCCTCCCCTGCTCAGATCGTGGAGCGCGGGCTGCAGCTGAACGGCATTCGCTGCGTGACCCTCGAGAGCGGGCGGCGGGGTCGCAGCGCCGTCAAGGCGTTCCTCAACGACGATTCCTGCCGCGTCTTCCTGCTCAGCCTGAGACAGGGCGCCGCGGGCCTCACGCTGGTACGGAGCGGGGCGGGGGTGGGGGGGTGGGGGTGGCGGAGCGGGGCGGGTGAAGAGGAAACAGCTAGCGAACCGTGTGATAAGGCATCATATTCTTATACCATGTGTTCACCCCTGCTGCACCCCTCCCCTGCTGCACCCCTTCCGCCTCCCGCCTCCCTGCCTCCCGCCCCTGCTGCCCCCCTTCCGCCCCCCCCCCGCCCCCCAGGTTCGCGCCAACCACGTGTTCCTGCTGGAGCCCTCCCTGGACCCCGCCATCGAGCAGCAGGCGGTGGCGCGTGTGCATCGCATCGGGCAGGAGCGGCCGGTGCGGGTGACGCGGCTGCTGGTGGAGGGCAGCGTGGAGGAGAAGGTCATGATGATGCTGCAGGTGGGTGGGTGGTCGGCGGGGTGCTGGGTGCAAGTCAGCTGGAGCTCAGCTGAGCTGACGGACACGCTTCTGTGTGTGTAGTGGGAAGCGGGAAGCGCTGTCTTCGTGTGAAGTCAAATAGACTACCTGTGTTGTGGCACTGCTGCTGACACGATGCTAATGACAATGCTAGTGAAACCTGGAACGGCAAGCGCACGGTACCAGCCCCCCATCCGGGTGTTCCTCTGTACCACCTGCGGCAGGCCAAGCAGCAGCTCTTCCATGAGGACGTCCACACCCGCCGAGCAGCCGCTGCCGCCGCCGCTGCAGCCGCAGGCCCCTCCACCTCCACAGCCGCAGCAGCAGCAGCCGGTGGCCCCGCAGCTGCCTCCTCCTCGCTGCTGCTCTCCCCCGCCCTGGTTCCGCTGCTGGAGGGCGGTGAGGGCGAGGAGGCGAGCCTGGTGACAGCGGCTCCACGGCACGAGGTGGTGGCGGGGGGTGATATGAGTTACCTGCTGGGGGCGGTGCTGGGGTGAGAGGGCGGTGCGAGCGGGGGGGAGAGAAGCGGAAGTGTAAAATCACATTAAATGCTGCCCGAAACCCAACCCAGAGGGGGTGAGGGGAAGGGTCGGTAGGAGGTGGGCTAGTTCCTATGGTTACAATGCTCAGATACTTGGATGCGGTACTTCATGCCATTACTTCGTACACGGTGTGGCAGTGCTGGGCAAAGTAAGGTGGTAGGGGGGCAGGGTGGAAGAGGAGATAGGGCGGGCCGCAAGCAGTTGGGGACAGGAGGTGGTTGCGGTTGGGGTGGAATGTGAAACGTTTGTTCTTTTCCTGAAGGACGGGAGCAAGGTGTACGGGTTGTGGGATCGTCCCTTTCGTGGCCTGACCTTTGTAGCGGTCATCAACTCGTTCATCAGTTACCAGCAACCATTGATAAGGGGAACAGAAATGCGGGCTCAGGTGGCCGTCACAAGGCAGGACCACCTGCCTTAGGTCTCATGTTTAAGGTCTCATGTACGGTACACTGTTTTGTCTGGTTTGGATATCAGGTCGTGAATTGTGTGCGATGCAGCGCTGCGAGCACCCCTGAAGCAAAATTGAAGACAAAAAATGCCGTTGTGGGACTAGGCTGCGCTTGGCCTGTTGTCGTGCCCCTCTCCCTACACACCTCTGCTGGTGGGAGAAGGAACTGTGCCCACTTAGCGCATGTCAGTGGCTTCCATGATTAGTTACTTACAAACAGTTCCTCACCCACTAGTTACTTACAACAACGACGGGCACGTCCTCACCCAGGGCTGTAACAGTGCACGTCCTCACCCAGGGCTGTAACAGTGCTTGGAGTCAGACAATCATGTCCCCTACTAAATGTTGCCAATTCCTCACAAAAGGTATGCAGCAAAAGGTATGCAGCAATTGATATTCCCTTGTTGGGTGGAGCCCCGGGAAAAGGGAACACGGATTAAAAACCCAACTTGCACGGCAAACAGAAACAAACCAGCAAAACACCTGAGCCAACAAGTCCACAAATGACCGGCAACGAAAAGTACAAAAGAAACCGAGGAAAGGCGGAGAAGAGGCGCCAAAGGACAGATGCAACCAAAAAAGGCTACTAATAGTAGTCTTCAGAATCCCCTACCAAATCCCTCGACTCCACCTCCTCATGTTCCGCAATGAACAATGCATACCTCATCGCCTCAGCCACCGACTCGAACACTCGCTTCCGCCACCAGTCATCAGCGCTGCTGTTCTTTTCCAGCCACTCCCACACCTCACATGCATATCCAGGCCAGTCGCCCTCCGCTGCCATGTGATTGGCCGCCTCATCCACCGCCGCTCCCCAGTCCACCGGGCAGCCTGCCTGCACCAGCCAAGTCAACGTGGGCAGTGGGCAACGCTCCTTGATGCACCTGCAGAAGGTACCACCAGCCTGTGCCCAGGGGTAGCCCAGCCGCCGGAGACACTCCAGTGTGGCCAGGTCCCCATTCCTAGCAGCCGATGTATATGGGTCCAAGGTTGCATCCGTGTTGTTGGTTTCCATGGGGCAGCCATTGTCTGCCAGCCACTCCAGTGCCTCCACACATCCAGCACCTGCAGCATAGGTGTACGCACCCACTTCCCACATGCAGGCACGCTCCTCACGCAGCCACCTCATAAGCACCACACTGCCCGAGGATGCGGCAGCACGGAAGAGATGCATGGTGCGCAGTGGCTCATCAGGGCCCAGGAAGTCCAGTAGTGCAGCCACAACGGCCAGCTGGCCACCCCTTGCGGCTTCCTCCATAATGTCCTTGTTCATCTGGTAGTCCTGTTCTGCCAGCAACCTGAACACCTCCAGGTGGCCTGACTTGACAGCGGCACCCACAGCATGTGTGTTTGGTAGGACACCCTGCGCCAGGAGGTAACGCAGTGCCTCTGTGTTGTTGTGTATGGTGACGCTATCTGCGGCTTTGCGATTCACTGGATAGCCTCTGTCCAGGAGCCACAACAGGCGGTCCAGTGCGTCCGGCATGCAAGCGGCGTTCTCACAGACAACAGTGGACCGTGGAAAGCCCTGCGCCTCCAGCCATTCAACCTTGGCCTGCCAGTCCGCTGTGCTGCTGCTTGCTGCCGCTGCCAGCAAGAAGGGCTTCCATTCCTCTTGCTCCCCCTCCTCTAGCAGACCCTCGGCTTGCCACTCCTGCATCAGTCGCTGCAGCTCCGGCAGCTCGCAGCCCACCGCCGCAAAGCATACGAGCTCGCGAAAGTTAATACGTTCCCTCCCGTACCGCGGGTGCTGCTGCAGTAACCAGTGCATCAGGTGGATGTGGTTCTTGTCTGCAGCAAGGTATACCGCGCGGTTGCTCCAGGGACAGCTGAACTGCTCCAGGCACATCCGGCAAGCCTCTAGGTGCCCCGCATCGGCTGCAGCTTCCAGGGCGTCCAGGCGGGTCAGGTGATCTCCATGGGCCAATGCCTCTTTGAAGGCCTCGATGTGTCCACCCGACAACGCGGCCTCAAGAACTTCGACGGATGGAGCACAGCCGGCCTGCTTTATTGCATACAGCAGATTGGACGTGACACCAGTGCCAGCCGTTAGGCATAGAAGCTGCATGCGCTGTTTAAGCGTCAGGCCCCGCATCGCATTCGGCGAGCCCCAGCGCCATGTGAACGCGGGTGCTGGAACAGGAAGCGAGAGCTTCACAACCTTTTCGTGTGGTCTGCAGAACTGAGCTGCCGCAGCCTTATTTATAAGCCGGACAGTGCACGGAATTTCATTGGATGGCAAGAATCGGACGACGTGACCTACTAACTGTGTTGGCAGCGGTATCCAGGGGAACCGTTGTTCATTATCTGCGTACCCAGAAACAAGAGAGGGCTGATTTTGAGTCATAATGAAGCGCAGGGTAAGCATATGTCAGGCTCACAACCTCCCAACGACATGGGAGCGCAGGAAGGAATACGGGTCGGAAATACGTACGGCAGGTACGGTCGCAATGCATGCACTTCACGCTCTTGGCATCTTCCATAGATCTGCTCTCTAAAGCTGCTTTGGGATGCACCTGTCCAATTGTAAACTAGCTTGAAGGAATGGCAGCCATTACAATGCAGCGGATTCGGCCGTTCGCTGGCGTGACGACCACATTTCCTTGCCGCACCCGCATAGTAACACGTGCTCAGCTTATAACAAAGCGGAAATGCACTTCAAATGATAAAATTGACAAGGCATGGGCTGCATCCTTTGGCGAAAAGCTCAGCATGGCCATTCCACTCTCGCTTGGGGCGTTGGCCGTGGCAGCACCGCGTGCTATGTCTGAAGACTTAGCGACTATGCCAACCAGCTCACCTGCAGCTACGGATGATGCGCTATTGCTAGCTTTAAGTACCCCCAGCGGCAGCATCGAGGAGCTCATCGTGCCGCTGCTTTTTGGAGTTGTGGCACTTCTCCTAACCGTCGTAACTGGAGGGGTGCGTAATGTGGTTTACCTATACACCGTGTTCCTACGCCGAAGCTCCCACCCGCGGGACAGACACCCGAGCCCCCGCCCCACCCATGGTGAAGCCTTGTCATACAGCAACACCAACCACCCAATAACAACATAGCTTTTTTTCGTGTCCACTGGAATGCTGTCGTACCCTTTCCGATTCTCTCTCTCTCTCCATCCGTCGTCCCTGTTACTGCTCGAACAACACGGGTAACGCTCCTTTTTGCCCCGCTCCATCCTTACGCCGTACGCTGGTCCTTACATTGATCCTAAAATGGTACGACAGGCGGTTGATTTCGGAGCCGTACAAGTCGGGTTCCTCGGAGGGTCGCTCCCGACTGGCAGCTCTCCTCAAGCCCATCATGTGGCGCAACAGCAAGGCGGTGCAGGCGCTAGATCACCCTCTGCCGCCGCGGACACTGCAGGTGGGGTGCTGGGATGCTGGGTGGGTTCGGAACTTAGGATGCGTTTAGCCCTGCATACTGCGGAGTGGTCCACCGGGTGGATGTCCACCGCGGGGGTGTGGAGTAAAGAGTGCTAGGAGGTGCTGCTTTCCATGCCGGGGTATGCATCCGTTGTGGGGTGATTGGGGTAGACTGTTGACTTTCCTAGTTCTTCGCTACTACTGCGATACTGCTCCTGTTACTACCGCGATACTGCCGCGATACCGCTCCTGTCACTGCGGATGCTGCGGATGCGAATGCTCCTGTTACTGCTGCCGTTACTGCTCCTGTAACCTGCTGCTGCCGCTGCTGCTGCTCCAGGAAGCACACCTGCGGTTCTCCGCGGCAGAGGAGGCCTTCTATGACGTCATTCTTGGGGAGACGCGCCGGGCCTTCGATGAGATGACCTCACACCAGCGCCAACAGCAGCAGCAACAACAACAAGATCAAGAGCAGCAGCAACAAGACCAACAAGATCAAGAGCAGCAACAGCAACAACAAGGTAGCCAGCAGCAGCAGCAGCGGCCTGCAGACGGCCCCGTTGACCTCACGGGAGACGATGACCCGGTTTACCAGGGTCGGGACGGGGGGCATGCACACGCTACCCACGCTAACGGCACTGCTGCTGCTGCCGGGGCGGAGAAGAAGAAGCACCCGCGGACAACCAACAGGCGCCGTCGAGGTGAGGTTTGGCAGGGAGGGAGTGGCGGTGGGCTTGACAGGCTTGGCTGGGAGGGAGAGTGGGCTGCAGGGTCGGGGTCTGTCAGTGCTCGCGTCCTGACATGCTCTGCCCCAAAGTCCCTTGTTTCCCACGCGTCCTAAACCCCTGGCCTTTGTCTCTTTCTCCTCCTCCTGCTGCTGCCCGGTGACGCCACTGCCCATTATGCATACCTACCCTTCCCTGCCCCTCCCCCTCCCTTCACCCCTTGCCTCCCGTCCATCTCTCTCCCTTTCCATCCCATCCACCTCCCCTCTCTCCCTCTTCCCGCCCTCTTCCCATTCCCACTGCTGCCCCGCCCCTCAACACATCACCTCACCTCAAGACCGCGGTGCCGAGCTGGTCCAGGAGGCTCACGGCGAGCTGCACCAACTGCGACTAGCCTGTGTGCACCCCAAGCTAACCCGCTACTGGCGACAGATGGCCTCGGAGCTGGGGCTGGGGGCGGGCGGGGGCGGGGGACATGGGCATGGGGGGGCACATGGAGGGGGAGGAGGGGGGGCACATGCAGGAGGGGCGCTGCCGTCGATTGATGAGCTAATGGCGAGGCTGCGGGACAAGTCTCAGCTGCAGTTGCAGGTGAGGGAAGAGGAGAAGGCATGACGAGAAGAAAAGGCCGAATGTGTTGAATGAGGGATGGGGTGAGGGACCATGGAGAAGGGTCGGAGGAGTGGCTCCACCCTTTTTTGAGCTACCCTTGCCTCGCGGCACCCTCTCTTCGTTACCGTTACAGAACGCGGAACGAGACCTCTGCATGGTGCTCAACGCGCTCGCCGCCCGCCTGGCTGCAACCGCACGCAAGGTATCCGCCATGGCAACCAAACGTGCGGCTCAGGAGGCGGCGGGGGCCCTGCCCTCGCCGTCAAAGAAGACCCCTGGAGAGGAACAGCGGCCACAGAAGCGAGCGAAGAAGCAGACGGGGGCAACGACAACTGCGGCGGCGGCGGCGGTGGAGGATGGCGAGGCGGCGGCAGGGGCTGAGGAGGCGAAGGGTGGTGACGCGGCTGCTGCGGAGGGGGAAGCGGCGGTGCCGGCGTTTCGATACAATGCCAGCGGCAAGAGCGCGGGTGAGTGCGGGTGTTCTGTTCCTGCCTGTACCTCGCACCTTTTCCCACCCTCGCACTTCCTGTTGTCGCTGTCGCTCTAGACCGCTGTACCCGATACACGTTTCGGCAGCGAACCTTGGACAATGCTACACGGGTACAAGGCTCGCACCGCATCCGTGTTGTTTTTTTGGTTATCCTGAATTGCCTATCCTACATTGCCCATCCTGAATAATGCTAAGCGCGTCCCTGCCTCCTCACCTGCCGTGCCCCGCTACCCCCCGCGCACCCTCCCTCCTCCCTCCCTTCCTCAGCCGAGCTAGCTGAAGACGGCCAACGCATGCTGCGGGAGGTGGCGGAGATGCTTGAGACCAGTTGGGCGGTGGGGGAGAACGGCATCGAGGCGGCGGAGGGAGCTGCGGCGGCGGGAGAGGGAGAGGGCGCAGCAGCAGCAGCAGCGGGGGAGGGCGGGGATGTGGAGATCCAGGCGGCGGATGCGAGTATCAGGGCTTGGCGTCTGGTGCAGGTGGGGTGGTGGCGCTGGGTGGGTGGGTGCGGCTGCTGCGGTCATGCGTGTTTCCACAGCAGCAGCCGTTGGGAGTAGTACCGTACTGGCTAAGAGTGTGCTTCGTACGCTTCCTTGCTAAGACCCTCCCTCCCTTCTCCATGTCAGTTTGGGCTCTACCTCCCGCGACACCCCGCGTGTTCCCCTTCGTCCCACGCGCATGTCCGGCTGCACCCTCCCCCCCCAGGCAACTAACTTGGGCGGGGCAACTTACCTTTTCGTTTCATGACAAACTGCTTCACTATACCCCAATTGCGTTGCCCTAACCTGTGGTTCTGGTATATCTTTGCCCCCCCCCAGGCCCACACCTCCCAGCTCCTAGCCGACCTCCTGACCGCACAACCCGAACTCGTCACTGCGGCGCGACCTGCGGCCCCGACTGCCGCCGCTGCTGCGGCCGCTACCTCCACCGCCGCCGCCGCTACCTCCACTGCCGCCGCCGCTACCTCCACTGCCGCCGCCGCTACCTCCACTGCCGCCGCCGCTACCTCCACTGCCGCCGCCGCTACCTCCACTGCCGCCGCCGCTACCTCCACTGCCGCCGCCGCTACCTCCACTGCCGCCGCCGCTACCTCCACTGCCGCCGCCGCTACCTCCACTGCCGCCGCCGCTACCTCCACTGCCGCCGCCGCTACCTCCACTGCCGCCGCCGCTACCTCCACTGCCGCCGCCGCTACCTCCACTGCCGCCGCCGCTACCTCCACTGCCGCCGCTGACGTCATCACTGCCGCCGCATCTCGCGCTTCCGAGCTGCGTGCTTACGTGGCAAGTCGCGAGGCAGACGTGCGGTCTACCGCGGACCGAGAGCTGCAACGAGCACAGGAGCGGCGAGATCGGGTGAAATCCACAATTGAGCGGTTGGAAAAGGAGCTGACGGAGGCGTACGATACTGCCGTACGACAAGGGATGCCGGCGGGTTTTGTTTCGGAGCCAAAAGGTTGGTTGGAGGCGTTGTACGGCAGATTGGAAGCGGCTCGGCAGCTGGAAGCGAAGCAGCGGGAGGAGCAGCAGGTAGGCTCTGGGTGGGTTGGTGGGTTGCGGCAAAACTTTAGGTACTCACGTTCTATAAAGTGACCCATGGGTCTTATGATACCCCTGTCCTCTCTCTTTACTGGCCAACTACCAAGACAACCAATTCTCCTTCCTAATTTGTACGTCTGTACGGCAGGCCGCTGCTGACGCCGGCGCCACGCTCGCGCTGATGGGTCGCGAGGTGACGGGGCTGCTTGCTGAGGAGGAGGCGGCGGTCAATAAGCAGCGAGTGGGGTTGGAGGCGGTGACGGGCTCCATGCTGGTAGCGGCGGCGGTGGGGCGTGTGCGGGCGGCGGATCGGGGGCTGCGCATGCAGGGGCCGCACGGACAGGGACTTGGAGATGCCTCTGGCGCTGCGGCAGGCCTGCAGGCGTGGCGGGAGGTGCTCGTTGGTGAGTATGTACCGATATGTGGGCGGCAGGGGCGGGCGGGCGTTAAAAGTAGGCTTACGGCAGGTCGAATCTCCTCCTACAACGACAGCGCCGTGTGTGCCAGTTATGAGCTTATGAGCTCATGACGGAAGATCCTACGCGACACTGTCCTCTCATGTCAGGTATTACGGCGATATATCCTCCCCGTCTGGCCCTTTGCCCGCCTAACAACCCGCATCCTCCTCTCCACCCCCTCCCCCCCAGGCGGAGTCCACGTGCATGTGCCACCCGAGGGCGTCACGCAAGTGTCCCAAGACCCACGGGTCGCTTGCCGCGCCGCGTGGGCCCTATCCTACCCGCCCTCGCTGGGGCTGCTGCGCCGAGCGGTGGCGGTGTGCGAGGCGCCGGGGCCAGTGGAGGGCGCGGCGCGGGGGGTGCTGCATGGCTGCGACCAGATGACAGTGCTGCTGGTGGGTGGGGTGGGGGGGGCTGCGAAGTCTTTGCGCTGCTGTGTTGTTGAGAAAGCTGGCCGAGAGTCGGAACGTACCGTGTGTGCCTTGTTGTCTTGCTCCTGTTTAAGCTGTGGAGGGCAGTTCAATGTGTGGCAGCTACCTGGATGAACCTGCCAGTAGTCATATGCTTGTCTCAAAGATTAAGCCATGCATGTTGAAGTATAAAATGCTTATGCTGTGTAACTGCGAATGGCTCGTTAAATCAGTTACAGTTTATTTCATGGTACCTACTGCTTGGGTACCCGTAGTAATTCTAGAGCTAGTACATGCGCACAACCCAACTTCTGGAGGGGTCATATTTACCGTATTAGGTAAAAGGCCAGGCCTGTTGCATCTCGAGTAAACAATGTGGCCTGGGTGTGTGCAGTGCGAGCGGCACCTGCGGCAACCGCTGCGCTGGCTGGAGTCACGACTACAGGTGTGGGTGTGTGGGGGGGCAGCGGGGGGAGGGGACAACCGCATCGCGCATCGGTTGTTGTCACAGCGGTAACGGTGCCGGCGCCTGGGCGGCTGTTGGTGTGCGCATGCTTCGGGTGCATTTCAAGCCGCTTGGTACGGCAGCGTAACGTGGGTTGGTGTATGTGCATGTATGCCTGTACCTACCCCAAAAGAGTAAATCTCTCTCACCTGCATCGCTGCCCTCTCGCAACCCGCCCTCCCCCCCCCAACAGGAGCAGCGCAAGACTGCGGAGAACCACGGTACCAGCAGCCTCAAGGGTACGATTGCGCGTGTAGCAAACCACGTACCTTCACATGCAGCCTGTTTGAAGCGCAGGTGTTGACGCCTACGTCGCCTTGTAACACTGCGTTCATGTCCCCTCCCATTCCGCCATCTCCCCCCACCGTCATCCTCCCCTCGTCTCACCCCCTCCTCCTCCCTCCCCCCAGACCTGGGTCTCCCCGTGCTGCTGCCCGCCCTGGAGGCGGTGCGGGGCCGAACGGAGCTGCTGCGAGCATGGAGGGAGATGCACCGGGCGGACCTGAGGGTGGGGGAAGGGGGGGGGGCGTGTGTGTGTATGTGTGTGTTTTAGGTAAACTGGCGTGTCTGTCGGTGTTTGGGTTGCCGTCGGGTTTGCTTGGAATCTTGACGGTGCTTCCCGACTGAGATTCCCCAGTACTCCCCAGGGTAGTTGCCGTGCTTGTTGAAACGTGTGTTGTGTATACACAACACGTTGAACCTTCTTTAGCGTTTCAACGCCCGACTCACCTCGCTGCAGGTGGAGGTGGCTGCGCACGGGTGCCAGGTGGTGAGTGAGGAGGTGACGGCGGCGGCGCACGGCGCACTGCCCGGCCTGGGCCCCCTCATGCGGCTGGCGGAGGAGGAGCTGCGGGCGCGAGTGGGGGAGCTCAAGGTAGCTAGGGAGCTGGGGGCTGTTGGGGGCTGGGGGCAGGGGACTGCTGGGTTCAGGGGTGCTAAGTGCAGGGGGCTGGGTGCTAGTAGTGCTACCTACTACCTGGCTCATGTGCCCCGCGATGAGGGCCCTCAGGGGTAGCCACCGTGCTTCACAGCATTCTGTTGTGTCAGTGCTATCGCGTTATACACTTGCTTAATGTTGCTGCATTACCCAACCGCCATCATCACACAATCACGCACCCCGCTGGCGTCCCCACCACCACCACCCCACCCCACTCCCCCAGGCCCGCTGCGAGCAGCACCGGCGTGAGAAGGCGCACTTCCACAGCAAGTACCTGGAGGTGCTCAGCGCGCGGGGGGAGGACGGCGACGTGGCGGGGGCGGGCGGCGGCAGCACGGCGGCAGCTGAACAGCAGCAGCGGCAGCAGCAGCGGCTAGCAAGGGAGGAGCAGCAGCAGCAGCGAGGGGAGGAGGAGGAGCAGTTGCAGGGTGCAAAACAGGAGGGACAGGAGCGGCCCGCTAATAGCTTCCCAGCCGGAGGCAGCAGTACTAACCCTAGCAGCAGCGGTAACGGCGGCGGCAGCGGTAGCGGTGGTGGTGGCGGAGGTGGAGCCTCCGCCGCTGCCGCCGCCGCTGGGGTGCTTCCAGCAGCAGCTACGGGTCCGGTACGGCATGTGGGGGTGGCCTGTCGTACAGGCATCTTTGCGTGCCTGCATCCCTGGAGTGCATGGCGGAGTAGTACGACACAATCTAGCAACCGTACGACGTACGGCATTGCTGGCGGCGGCGGCGGCAGCGGTGGAGCGAAGCAGATTGAGGTGGTTGATTTGGTTGATGACGACAAGGGCTCGGCGGCGGCGACTGCGGCGGGTGTTAAGTCGACGACGGAGGCAGCTGACGGCGCCGCCGCCACCATTGGCGTCCTGATGAAGCCTGTGGATGGTGTGGAAACGATGCGCGGTAGTAGCAACCAAGTTGCCGCTGACGGAGGCAGCAATAGCGCTGCAGCGGCGGCGGCGGCGGCGACACCAGCGGAGCCGTCAGCGCCGCCGCAGTCGGCCGCAGCGGCGGCGCGCGCGCGTGTGATGGCGCAGATGGCGGCGCAGCAAGCGAAGATGGCGGCGGCACTGGGGATGGGGGCGAGTGGTGGTGCGGGTGCGGGTGGTGCGGAGGAGGGCAGTGCAGGTCCCGCTCCAGCATCGACAACAGCAGCAGCTGCGGCGCCTGTGGCCGGTGCTGGTACTGCTGCCGGCGGCTCCAAGGCTGGTGCCTGTGCTGGCAATGGGGGTGGTGGTGGAGGCAGCATCTGCAGCATTTGCTACGAACTGCTTACGCACATGTTTCAGGTCTTCCCCTGCGGCCACTACTACTGCACCCCCTGTACCGACGCCATCATGGCCCCCACCGGCAGCCGTACCTGCCCCACGTGCCGCCGACAGCTCAAGAAGGAGGAAATCCGAACGGCGGGAGGCGTCAGCGGGGGGCCGGCGGGTGCGGGGGGGCGCAGGGGGGCCGCTGCTGCGGGGGGCGAGGTGGATCCGCCGGAGGGCGCCTGCATCCTGCGAGTCAAGGTGCGTGTTAAGAAAACTGGCCGCGTGTGTGTTAAAATAACTGGCCGCGTGTGTGTGGTGTTTAAGAGTGCACCCATGCAATGTGGTCATGGTCGTCATGTTTATTTGCTGTCTCGTGTTTCTGTTACCACCTACCGGTATCATTGCCTTATCATACATGCATGCTAACGAGTAATGGCCCCATGCATGCATGCATGCAAACAAATGATGGCCCCATGCGCGCATGTAAACAAACAAACCCCCGTGCAGGTCGCTGGCTCGGATGAGCTAATGGTGAAGATCACGGCACTCGTACGGCGGCTGGTGTGGCTGCGGGACGAGCGACCCGACGAGAAGAGCCTGGTGTTCAGCCAGTGGCCGGAGGCGCTGCAGGTGGGGAGGATGAGGTGATGACCCATGGGTCAACAAACGAGAGGGTTGCTTCTTTTAGGGATATTAGCGCATGTTTGTTGCTGTTTCGAAGCTCTTCCCTGCATCTCATAACCCGTAGCATGCAACAGCCAGAAGCACCACGCACCTCCACTCCGTCACTGGGTCTCATGCCTCCCCCCCCTGCTGCCACCCCCCCGCTGCCGCCTCGCCCCCCCTGCTCAGATCGTGGAGCGCGGGCTTCAGCTGAACGGCATTCGCTGCGTGACCCTCGAGAGCGGGCGGCGGGGTCGCAGCGCCGTCAAGGCGTTCCTCAACGACGATTCCTGCCGCGTCTTCCTGCTCAGCCTGAGACAGGGCGCCGCGGGCCTCACGCTGGTACGGAGCGGGGCGGGGGTGGGGGGGTGGGGGTGGCGGAGCGGGGCGGGTGAAGAGGAAACAGCTAGCGAACCGTGTGATAAGGCATCATCATGGAGCGGGGTGGGGGTGGGGGTGGGGGTGGACCAGCACGTGCAGGAGGCACCCGGAGAGCTGGGGAGCCGGGGCGGGGTGGTGTCTCCTGCCTCCCCCTTCACTGCGTTCCCGGGTGTCCATTACGGCGACCACTGCTAACCACTGCACCTCACTGACGACCCTCAACCACTGCTGACTTGTGGCTCAGTGCTTTTCTTATACCATGTGTTCACCCCTGCTGCACCCCTCCCCTGCTGCACCCCTTCCGCCTCCCGCCTCCCTGCCTCCCGCCCCTGCTGCCCCCCTTCCGCCCCCCCCCCGCCCCCCAGGTTCGCGCCAACCACGTGTTCCTGCTGGAGCCCTCCCTGGACCCCGCCATCGAGCAGCAGGCGGTGGCGCGTGTGCATCGCATCGGGCAGGAGCGGCCGGTGCGGGTGACGCGGCTGCTGGTGGAGGGCAGCGTGGAGGAGAAGGTCATGATGATGCTGCAGGTGGGTGGGTGGTCGGCGGGGTGCTGGGTGCAAGTCAGCTGGAGCTCAGCTGAGCTGACGGACACGCTTCTGTGTGTGTAGTGGGAAGCGGGAAGCGCTGTCTTCGTGTGAAGTCAAATAGACTACCTGTGTTGTGGCACTGCTGCTGACACGATGCTAATGACAATGCTAGTGAAACCTGGAACGGCAAGCGCACGGTACCAGCCCCCCATCCGGGTGTTCCTCTGTACCACCTGCGGCAGGCCAAGCAGCAGCTCTTCCATGAGGACGTCCACACCCGCCGAGCAGCCGCTGCCGCCGCCGCTGCAGCCGCAGGCCCCTCCACCTCCACAGCCGCAGCAGCAGCAGCCGGTGGCCCCGCAGCTGCCTCCTCCTCGCTGCTGCTCTCCCCCGCCCTGGTTCCGCTGCTGGAGGGCGGTGAGGGCGAGGAGGCGAGCCTGGTGACAGCGGCTCCACGGCACGAGGTGGTGGCGGGGGGTGATATGAGTTACCTGCTGGGGGCGGTGCTGGGGTGAGAGGGCGGTGCGAGCGGGGGGGAGAGAAGCGGAAGTGTAAAATCACATTAAATGCTGCCCGAAACCCAACCCAGAGGGGGTGAGGGGAAGGGTCGGTAGGAGGTGGGCTAGTTCCTATGGTTACAATGCTCAGATACTTGGATGCGGTACTTCATGCCATTACTTCGTACACGGTGTGGCAGTGCTGGGCAAAGTAAGGTGGTAGGGGGGCAGGGTGGAAGAGGAGATAGGGCGGGCCGCAAGCAGTTGGGGACAGGAGGTGGTTGCGGTTGGGGTGGAATGTGAAACGTTTGTTCTTTTCCTGAAGGACGGGAGCAAGGTGTACGGGTTGTGGGATCGTCCCTTTCGTGGCCTGACCTTTGTAGCGGTCATCAACTCGTTCATCAGTTACCAGCAACCATTGATAAGGGGAACAGAAATGCGGGCTCAGGTGGCCGTCACAAGGCAGGACCACCTGCCTTAGGTCTCATGTTTAAGGTCTCATGTACGGTACACTGTTTTGTCTGGTTTGGATATCAGGTCGTGAATTGTGTGCGATGCAGCGCTGCGAGCACCCCTGAAGCAAAATTGAAGACAAAAAATGCCGTTGTGGGACTAGGCTGCGCTTGGCCTGTTGTCGTGCCCCTCTCCCTACACACCTCTGCTGGTGGGAGAAGGAACTGTGCCCACTTAGCGCATGTCAGTGGCTTCCATGATTAGTTACTTACAAACAGTTCCTCACCCACTAGTTACTTACAACAACGACGGGCACGTCCTCACCCAGGGCTGTAACAGTGCACGTCCTCACCCAGGGCTGTAACAGTGCTTGGAGTCAGACAATCATGTCCCCTACTAAATGTTGCCAATTCCTCACAAAAGGTATGCAGCAAAAGGTATGCAGCAATTGATATTCCCTTGTTGGGTGGAGCCCCGGGAAAAGGGAACACGGATTAAAAACCCAACTTGCACGGCAAACAGAAACAAACCAGCAAAACACCTGAGCCAACAAGTCCACAAATGACCGGCAACGAAAAGTACAAAAGAAACCGAGGAAAGGCGGAGAAGAGGCGCCAAAGGACAGATGCAACCAAAAAAGGCTACTAATAGTAGTCTTCAGAATCCCCTACCAAATCCCTCGACTCCACCTCCTCATGTTCCGCAATGAACAATGCATACCTCATCGCCTCAGCCACCGACTCGAACACTCGCTTCCGCCACCAGTCATCAGCGCTGCTGTTCTTTTCCAGCCACTCCCACACCTCACATGCATATCCAGGCCAGTCGCCCTCCGCTGCCATGTGATTGGCCGCCTCATCCACCGCCGCTCCCCAGTCCACCGGGCAGCCTGCCTGCACCAGCCAAGTCAACGTGGGCAGTGGGCAACGCTCCTTGATGCACCTGCAGAAGGTACCACCAGCCTGTGCCCAGGGGTAGCCCAGCCGCCGGAGACACTCCAGTGTGGCCAGGTCCCCATTCCTAGCAGCCGATGTATATGGGTCCAAGGTTGCATCCGTGTTGTTGGTTTCCATGGGGCAGCCATTGTCTGCCAGCCACTCCAGTGCCTCCACACATCCAGCACCTGCAGCATAGGTGTACGCACCCACTTCCCACATGCAGGCACGCTCCTCACGCAGCCACCTCATAAGCACCACACTGCCCGAGGATGCGGCAGCACGGAAGAGATGCATGGTGCGCAGTGGCTCATCAGGGCCCAGGAAGTCCAGTAGTGCAGCCACAACGGCCAGCTGGCCACCCCTTGCGGCTTCCTCCATAATGTCCTTGTTCATCTGGTAGTCCTGTTCTGCCAGCAACCTGAACACCTCCAGGTGGCCTGACTTGACAGCGGCACCCACAGCATGTGTGTTTGGTAGGACACCCTGCGCCAGGAGGTAACGCAGTGCCTCTGTGTTGTTGTGTATGGTGACGCTATCTGCGGCTTTGCGATCCACTGGATAGCCTCTGTCCAGGAGCCACAATAGGCGGTCCAGTGCGTCCGGCATGCAAGCGGCGTTCTCACAGACAACAGTGGACCGTGGAAAGCCCTGCGCCTCCAGCCATTCAACCTTGGCCTGCCAGTCCGCTGTGCTGCTGCTTGCTGCCGCTGCCAGCAAGAAGGGCTTCCATTCCTCTTGCTCCCCCTCCTCTAGCAGACCCTCGGCTTGCCACTCCTGCATCAGTCGCTGCAGCTCCGGCAGCTCGCAGCCCACCGCCGCAAAGCATACGAGCTCGCGAAAGTTAATACGTTCCCTCCCGTACCGCGGGTGCTGCTGCAGTAACCAGTGCATCAGGTGGATGTGGTTCTTGTCTGCAGCAAGGTATACCGCGCGGTTGCTCCAGGGACAGCTGAACTGCTCCAGGCACATCCGGCAAGCCTCTAGGTGCCCCGCATCGGCTGCAGCTTCCAGGGCGTCCAGGCGGGTCAGGTGATCTCCATGGGCCAATGCCTCTTTGAAGGCCTCGATGTGTCCACCCGACAACGCGGCCTCAAGAACTTCGACGGATGGAGCACAGCCGGCCTGCTTTATTGCATACAGCAGATTGGACGTGACACCAGTGCCAGCCGTTAGGCATAGAAGCTGCATGCGCTGTTTAAGCGTCAGGCCCCGCATCGCATTCGGCGAGCCCCAGCGCCATGTGAACGCGTGTGCTGGAACAGGAAGCGAGAGCTTCACAACCTTTTCGTGTGGTCTGCAGAACTGAGCTGCCGCAGCCTTATTTATAAGCCGGACAGTGCACGGAATTTCATTGGATGGCAAGAATCGGACGACGTGACCTACTAACTGTGTTGGCAGCGGTATCCAGGGGAACCGTTGTTCATTATCTGCGTACCCAGAAACAAGAGAGGGCTGATTTTGAGTCATAATGAAGCGCAGGGTAAGCATATGTCAGGCTCACAACCTCCCAACGACATGGGAGCGCAGGAAGGAATACGGGTCGGAAATACGTACGGCAGGTACGGTCGCAATGCATGCACTTCACGCTCTTGGCATCTTCCATAGATCTGCTCTCTAAAGCTGCTTTGGGATGCACCTGTCCAATTGTAAACTAGCTTGAAGGAATGGCAGCCATTACAATGCAGCGGATTCGGCCGTTCGCTGGCGTGACGACCACATTTCCTTGCCGCACCCGCATAGTAACACGTGCTCAGCTTATAACAAAGCGGAAATGCACTTCAAATGATAAAATTGACAAGGCATGGGCTGCATCCTTTGGCGAAAAGCTCAGCATGGCCATTCCACTCTCGCTTGGGGCGTTGGCCGTGGCAGCACCGCGTGCTATGTCTGAAGACTTAGCGACTATGCCAACCAGCTCACCTGCAGCTACGGATGATGCGCTATTGCTAGCTTTAAGTACCCCCAGCGGCAGCATCGAGGAGCTCATCGTGCCGCTGCTTTTTGGAGTTGTGGCACTTCTCCTAACCGTCGTAACTGGAGGGGTGCGTAATGTGGTTTACCTATACACCGTGTTCCTACGCCGAAGCTCCCACCCGCGGGACAGACACCCGAGCCCCCGCCCCACCCATGGTGAAGCCTTGTCATACAGCAACACCAACCACCCAATAACAACATAGCTTTTTTTCGTGTCCACTGGAATGCTGTCGTACCCTTTCCGATTCTCTCTCTCTCTCCATCCGTCGTCCCTGTTACTGCTCGAACAACACGGGTAACGCTCCTTTTTGCCCCGCTCCATCCTTACGCCGTACGCTGGTCCTTACATTGATCCTAAAATGGTACGACAGGCGGTTGATTTCGGAGCCGTACAAGTCGGGTTCCTCGGAGGGTCGCTCCCGACTGGCAGCTCTCCTCAAGCCCATCATGTGGCGCAACAGCAAGGCGGTGCAGGCGCTAGATCACCCTCTGCCGCCGCGGACACTGCAGGTGGGGTGCTGGGATGCTGGGTGGGTTCGGAACTTAGGATGCGTTTAGCCCTGCATACTGCGGAGTGGTCCACCGGGTGGATGTCCACCGCGGGGGTGTGGAGTAAAGAGTGCTAGGAGGTGCTGCTTTCCATGCCGGGGTATGCATCCGTTGTGGGGTGATTGGGGTAGACTGTTGACTTTCCTAGTTCTTCGCTACTACTGCGATACTGCTCCTGTTACTACCGCGATACTGCCGCGATACCGCTCCTGTCACTGCGGATGCTGCGGATGCGAATGCTCCTGTTACTGCTGCCGTTACTGCTCCTGTAACCTGCTGCTGCCGCTGCTGCTGCTCCAGGAAGCACACCTGCGGTTCTCCGCGGCAGAGGAGGCCTTCTATGACGTCATTCTTGGGGAGACGCGCCGGGCCTTCGATGAGATGACCTCACACCAGCGCCAACAGCAGCAGCAACAACAACAAGATCAAGAGCAGCAGCAACAAGACCAACAAGATCAAGAGCAGCAACAGCAACAACAAGGTAGCCAGCAGCAGCAGCAGCGGCCTGCAGACGGCCCCGTTGACCTCACGGGAGACGATGACCCGGTTTACCAGGGTCGGGACGGGGGGCATGCACACGCTACCCACGCTAACGGCACTGCTGCTGCTGCCGGGGCGGAGAAGAAGAAGCACCCGCGGACAACCAACAGGCGCCGTCGAGGTGAGGTTTGGCAGGGAGGGAGTGGCGGTGGGCTTGACAGGCTTGGCTGGGAGGGAGAGTGGGCTGCAGGGTCGGGGTCTGTCAGTGCTCGCGTCCTGACATGCTCTGCCCCAAAGTCCCTTGTTTCCCACGCGTCCTAAACCCCTGGCCTTTGTCTCTTTCTCCTCCTCCTGCTGCTGCCCGGTGACGCCACTGCCCATTATGCATACCTACCCTTCCCTGCCCCTCCCCCTCCCTTCACCCCTTGCCTCCCGTCCATCTCTCTCCCTTTCCATCCCATCCACCTCCCCTCTCTCCCTCTTCCCGCCCTCTTCCCATTCCCACTGCTGCCCCGCCCCTCAACACATCACCTCACCTCAAGACCGCGGTGCCGAGCTGGTCCAGGAGGCTCACGGCGAGCTGCACCAACTGCGACTAGCCTGTGTGCACCCCAAGCTAACCCGCTACTGGCGACAGATGGCCTCGGAGCTGGGGCTGGGGGCGGGCGGGGGCGGGGGACATGGGCATGGGGGGGCACATGGAGGGGGAGGAGGGGGGGCACATGCAGGAGGGGCGCTGCCGTCGATTGATGAGCTAATGGCGAGGCTGCGGGACAAGTCTCAGCTGCAGTTGCAGGTGAGGGAAGAGGAGAAGGCATGACGAGAAGAAAAGGCCGAATGTGTTGAATGAGGGATGGGGTGAGGGACCATGGAGAAGGGTCGGAGGAGTGGCTCCACCCTTTTTTGAGCTACCCTTGCCTCGCGGCACCCTCTCTTCGTTACCGTTACAGAACGCGGAACGAGACCTCTGCATGGTGCTCAACGCGCTCGCCGCCCGCCTGGCTGCAACCGCACGCAAGGTATCCGCCATGGCAACCAAACGTGCGGCTCAGGAGGCGGCGGGGGCCCTGCCCTCGCCGTCAAAGAAGACCCCTGGAGAGGAACAGCGGCCACAGAAGCGAGCGAAGAAGCAGACGGGGGCAACGACAACTGCGGCGGCGGCGGCGGTGGAGGATGGCGAGGCGGCGGCAGGGGCTGAGGAGGCGAAGGGTGGTGACGCGGCTGCTGCGGAGGGGGAAGCGGCGGTGCCGGCGTTTCGATACAATGCCAGCGGCAAGAGCGCGGGTGAGTGCGGGTGTTCTGTTCCTGCCTGTACCTCGCACCTTTTCCCACCCTCGCACTTCCTGTTGTCGCTGTCGCTCTAGACCGCTGTACCCGATACACGTTTCGGCAGCGAACCTTGGACAATGCTACACGGGTACAAGGCTCGCACCGCATCCGTGTTGTTTTTTTGGTTATCCTGAATTGCCTATCCTACATTGCCCATCCTGAATAATGCTAAGCGCGTCCCTGCCTCCTCACCTGCCGTGCCCCGCTACCCCCCGCGCACCCTCCCTCCTCCCTCCCTTCCTCAGCCGAGCTAGCTGAAGACGGCCAACGCATGCTGCGGGAGGTGGCGGAGATGCTTGAGACCAGTTGGGCGGTGGGGGAGAACGGCATCGAGGCGGCGGAGGGAGCTGCGGCGGCGGGAGAGGGAGAGGGCGCAGCAGCAGCAGCAGCGGGGGAGGGCGGGGATATGGAGATCCAGGCGGCGGATGCGAGTATCAGGGCTTGGCGTCTGGTGCAGGTGGGGTGGTGGCGCTGGGTGGGTGGGTGCGGCTGCTGCGGTCATGCGTGTTTCCACAGCAGCAGCCGTTGGGAGTAGTACCGTACTGGCTAAGAGTGTGCTTCGTACGCTTCCTTGCTAAGACCCTCCCTCCCTTCTCCATGTCAGTTTGGGCTCTACCTCCCGCGACACCCCGCGTGTTCCCCTTCGTCCCACGCGCATGTCCGGCTGCACCCTCCCCCCCCAGGCAACTAACTTGGGCGGGGCAACTTACCTTTTCGTTTCATGACAAACTGCTTCACTATACCCCAATTGCGTTGCCCTAACCTGTGGTTCTGGTATATCTTTGCCCCCCCCCAGGCCCACACCTCCCAGCTCCTAGCCGACCTCCTGACCGCACAACCCGAACTCGTCACTGCGGCGCGACCTGCGGCCCCGACTGCCGCCGCTGCTGCGGCCGCTACCTCCACCGCCGCCGCCGCTACCTCCACTGCCGCCGCCGCTACCTCCACTGCCGCCGCCGCTACCTCCACTGCCGCCGCCGCTACCTCCACTGCCGCCGCCGCTACCTCCACTGCCGCCGCCGCTACCTCCACTGCCGCCGCCGCTACCTCCACTGCCGCCGCCGCTACCTCCACTGCCGCCGCCGCTACCTCCACTGCCGCCGCCGCTACCTCCACTGCCGCCGCTGACGTCATCACTGCCGCCGCATCTCGCGCTTCCGAGCTGCGTGCTTACGTGGCAAGTCGCGAGGCAGACGTGCGGTCTACCGCGGACCGAGAGCTGCAACGAGCACAGGAGCGGCGAGATCGGGTGAAATCCACAATTGAGCGGTTGGAAAAGGAGCTGACGGAGGCGTACGATACTGCCGTACGACAAGGGATGCCGGCGGGTTTTGTTTCGGAGCCAAAAGGTTGGTTGGAGGCGTTGTACGGCAGATTGGAAGCGGCTCGGCAGCTGGAAGCGAAGCAGCGGGAGGAGCAGCAGGTAGGCTCTGGGTGGGTTGGTGGGTTGCGGCAAAACTTTAGGTACTCACGTTCTATAAAGTGACCCATGGGTCTTATGATACCCCTGTCCTCTCTCTTTACTGGCCAACTACCAAGACAACCAATTCTCCTTCCTAATTTGTACGTCTGTACGGCAGGCCGCTGCTGACGCCGGCGCCACGCTCGCGCTGATGGGTCGCGAGGTGACGGGGCTGCTTGCTGAGGAGGAGGCGGCGGTCAATAAGCAGCGAGTGGGGTTGGAGGCGGTGACGGGCTCCATGCTGGTAGCGGCGGCGGTGGGGCGTGTGCGGGCGGCGGATCGGGGGCTGCGCATGCAGGGGCCGCACGGACAGGGACTTGGAGATGCCTCTGGCGCTGCGGCAGGCCTGCAGGCGTGGCGGGAGGTGCTCGTTGGTGAGTATGTACCGATATGTGGGCGGCAGGGGCGGGCGGGCGTTAAAAGTAGGCTTACGGCAGGTCGAATCTCCTCCTACAACGACAGCGCCGTGTGTGCCAGTTATGAGCTTATGAGCTCATGACGGAAGATCCTACGCGACACTGTCCTCTCATGTCAGGTATTACGGCGATATATCCTCCCCGTCTGGCCCTTTGCCCGCCTAACAACCCGCATCCTCCTCTCCACCCCCTCCCCCCCAGGCGGAGTCCACGTGCATGTGCCACCCGAGGGCGTCACGCAAGTGTCCCAAGACCCACGGGTCGCTTGCCGCGCCGCGTGGGCCCTATCCTACCCGCCCTCGCTGGGGCTGCTGCGCCGAGCGGTGGCGGTGTGCGAGGCGCCGGGGCCAGTGGAGGGCGCGGCGCGGGGGGTGCTGCATGGCTGCGACCAGATGACAGTGCTGCTGGTGGGTGGGGTGGGGGGGGCTGCGAAGTCTTTGCGCTGCTGTGTTGTTGAGAAAGCTGGCCGAGAGTCGGAACGTACCGTGTGTGCCTTGTTGTCTTGCTCCTGTTTAAGCTGTGGAGGGCAGTTCAATGTGTGGCAGCTACCTGGATGAACCTGCCAGTAGTCATATGCTTGTCTCAAAGATTAAGCCATGCATGTTGAAGTATAAAATGCTTATGCTGTGTAACTGCGAATGGCTCGTTAAATCAGTTACAGTTTATTTCATGGTACCTACTGCTTGGGTACCCGTAGTAATTCTAGAGCTAGTACATGCGCACAACCCAACTTCTGGAGGGGTCATATTTACCGTATTAGGTAAAAGGCCAGGCCTGTTGCATCTCGAGTAAACAATGTGGCCTGGGTGTGTGCAGTGCGAGCGGCACCTGCGGCAACCGCTGCGCTGGCTGGAGTCACGACTACAGGTGTGGGTGTGTGGGGGGGCAGCGGGGGGAGGGGACAACCGCATCGCGCATCGGTTGTTGTCACAGCGGTAACGGTGCCGGCGCCTGGGCGGCTGTTGGTGTGCGCATGCTTCGGGTGCATTTCAAGCCGCTTGGTACGGCAGCGTAACGTGGGTTGGTGTATGTGCATGTATGCCTGTACCTACCCCAAAAGAGTAAATCTCTCTCACCTGCATCGCTGCCCTCTCGCAACCCGCCCTCCCCCCCCCCCAACAGGAGCAGCGCAAGACTGCGGAGAACCACGGTACCAGCAGCCTCAAGGGTACGATTGCGCGTGTAGCAAACCACGTACCTTCACATGCAGCCTGTTTGAAGCGCAGGTGTTGACGCCTACGTCGCCTTGTAACACTGCGTTCATGTCCCCTCCCATTCCGCCATCTCCCCCCACCGTCATCCTCCCCTCGTCTCACCCCCTCCTCCTCCCTCCCCCCAGACCTGGGTCTCCCCGTGCTGCTGCCCGCCCTGGAGGCGGTGCGGGGCCGAACGGAGCTGCTGCGAGCATGGAGGGAGATGCACCGGGCGGACCTGAGGGTGGGGGAAGGGGGGGGGGGCGTGTGTGTGTATGTGTGTGTTTTAGGTAAACTGGCGTGTCTGTCGGTGTTTGGGTTGCCGTCGGGTTTGCTTGGAATCTTGACGGTGCTTCCCGACTGAGATTCCCCAGTACTCCCCAGGGTAGTTGCCGTGCTTGTTGAAACGTGTGTTGTGTATACACAACACGTTGAACCTTCTTTAGCGTTTCAACGCCCGACTCACCTCGCTGCAGGTGGAGGTGGCTGCGCACGGGTGCCAGGTGGTGAGTGAGGAGGTGACGGCGGCGGCGCACGGCGCACTGCCCGGCCTGGGCCCCCTCATGCGGCTGGCGGAGGAGGAGCTGCGGGCGCGAGTGGGGGAGCTCAAGGTAGCTAGGGAGCTGGGGGCTGTTGGGGGCTGGGGGCAGGGGACTGCTGGGTTCAGGGGTGCTAAGTGCAGGGGGCTGGGTGCTAGTAGTGCTACCTACTACCTGGCTCATGTGCCCCGCGATGAGGGCCCTCAGGGGTAGCCACCGTGCTTCACAGCATTCTGTTGTGTCAGTGCTATCGCGTTATACACTTGCTTAATGTTGCTGCATTACCCAACCGCCATCATCACACAATCACGCACCCCGCTGGCGTCCCCACCACCACCACCCCACCCCACTCCCCCAGGCCCGCTGCGAGCAGCACCGGCGTGAGAAGGCGCACTTCCACAGCAAGTACCTGGAGGTGCTCAGCGCGCGGGGGGAGGACGGCGACGTGGCGGGGGCGGGCGGCGGCAGCACGGCGGCAGCTGAACAGCAGCAGCGGCAGCAGCAGCGGCTAGCAAGGGAGGAGCAGCAGCAGCAGCGAGGGGAGGAGGAGGAGCAGTTGCAGGGTGCAAAACAGGAGGGACAGGAGCGGCCCGCTAATAGCTTCCCAGCCGGAGGCAGCAGTACTAACCCTAGCAGCAGCGGTAACGGCGGCGGCAGCGGTAGCGGTGGTGGTGGCGGAGGTGGAGCCTCCGCCGCTGCCGCCGCCGCTGGGGTGCTTCCAGCAGCAGCTACGGGTCCGGTACGGCATGTGGGGGTGGCCTGTCGTACAGGCATCTTTGCGTGCCTGCATCCCTGGAGTGCATGGCGGAGTAGTACGACACAATCTAGCAACCGTACGACGTACGGCATTGCTGGCGGCGGCGGCGGCAGCGGTGGAGCGAAGCAGATTGAGGTGGTTGATTTGGTTGATGACGACAAGGGCTCGGCGGCGGCGACTGCGGCGGGTGTTAAGTCGACGACGGAGGCAGCTGACGGCGCCGCCGCCACCATTGGCGTCCTGATGAAGCCTGTGGATGGTGTGGAAACGATGCGCGGTAGTAGCAACCAAGTTGCCGCTGACGGCGGCAGCAATAGCGCTGCAGCGGCGGCGGCGGCGGCGACACCAGCGGAGCCGTCAGCGCCGCCGCAGTCGGCCGCAGCGGCGGCGCGCGCGCGTGTGATGGCGCAGATGGCGGCGCAGCAAGCGAAGATGGCGGCGGCACTGGGGATGGGGGCGAGTGGTGGTGCGGGTGCGGGTGGTGCGGAGGAGGGCAGTGCAGGTCCCGCTCCAGCATCGACAACAGCAGCAGCTGCGGCGCCTGTGGCCGGTGCTGGTACTGCTGCCGGCGGCTCCAAGGCTGGTGCCTGTGCTGGCAATGGGGGTGGTGGTGGAGGCAGCATCTGCAGCATTTGCTACGAACTGCTTACGCACATGTTTCAGGTCTTCCCCTGCGGCCACTACTACTGCACCCCCTGTACCGACGCCATCATGGCCCCCACCGGCAGCCGTACCTGCCCCACGTGCCGCCGACAGCTCAAGAAGGAGGAAATCCGAACGGCGGGAGGCGTCAGCGGGGGGCCGGCGGGTGCGGGGGGGCGCAGGGGGGCCGCTGCTGCGGGGGGCGAGGTGGATCCGCCGGAGGGCGCCTGCATCCTGCGAGTCAAGGTGCGTGTTAAGAAAACTGGCCGCGTGTGTGTTAAAATAACTGGCCGCGTGTGTGTGGTGTTTAAGAGTGCACCCATGCAATGTGGTCATGGTCGTCATGTTTATTTGCTGTCTCGTGTTTCTGTTACCACCTACCGGTATCATTGCCTTATCATACATGCATGCTAACGAGTAATGGCCCCATGCATGCATGCATGCAAACAAATGATGGCCCCATGCGCGCATGTAAACAAACAAACCCCCGTGCAGGTCGCTGGCTCGGATGAGCTAATGGTGAAGATCACGGCACTCGTACGGCGGCTGGTGTGGCTGCGGGACGAGCGACCCGACGAGAAGAGCCTGGTGTTCAGCCAGTGGCCGGAGGCGCTGCAGGTGGGGAGGATGAGGTGATGACCCATGGGTCAACAAACGAGAGGGTTGCTTCTTTTAGGGATATTAGCGCATGTTTGTTGCTGTTTCGAAGCTCTTCCCTGCATCTCATAACCCGTAGCATGCAACAGCCAGAAGCACCACGCACCTCCACTCCGTCACTGGGTCTCATGCCTCCCCCCCCTGCTGCCACCCCCCCGCTGCCGCCTCGCCTCCCCTGCTCAGATCGTGGAGCGCGGGCTGCAGCTGAACGGCATTCGCTGCGTGACCCTCGAGAGCGGGCGGCGGGGTCGCAGCGCCGTCAAGGCGTTCCTCAACGACGATTCCTGCCGCGTCTTCCTGCTCAGCCTGAGACAGGGCGCCGCGGGCCTCACGCTGGTACGGAGCGGGGCGGGGGTGGGGGGGTGGGGGTGGCGGAGCGGGGCGGGTGAAGAGGAAACAGCTAGCGAACCGTGTGATAAGGCATCATCATGGAGCGGGGTGGGGGTGGGGGTGGGGGTGGACCAGCACGTGCAGGAGGCACCCGGAGAGCTGGGGAGCCGGGGCGGGGTGGTGTCTCCTGCCTCCCCCTTCACTGCGTTCCCGGGTGTCCATTACGGCGACCACTGCTAACCACTGCACCTCACTGACGACCCTCAACCACTGCTGACTTGTGGCTCAGTGCTTTTCTTATACCATGTGTTCACCCCTGCTGCACCCCTCCCCTGCTGCACCCCTTCCGCCTCCCGCCTCCCTGCCTCCCGCCCCTGCTGCCCCCCTTCCGCCCCCCCCCCGCCCCCCAGGTTCGCGCCAACCACGTGTTCCTGCTGGAGCCCTCCCTGGACCCCGCCATAGAGCAGCAGGCGGTGGCGCGTGTGCATCGCATCGGGCAGGAGCGGCCGGTGCGGGTGACGCGGCTGCTGGTGGAGGGCAGCGTGGAGGAGAAGGTCATGATGATGCTGCAGGTGGGTGGGTGGTCGGCGGGGTGCTGGGTGCAAGTCAGCTGGAGCTCAGCTGAGCTGACGGACACGCTTCTGTGTGTGTAGTGGGAAGCGGGAAGCGCTGTCTTCGTGTGAAGTCAAATAGACTACCTGTGTTGTGGCACTGCTGCTGACACGATGCTAATGACAATGCTAGTGAAACCTGGAACGGCAAGCGCACGGTACCAGCCCCCCATCCGGGTGTTCCTCTGTACCACCTGCGGCAGGCCAAGCAGCAGCTCTTCCATGAGGACGTCCACACCCGCCGAGCAGCCGCTGCTGCCGCCGCTGCAGCCGCAGGCCCCTCCACCTCCACAGCCGCAGCAGCAGCAGCCGGTGGCCCCGCAGCTGCCTCCTCCTCGCTGCTGCTCTCCCCCGCCCTGGTTCCGCTGCTGGAGGGCGGTGAGGGCGAGGAGGCGAGCCTGGTGACAGCGGCTCCACGGCACGAGGTGGTGGCGGGGGGTGATATGAGTTACCTGCTGGGGGCGGTGCTGGGGTGAGAGGGCGGTGCGAGCGGGGGGGAGAGAAGCGGAAGTGTAAAATCACATTAAATGCTGCCCGAAACCCAACCCAGAGGGGGTGAGGGGAAGGGTCGGTAGGAGGTGGGCTAGTTCCTATGGTTACAATGCTCAGATACTTGGATGCGGTACTTCATGCCATTACTTCGTACACGGTGTGGCAGTGCTGGGCAAAGTAAGGTGGTAGGGGGGCAGGGTGGAAGAGGAGATAGGGCGGGCCGCAAGCAGTTGGGGACAGGAGGTGGTTGCGGTTGGGGTGGAATGTGAAACGTTTGTTCTTTTCCTGAAGGACGGGAGCAAGGTGTACGGGTTGTGGGATCGTCCCTTTCGTGGCCTGACCTTTGTAGCGGTCATCAACTCGTTCATCAGTTACCAGCAACCATTGATAAGGGGAACAGAAATGCGGGCTCAGGTGGCCGTCACAAGGCAGGACCACCTGCCTTAGGTCTCATGTTTAAGGTCTCATGTACGGTACACTGTTTTGTCTGGTTTGGATATCAGGTCGTGAATTGTGTGCGATGCAGCGCTGCGAGCACCCCTGAAGCAAAATTGAAGACAAAAAATGCCGTTGTGGGACTAGGCTGCGCTTGGCCTGTTGTCGTGCCCCTCTCCCTACACACCTCTGCTGGTGGGAGAAGGAACTGTGCCCACTTAGCGCATGTCAGTGGCTTCCATGATTAGTTACTTACAAACAGTTCCTCACCCACTAGTTACTTACAACAACGACGGGCACGTCCTCACCCAGGGCTGTAACAGTGCACGTCCTCACCCAGGGCTGTAACAGTGCTTGGAGTCAGACAATCATGTCCCCTACTAAATGTTGCCAATTCCTCACAAAAGGTATGCAGCAAAAGGTATGCAGCAATTGATATTCCCTTGTTGGGTGGAGCCCCGGGAAAAGGGAACACGGATTAAAAACCCAACTTGCACGGCAAACAGAAACAAACCAGCAAAACACCTGAGCCAACAAGTCCACAAATGACCGGCAACGAAAAGTACAAAAGAAACCGAGGAAAGGCGGAGAAGAGGCGCCAAAGGACAGATGCAACCAAAAAAGGCTACTAATAGTAGTCTTCAGAATCCCCTACCAAATCCCTCGACTCCACCTCCTCATGTTCCGCAATGAACAATGCATACCTCATCGCCTCAGCCACCGACTCGAACACTCGCTTCCGCCACCAGTCATCAGCGCTGCTGTTCTTTTCCAGCCACTCCCACACCTCACATGCATATCCAGGCCAGTCGCCCTCCGCTGCCATGTGATTGGCCGCCTCATCCACCGCCGCTCCCCAGTCCACCGGGCAGCCTGCCTGCACCAGCCAAGTCAACGTGGGCAGTGGGCAACGCTCCTTGATGCACCTGCAGAAGGTACCACCAGCCTGTGCCCAGGGGTAGCCCAGCCGCCGGAGACACTCCAGTGTGGCCAGGTCCCCATTCCTAGCAGCCGATGTATATGGGTCCAAGGTTGCATCCGTGTTGTTGGTTTCCATGGGGCAGCCATTGTCTGCCAGCCACTCCAGTGCCTCCACACATCCAGCACCTGCAGCATAGGTGTACGCACCCACTTCCCACATGCAGGCACGCTCCTCACGCAGCCACCTCATAAGCACCACACTGCCCGAGGATGCGGCAGCACGGAAGAGATGCATGGTGCGCAGTGGCTCATCAGGGCCCAGGAAGTCCAGTAGTGCAGCCACAACGGCCAGCTGGCCACCCCTTGCGGCTTCCTCCATAATGTCCTTGTTCATCTGGTAGTCCTGTTCTGCCAGCAACCTGAACACCTCCAGGTGGCCTGACTTGACAGCGGCACCCACAGCATGTGTGTTTGGTAGGACACCCTGCGCCAGGAGGTAACGCAGTGCCTCTGTGTTGTTGTGTATGGTGACGCTATCTGCGGCTTTGCGATCCACTGGATAGCCTTTGCCCAGGAGCCACAACAGGCGGTCCAGTGCGTCCGGCATGCAAGCGGCGTTCTCACAGGCAACAGTAGACCGTGGAAAGCCCTGCGCCTCCAGCCATTCAACCTTGGCCTGCCAGTCCGCTGTGCTGCTGCCTGCTGCCGCTGCCAGCAAGAAGGGCGTCCATTCCTCTTGCTCCCCCTCCTCTAGCAGACCCTCGGCTTGCCACTCCTGCATCAGTCGCTGCAGCTCCGGCAGCTCGCAGCCCACCGCCGCAAAGCATACGAGCTCGCGAAAGTTAATACGTTCCCTCCCGTACCGCGGGTGCTGCTGCAGTAACCAGTGCAACAGGTGGATGTGGTTCTTGTCTGCAGCAAGGTATACCGCGCGGTTGCTCCAGGGACAGCTGAACTGCTCCAGGCACATCCGACAAGCCTCTAGGTGCCCCGCATCGGCTGCAGCTTCCAGGGCGTCCAGGCGGGTCAGGTGATCTCCATGGGCCAATGCCTCTTTGAAGGCCTCGATGTGTCCACCCGACAACGCGGCCTCAAGAACTTCGACGGATGGAGCACAGCCGGCCTGCTTTATTGCATACAGGAGATTGGACGTGACACCAGTGCCAGCCGTTATGCATAGAAGCTGCATGCGCTGTTTAAGCGTCAGGCCCCGCATCGCATTCGGCGAGCCCCAGCGCCATGTGAACGCGTGTGCTGGAACAGGAAGCGAGAGCTTCACAACCTTTTCGTGTGGTCTGCAGAACTGAGCTGCCGCAGCCTTATTTATAAGCCGGACAGTGCACGGAATTTCATTGGATGGCAAGAATCGGGCGACGTGACCTACTAACTGTGTTGGCAGCGGTATCCAGGGGAACCGTTGTTCATTATCTGCGTACCCAGAAACAAGAGAGGGCTGATTTTGAGTCATAATGAAGCGCAGGGTAAGCATATGTCAGGCTCACAATCTCCCAACGACATGGGAGCGCAGGAAGGAATACGGGTCGGAAATATGTACGGCAGGTACGGTCGCAACGCATGCACTTCACGCTCTTGGCATCTTCCATAGATCTGCTCTCTAAAGCTGCTTTGGGATGCACCTGTCCAATTGTAAACTAGCTTGAAGGAATGGCAGCCATTACAATGCAGCGGATTCGGCCGTTCGCTGGCGTGACGACCACATTTCCTTGCCGCACCCGCATAGTAACACGTGCTCAGCTTATACCAAAGCGGAAATGCACTTCAAATGATAAAATTGACAAGGCACGGGCTGCATCCTTTGGCGAAAAGCTCAGCATGGCCATTCCACTCTCGCTTGGGGCGTTGGCCGTGGCAGCACCGCGTGCTATGTCTGAAGACTTAGCGACTATGCCAACCAGCTCACCTGCAGCTACGGATGATGCGCTATTGCTAGCTTTAAGTACCCCCAGCGGCAGCATCGAGGAGCTCATCGTGCCGCTGCTTTTTGGAGTTGTGGCACTTCTCCTAACCGTCGTAACTGGAGGGGTGCGTAATGTGGTTTACCTATACACCGTGTTCCTACTCCGAAGCTCCCACCCGCGGGACAGACACCCGAGCCCCCGCCCCACCCAACGATGTCATGATGTCAACTTGCTGAACTGCTGCCTCCATACCTGACATGTCACGCATGCCTCCGCCCTAGCCAACACGACATCCCTCTGGTTCCAGGTCGCCTACATAAACATCAAGCAGTGGCTGGACAACCGGCAGGAAAAGGAGGATCGAGACAGGGACGAGAAGGGCCTCAAAAACCCGTTTGAGAGCGGCCGCAGCAGCGCTGCAAAGTAAGGGCACTTTGCTTGATGGGATTTTAATGTTTTGAGATACGCTCAGAAGGGAGGGCATGCTTCTGTAAGGTTCAGACCCGCAAGCAGGCGTCAGTAAGGCTCCATGTCCATTGACGCCCGCTTGCGGGTTGTGATACTGTACCTGCACACCCGCTCATCAGCCCTAGATGCTCCCAAGCTTTCACTCATGACGCACTACCTCATGCTTGCTGCTCCCACTGCCACTCCCCCTGCCACTCCCCCTGCCGGCGCTGACTGCTGCCGCCACCACTGTTACGGGACTGTGACTGCAGGGCTGGCAGCGGGGAGGCGGAGGCGGAGGACGGTGAGGTGGTGGTGCCGCTCAAGCGAGCCAGCCGACTGAGGAAGGAGAAGGGCAAGGGCTTTGCGGACATCGCCAGCAGGCGGTGAGGAGGCGGATGACGTCGTCGTCAGCAGTAGCAGGCGGTGAGGTGGACGACACGGGCTGTGAGGAGACGGAGCTGCTGAGGCGCGGAGGGATGCTGGCGCGGATGTGCGTGTAGCGGCCAATGGAGGGACCGTTGGGCTTGTTGGTGGGGATGCTTGGGCTCCAGGAAAGCCACCTGGAATCTGTGGATCCCAACTAGAACTAAGGAAACCAGTGCCCATGACTCAACCGTCGCTGGGCTCAGCAGGGCTGGGACTTCCGGAAATTTGTGTTGCTTGGGCGGAGGGCAGGACTTGCAGCCGAGAGATTGACAGAGATGGAGAGATTGGGCTGGGGGCTAGAAGGGATTCGATGGATGGAGTCCTGAGAAGACCGCTGGGTCTCCAAGCGCACCAGCAGTTGGGGGTCCTTAGTCGGTCTCTCCTGGGCTATGTGCGGCAGGCAGCGGCGGGCGCCTGGTAACGGTTGCGAGCTGGCGACAAATGTGAGTCCCGTGGTTCAGGCATACGGTGTTTCTGGTCGCCTGCAATTTTTTTGGAGTGTCAGCAATGGTGTTGTTCTACTGTAATAGAATTGAAGGTCTAAGGAATAAAAAATAGAGCACATTCGCCGTGTTGCGCCTACCCTCGCTCGTTACGTACCCGTATTCGGGCCCGCAAAGCTGGACGCCACAACCCACAAAGGTGGCACTTTCTAACGACTGTTTATTTAGATTAGCGCAAGAATGTATGCCATGCTATTCCTTGCTCAGATACACTGACGTCTTGCATGTCTGCAAGCCGCGAGGGAGTCAATGGAACTGCCATGCTCTAGGACAGATCTCGAAGTAATTAATTAAGCATAACCACCTTACGACAAGCAGTGATACAACTTTGTACACGAAGGCCCTCTTCTAGATCATTTCCATCAGCCGCTTAACGCCGCATATGCGCCACTAGGCCTCGTGCAACCGACTTCCAATCATGTTTAAGAAGCCGTTCTTAATCGGGCAATCCCATAAGGTCAGCGGGGCCGACCGAAAGAAGCTTCGCAGGTAAGCACGGATTCCATCCGACCTCGCGAACTCGCGTCGGCGAAACCCAGCGATTCATAAAAGAACCAGGATTATGCTGCATAACCTCTTGCCCCCGTCTTTCACTCCCACGGCTGCGCTAGGGACCTATTCCCCCCTCCTCCCTCTCTCCATGAACCCTACACCTTTCTCCGCTCCTCTCCCCTCCTCTCCCCTCCCCTCCCCTCCTCCCCCCCCCACAGGGCCCTGGACAAGGCCTTCGGTCCGCTCTCCGAGGCCGACCTGGAGGCCCTGCTGCCCGCCAAGGCCGGCGAGCTGGAGTGCGCCAAGCTGGCCTCGCCCTCCCGCATCGTGCTCTACCTGCACGACGGCGCGCCCCTGCTCATCGACCCCGCCGGCAAGGGCGATCTGCTGCCCTCCGTGTTCGCACTCTGGCGGCTGCCGGGGCTGCTGCCGCAGGTACGGCAAGCGGGGGCCGCATGGGGTTGGGGCGGGGGGCGGGGGCTCACGGCTAACACCGCCCTGCGCCAACACGCGCGTGTGCTGCGCTGCCAGCAATCCTTACCCTCCCCTCCCACCTCTCTCCTCTGCCTCACCTCACCTCACCTCACCTTCCCCCCCCACACACACCTCCGCCAGTTTTCTTAACACACCTCCGCCTCCCTCCTCACCCCTCCCCTCCACCCCACCTCGCCCGCCCAGGTGTTCGTCAAGCACCCCGCCGTGAGCCGCTACCTGGTTGGGGGGGCGGACCTCATGCTGCCGGGGGTGCTGCTACCGCCCTCGGGGGGAGCTGGTGAGGGTGAGGGTGGCGGGGGCGGTGGCGGCCTTCCTTCCTTCCAGTCTGGGCAGCTGGTGGCGGTGTGCAGCCCCGGCAACCCGGCTCCGCTGGCGGTGGGGCGGGCGGTGCTGGGGTCGGCGGAGGCGGAGGGCAGGATGAGGGGAGGCGGAGGCAGGGTGGGGGGCGGCAAGGGGAAGCTGGTGGAGGTGGTGCAGGTGAGAGGGGGCGAGGGCGGGTGTGGGGGTGTGGGTGGGGGAGGTTGGGGATTCAGGGTTGGGTTGCCCTGAGCGAGGGGGGCTCGGGCGCATTTGGGAGGGTGGAGGTGGTGAGGACGTGAGTAAAGAGGGATTGGGCGCCTTTGCAGCTGTGGAGTTGTGCAGGTGCAATTTACACGCTTTGACCTCGCAAACGCTCCTCTCGTGCCATCCCCTCCTGGTCGCCGCCAGCCCCAAGGCACCCACACTGCCCTCTCCCTCCCTCTCATGCCTCACCACCCTGATTTGCTTTACCCATCCCTGCCTCCCTCCCCCCCACCCCCCACCCCCACAGCACTACGGCGACCATCTGTGGTCGGATGTGGGGTGTCGTGCGGTGCCCAACCCCGGCTTCCTGCCCGACGGGGTGGTGCCGCCGGGGGTGGTGTCCATTGAGGCGATGCTGGCGCAGGTGGGGGCGGGGGGGGGGGGGTGAAGGGTGGGGTGGGGTGAAGGTTGTGGGGGGAGGGGGGGGGGGGTTCAGCAGTGGGGGGAGGGTGAAACGAAACAGGTGAAGGCGGGCGGGGGATGGTATCACTGCATCGCATGAGCACATGAGCTGAGGGCGCACTGCTTGGGTTCCTCGTCTTCCTGTGTCCCATGTCTGTAACAGCCTACATTGGGTAACCAAACTGCTGCAGGGAAGTGACAGCGATGACTCTGAGGACAGCGAGGAGGAGGGGCAGCAGGGGGAGCAGCAGCAGAGACAGGAGCAGCAGCAGCAGCAGCTAGGGGACAGCGGTGCAGCAGCGGCAGATGGGGCGGCGTCAGCAGCTGACCAGCTCCGAGGCTTGGCGCTGGGTTCAGCAGCTGTAGCAGTAGCAGGCGGCAGCGGCGGCGGCGGCAGCGGCGGCAGGGAAGCGGAGGCGAATGCCGGGGAGGGTGCTGGTGCTGGTGGCGAGGGTGCTGGCGGTGGTGTGGATATGGATGCGCTGCTGGAGGCGGCGCTGCTGCAGGCGCTGACCAAGAGCGTCAAGGACAGCGGTGGGGAAGGGAAGGGGAAAGGATAGGGGAGGGTATTGAAGAAAGGGGGCGGGGAGGGTTAACAGCTAGCCTCGCCTGAGTTCGGGATCTTGGCGGCTTGGGAGGTGTTTGGGGCTACTGACACGGGGCTCGAATGGCTGGATGCGACACACAACGATACAAGCAGAGACCGGCAAGTAATTGACCAGTCCCCATCCCATCCCTCACCTTCCCTGTTTCTTCCTCTTTCTCACTCCCCAGACCTGCCCCTCAACTCCTCGGTGTTGTGGAACCAGCACATGCTGCCCGCCCGCCCCGCCGGCTGCACACTGGACGTCAAGAGGTCCAAACACAAGAAGATGTCCAAGTTCCTGCAGGTGTGCGTGTGTGTATGTATGGAGGCGGGGGAAAATTATATAAGAAATGCAAACAACTAAGTCCCAATCCCATATCCCGACTCATGCAGTGAGCGCATTCGGAGGCACTAATAACACGCAGGCGGGGGGGGGGCGGAGAGGCAGAGGGGGAGGGGAGGGTAAGAGGTAGGAGGGAGGGAAAGCGAGAGGGATAGCTGGAAGGGTAGGGATGTGGGAAGGCGTTTACGACACACGCCCGCTGTCAGGGATAACTACATCCGTGTACCTTACCATACCTGAGTTCTATACGGGTCTGGATCTCCACATCCGTACATACGTTTGTTGCTCGTACCTATCTCTGCCCCCCCCCCCCATGTCGTACTCCCCCTCAGTCGTACGGCAAGTTGGGTCTGCTGACGTTGAAGGAGGACAAGCACTCGGGGGACGTCATCGTGACATCGGTCAACCGGCGAGCTCCGTTGTACACGGAATTCAGGTGGGTGGGGGGTGAGTGCGGTGAAGGGCTAGAGTGCGGGAAGGGGGTAGGGTGCGGGAAGGGGTTAGAGTGCGGTACATCACCATCATCCTGCCCCTTTCCTCCCTCCTGCCCCCCACCTGTAGGCCCTACAAGGCAGCCGCCACCGCCGCCGGCGCCGAAGCCGCCTCCTCCTCCCCAGCGGCAGCCACCCCTGCAGCAGCAGCGGTGACCAGCTCGGGCCCCTCTGCAGCCGCCGCCTCCTCCGGCGGACCCACGGGTCGCTCCTCGGGCCCCTGCGAGCCGCTCCACATCGAGGAGGTGTTCAAGCCCGGCAAGGAGCTGCGGCCGCTGTTCGAGGAGCTCGGACTCAAGTGGGTGCGAGGGTGGCGGGGAATAAATGAGAAGTGCAGCAACGGAGGGTGTTGGTTGGTTGGTTGGTTGGTTGGTTGGTTGCGGTGTGGGTGGGTGATTTGGGAAACGCGGTAGGCAGGCAGCTGTGTGTAAACACAACAGTGTTGCATGTGTGTTAAGAAAGCTTGCCGCGAGCAGGAACGTACTGGATTGTCGTAAGATGATGTGTATGTTAAGGAAACTGGCCCCGATGTATGTTGTTTACCAATGCTGCCGACCGAGGAGGTTGTTGCTGGAGGTTGCTGCAGGTTGGGGCCTTGTCGTCGGCTGTCGGAAAACCTTTCTTTTCTATCCTAACCCTCACTCCCCCCCCCCCAGTCCCGAGGCCCTGTACACCGCTGCGGAGGCCGCCGAGGTGGCGTTCGGCTACGTAAGGATTGCGGGGCTGGAGGCGGGTGCACCGGACAACCGCACGCTGCTGCTCAACCCCACGCTGTGCGATGCGCTGTTCAAGGTGCGTGGGTGGGTGGTTGCGCGCGTGTGGTTGCTAGACCAAAACTGAAGGCTGTTTTAGGACTTGTACTGCTGTGTTAACAGTAGCCGGGTGTGCTAAAGGGTAACCTGGAGTGTGTGTTTCCCGCGCGCGCCATTACACGCGGCCAGGTAGCATGTGACATCTTTCCCTTACCCCATTACATGACACACCCCATTACACACCAGTACCAACACGCTGATGTTAACATCCTGCAAACCATCTCCCCCCCGCCCGCACACGTTGCGGCACACTGCCCTGCGCCTCTCCAGGGCTTCATCAAGAAGGGCGAGACCTACCCCACCCACCTAGCCAAGGCGGACCTGCGGGAGGCCTTCATGCGCCGCATGCACATGCAGTGCCGCGTGACACGGGGGAACCAACAGGTACGACATGAGGGGACCAACGGGTACGACATGAGGGGACCAACGGGTACGACATGAGGGGACCAACGGGTACGACATGAGGGGACCAACAGGTACGACACAACACGACATATAAGTCAGCGGTTTGCTTTGTTATATACACTTGCTGGCGTACCGTTGTCGGCAGCTCATGAGAGTCTCTTGGCTGGTTTGGGCCTTACGAGCCTTCCAGCTTGGAACCGCAGCAGCGTACCGAGCTGATGTGTGACAACTGGCCGGGTGTGTACTTTGCTTCTTTGACGCTGTCTGCTCTACACACATGCGTGCCATGTACTGCAGACATCAACCTTGGCCACCCAAGGCAAAGACTTGCCGTACCCTCACCTCTTCCTGCAGATCCTTAATGCTGATGTGTCATGTCGTGTCTCATGAGTCATGTTATGTCATGTCTCATGCGTCATGCCTTGTCATGTGATGCTCCCGCGCTCGTCAGGTTGTACGGAAGGGTCAGCCGCCTGTCGTACAGATCAGTACGGAGAAGCGGCAGGGCAACAAGCGGGTGACCAAGGTGGTGGGGCTGGAGCCGTTCCTCGTGGATCTGGAGCAGGTACGGCAGCGGTGTCGTACCGTACACTGCGGTACGGCACATGTCCCCTTGATTATATGACACGGGCTTATGTGTGTCTAAAGCCCTGATCCTCCTCCCTCATCTCCACCTGCTGCTCCTGCACCCTGTCCCGTGTCCCCCTTCACCGTTTCCCCCCTCCATTCTCCTTGGCCTTGTCCTTCACCCCACCCACCCCACCTGCCTGCCTCCCCCCTGCCCCCCACGCACCCCCCCCCAGGTGGCGGGCGAGTGTCAGCGCAAGTTCGCATGTTCCACAAACGTGGTGGAGCTGCCGGGCAAGGGAGCGGGCCACGAGGTGAGCGGGCAGCAAGTATGTGTGGCAACGTGTATATGGTGTGAGGGATGATGAGGCTTCTGACTCGTACGGCAACGCTATACCCGACATGTACGGATGTACGGCATATTGTCTTTTAGCGCACTAAAGTCGTGCTGGGCTTAACGTACTTCTTTCCGTCTCATACATCCTCGCCGTTCCTCCTTTTCCCAACAGGTCGTACTGCAGGGATCCTTCCTGGATCCAGTTGCGGATTTCATCATGCAGCAGTACGGCATACCCAAAAAGTACTTCCTGGTCAAGAAGTGATGATGATGATGATGATGTTGGGAAAGGATATTGGAGAAAGGCCGGAATGGGGGTGTTGTAGTGCGCCTTGTGTGCCTAATATTTGTCAATATGTGTGCGTGGCAGGATGTGGCGGCAGTGGCAGCCGGCAGGGCGAGTGGGCGAGGGCAGGACAGGGGGCTTGAAAGCAAGGAGGAGGCGCCACTCGCGGGACGGCCCATGGGTCAGTGCGCAGGGGCTGAGCGCGGAGGCGGCTGCGGTTCGCAAGTGCGGTTCCAGCGGGGCCCCGCATCGTTAGCTGCGGCTCTGCCGGTCGCTGCTAGCGCAGGTAGTCCAGAAGGTGGCGGACCAGCAGCAGCAGCAGCCGCAGCCGCAGACGCCGAGACTCCAGCCCGCAGGGGGGTGTGCTGCGAGGTTGAGGTTTGGGCTCCGATTAGGCCGGGATATTACCAGCCCCTTACCTTCAGTACTGCTGCACCCAACGCGGTCAACTTGCAATACAAGCATGCGAGGTACTTGCACTTTTAAATTGGGGACGCACACACCCTAAAACGGCCAGCCAGGGATGCATTCTTATGAAGGGAAAGGACAGCCTTTCTGCTTGAGGGTCGTTCTTAGATAGGAGTTAGCGCTTTAAGGCCCCGCCGTATGGATCGTACTGCTGGGGATCCCTCTCAAACACGGCACCTACCTGCATGTTCGCGGTCCCAGTCGTCATGTCGGCAGCAGACGCCCCTTCGCCTGCAGCGCCTAAACCAGCACCAGAATGCTCCCGGGAAGACCCCTTCTGCGGTTGTTCCTGGGTTCCACAGGTCAGGTGGCACCTCAGCGTGCCCGGACCTAGCACCCGCCGACCTAACACCCGCCGACCTAGCACCCGCCAACCTAGCACCCGCCGACCTAGCACCCACCGACCTAGCACCCGCCGACCTGGCACCCGCCGACCTAGCGCCCGCCGACCTCGCACCCGCCGACCTAGCGCCCGCCGACCTAGCGCCCGCCGACCTAGCACCCGCCGACCTAGCACGCGCCGACCTAGCACCCGCCGACCTAGCACCCGCCGACCTAGCACCCGCCGACCTAGCACCCGCCGACCTGGCACCCGCCGACCTAGCACCCGCCGACCTAGCACCCGCCGACCTAGCACCAACCGACCTAGCACCCGCCGACCTAGCACCCGCCGACCTGGCACCCGCCGACCTAGCACCCGCCGACCTAGCGCCCGCCGACCTAGCGCCCGCCGACCTAGCACCCGCCGACCTAGCGCCCGCCGACCTAGCGCCCGCCGACCTAGCGCCCGCCGACCTGGCGCCCGCCGACCTGGCACCCGCCGACCTAGCACCCGCCGACCTGGCACCCGCCGACCTGGCACCCGCCGACCTAGCACCCGCCGACCTGGCACCCGCCGACCTGGCACCCGCCGACCTAGCGCCCGCCGACCTAGCACCCACCGACCTAGCACCCGCCGACCTGGCACCCGCCGACCTAGCACCCGCCGACCTAGCACCCGCCGACCTAGCACCCGCCGACCTAGCACCCGCCGACCTAGCACCCGCCGACCTGGCACCCGCCGACCTAGCACCCGCCGACCTAGCACCCGCCGACCTGCCACCCACCGACCTAGCACCCGCCGACCTAGCACCCGCCGACCTGGCACCCGCCGACCTGGCACCCGCCGACCTAGCACCCGCCGACCTAGCGCCCGCCGACCTAGCGCCCGCCGACCTAGCACCCGCCGACCTAGCGCCCGCCGACCTAGCACCCGCCGACCTAGCGCCCGCCGACCTAGCACCCGCCGACCTGGCACCCGCCGACCTAGCACCCACCGACCTAGCACCCGCCGACCTAGCGCCCGCCGACCTAGCGCCCGCCGACCTAGCACCCGCCGACCTAGCGCCCGCCGACCTAGCGCCCGCCGACCTAGCGCCCACCGACCTAGCACCCGCCGACCTAGCACCCGCCGACCTGGAACTCACCGACCTGGAACTCGCCGACCTAGCGCCCGCCGACCTGGCACCCGCCGACCTAGCGCCCGCCGACCTAGCACCCGCCGACCTAGCGCCCGCCGACCTAGCGCCCGCCGACATAGCACCCGCCGACATAGCACCCGCCGACCTAGCACCCGCCGACCTAGCACCCGCCGACCTAGCACCCGCCGACCTAGCACCCGCCGACCTAGCACCCACCGACCTAGCACCCGCCGACCTGGCACCCGCCGACCTAGCGCCCGCCGACCTCGCACCCGCCGACCTAGCGCCCGCCGACCTAGCGCCCGCCGACCTAGCGCCCGCCGACCTAGCACCCGCCGACCTAGCACGCGCCGACCTAGCACCCGCCGACCTAGCACCCGCCGACCTAGCACCCGCCGACCTAGCACCCGCCGACCTAGCACCCGCCGACCTGGCACCCGCCGACCTAGCACCCGCCGACCTAGCACCCGCCGACCTGGAACCCGCCGACCTAGCACCCGCCGACCTAACACCCGCCGACCTAGCGCCCGCCGACCTAGCGCCCGCCGACCTAGCGCCCGCCGACCTAGCGCCCGCCGACCTAGCACCCGCCGACCTGGCACCCGCCGACCTAGCACCCACCGACCTAGCACCCGCCGACCTAGCGCCCGCCGACCTAGCACCCGCCGACCTAGCACCCACCGACCTAGCACCCGCCGACCTGGCACCCGCCGACCTAGCGCCCGCCGACCTAGCACCCGCCGACCTAGCACCCGCCGACCTAGCACCCGCCGACCTAGCGCCCGCCGACCTAGCACCCGCCGACCTGGCACCCGCCGACCTAGCACCCACCGACCTAGCGCCCGCCGACCTAGCGCCCGCCGACCTAGCACCCGCCGACCTAGCGCCCGCCGACCTAGCGCCCGCCGACCTAGCACCCGCCGACCTAGCACGCGCCGACCTAGCACCCGCCGACCTAGCACCCGCCGACCTAGCACCCGCCGACCTAGCACCCGCCGACCTGGCACCCGCCGACCTAGCACCCGCCGACCTAGCACCCGCCGACCTGCCACCCACCGACCTAGCACCCGCCGACCTAGCACCCGCCGACCTGGCACCCGCCGACCTAGCACCCGCCGACCTAACACCCGCCGACCTAGCGCCCGCCGACCTAGCACCCGCCGACCTAGCGCCCGCCGACCTAGCGCCCGCCGACCTAGCACCCGCCTACCTGGCACCCGCCGACCTAGCACCCACCGACCTAGCGCCCGCCGACCTAGCGCCCGCCGACCTAGCACCCGCCGACCTAGCACCCGCCGACCTGGCACCCGCCGACCTGGCACCCGCCGACCTAGCGCCCGCCGACCTAGCACCCGCCGACCTAGCACCCGCCGACCTAGCGCCCGCCGACCTAGCACCCGCCGACCTGGCACCCGCCGACCTAGCACCCACCGACCTAGCACCCGCCGACCTAGCGCCCGCCGACCTAGCGCCCGCCGACCTAGCACCCGCCGACCTAGCGCCCGCCGACCTAGCGCCCGCCGACCTAGCGCCCACCGACCTAGCACCCGCCGACCTAGCACCCGCCGACCTAGAACCCGCCGACCTAGTACCCACCGACCTAGCACCCGCCGTCCTGGCACCCGCCGACCTGGCACCCGCCGACCTAGCACCCGCCGACCTAGCGCCCGCCGACCTGGCACCCGCCGACCTAACACCCGCCGACCTAGCGCCCGCCGACCTAGCACCCGCCGACCTAGCGCCCGCCGACCTAGCACCCGCCGACCTAGCGCCCGCCGACCTAGCGCCCGCCGACCTAGCGCCCGCCGACCTAGCGCCCACCGACAACGCACCCGCCGACCTAGCACCCACCGACCTAGCACCCGCCGACCTAGCACCCGCCGACCTGGAACCCGCTGACCTAGCACCTGCCGACCTAGCGCCCGCCGACCTGGCACCCGCCGACCTAGCACCCGCCGACCTGGCACCCGCCGACCTAGCACCCGCCGACCTGGCACCCGCCGATCTGGAACCCGCTGACCTAGCACCCGCCGACCTAGCACCCGCCGACCTGGAACCCGCCGACCTAGCACCAGCCGACCTAGCACCCACCGACCTAGCACCCGCCGACCTAGCACCCACCGACCTAGCACCCGCCGACCTAGCACCCGCCGACCTAGCACCCGCCGACCTGGAACCCGCCGACCTAGCACCAACCGACCTAGCGCCCGCCGACCTAGCACCCACCGACCTAGCACCCGCCGACCTAGCACCCACCGACCTAGCACCCGCCGACCTAGCACCCGCCGACCTATCACCCGCCGACCTGGCACCCACCGACCTAGCACCCGCCGACCTAGCACCCGCCGACCTAGCACCCACCGACCTAGCACCCGCCGACCTATCAGCCGCGGACCTAGCACCCGCCGACCTTGCACCCACGGACCTGGCACCCGCCGACCTGGCACCCGCCGACCTAGCACCCGCCGACCTTGCACCCGCCGACCTAGCGCCCGCCGACCTAGCACCCGCCGACCTAGCACCCGCCGACCTGGAACCCGCCGACCTAGCACCAACCGACCTAGCACCCGCCGACCTGGAACCCGCCGACCTAGCACCAACCGACCTAGCACCCGCCGACCTTGCACCCGCCGACCTAGCGCCCGCCGACCTAGCACCCGCCGACCTAGCACCCGCCGACCTGGAACCCGCCGACCTAGCACCAACCGACCTAGCGCCCGCCGACCTAGCACCCGCCGACCTGGCACCCGCCGACCTAGCACCCACCGACCTAGCACCCGCCGACCTAGCGCCCGCCGACCTAGCGCCCGCCGACCTAGCACCCGCCGACCTAGCGCCCGCCGACCTAGCGCCCGCCGACCTAGCGCCCACCGACCTAGCACCCGCCGACCTAGCACCCGCCGACCTAGAACCCGCCGACCTAGTACCCACCGACCTAGCACCCGCCGACCTGGCACCCGCCGACCTGGCACCCGCCGACCTAGCACCCGCCGACCTAGCGCCCGCCGACCTGGCACTCGCCGACCTGGCACCCGCCGACCTGGAACCCGCCGACCTAGCACCCACCGACCTGGCACCCGCCGACCTAGCACTCGCCGACCTGGCACCCGCCGACCTAGCACCCGCCGACCTAACACCCGCCGACCTAGCGCCCGCCGACCTAGCACCCGCCGACCTAGCGCCCGCCGACCTAGCGCCCGCCGACCTAGCGCCCGCCGACCTAGCGCCCACCGACAACGCACCCGCCGACCTAGCACCCACCGACCTAGCACCCGCCGACCTAGCACCCGCCGACCTGGAACCCGCTGACCTAGCACCTGCCGACCTAGCGCCCGCCGACCTGGCACCCGCCGACCTAGCACCCGCCGACCTGGCACCCGCCGACCTGGCACCCGCCGACCTAGCGCCCGCCGACCTGGAACCCGCCGACCTAGCACCCGCCGACCTGGCACCCGCCGACCTAGCACCCGCCGACCTGGCACCCGCCGATCTGGAACCCGCTGACCTAGCACCCGCCGACCTAGCACCCGCCGACCTGGAACCCGCCGACCTAGCACCAGCCGACCTAGCACCCACCGACCTAGCACCCGCCGACCTAGCACCCACCGACCTAGCACCCGCCGACCTAGCACCCGCCGACCTAGCACCCGCCGACCTGGAACCCGCCGACCTAGCACCAACCGACCTAGCGCCCGCCGACCTAGCACCCACCGACCTAGCACCCGCCGACCTAGCACCCACCGACCTAGCACCCGCCGACCTAGCACCCGCCGACCTAGCACCCGCCGACCTGGCACCCACCGACCTAGCACCCACCGACCTAGCACCCGCCGACCTAGCACCCACCGACCTAGCACCCGCCGACCTATCAGCCGCGGACCTAGCACCCGCCGACCTTGCACCCACGGACCTGGCACCCGCCGACCTGGCACCCGCCGACCTAGCACCCGCCGACCTAGCACCCGCCGACCTAGCGCCCGCCGACCTAGCACCCGCCGACCTAGCACCCGCCGACCTAGCACCCGCCGACCTAGCACCCGCCGACCTAGCGCCCGCCGACCTAGCACCCGCCGACCTAGCACCCGCCGACCTGGCACCCGCCGACCTGGCACCCGCCGACCTAGCGCCCACCGACCTAGCACCCACCGACAACGCACCCGCCGACCTAGCACCCACCGACCTAGCACCCGCCGACCTAGCACCCGCCGACCTAGCGCCCGCCGACCTAGCGCCCGCCGACCTAGCACCCGCCGACCTAGCACCCGCCGACCTAGCACCCGCCGACCTAGCACCCGCCGACCTAGCGCCCGCCGACCTGGCACCCGCCGACCTGGCACCCGCCGACCTGGCACCCGCCGACCTGGCACCCGCCGACCTGGCACCCGCCGACCTAGCACCCGCCGACCTGGCACTCGCCGACCTTGCACCCACCGACAACGAACCCGCCGACCTGGCGCCCGCCGACCTGGCACCCGCCGACCTGGCACCCGCCGACCTGGCACCCGCCGACCTAGCACCCGCCGACCTAGCACCCGCCGACCTAGCACCCACAGACCTAGCGCCCGCCGACCTAGCACCCGCCGACCTAGAACCCGCCGACCTGGCACCCGCCGACCTAGCACCCGCCGACCTAGCACCCGCCGACCTAGCGCCCGCCGACCTAGCACCCACCGACCTAGCACCCGCCGACCTAGCACCCACCGACCTAGCACCCGCCGACCTAGCACCCGCCGACCTGGATCCCGCCGACCTGGCACCCGCCGACCTGGCACCCGCCGACCTAGCACACACCGACCTGGCACACACCGACCTGGCACCCGCCGACCTGGAACCCGCCGACCTAGCACCCGCCGACCTAGCACCGGCCAACCTAGCGCCCGCCGACCTAGCACCAACCGACCTAGCACCCGCCGACCTAGAACCCGCCGACCTAGTACCCACCGACCTAGCACCCGCCGTCCTGGCACCCGCCGACCTGGCACCCGCCGACCTAGCACCCGCCGACCTAGCACCCGCCGACCTAGCACCCGCCGACCTAGCACCCACCGACTTAGCACCCGCCGACCTAGCACCCGCCGACCTAGCACCCGCCGACCTAGCACCCACCGACCTAGCACCCGCCGACCTGGCACCCGCCGACCTAGCACCCGCCGACCTAGCACCCGCCGACCTAGCACCCGCAGACCTAGTACCCACCGACCTGGCACCCGCCGACCTGGCACCCGCCGACCTAGCACCCACCGACCTAGCACCCGCCGACCTGGCACCCGCCGACCTAGCACCCGCCGACCTAGCACCCGCCGACCTAGCACCCGCCGACCTAGCACCCACCGACCTGGCACCCGCCGACCTGGCACCCGCCGACCTAGCGCCCGCCGACCTGGCACCCGCCGACCTAGCACCCGCCGACCTAGCACCCGCCGACCTAGCACCCGCCGACCTAGCACCCACCGACCTAGCACCCGCCGACCTGGCACCCGCCGACCTAGCACCCGCCGACCTAGTACCCGCCGACCTAGCACCCGCAGACCTAGCACCCGCCGTCCTGGCACCCGCCGACCTGAAACCCGCCGACCTAGCGCCCGCCGACCTAGCACCCGCCGACCTAGCACCCGCCGACCTAGCGCCCGCCGACATGGCACCCGCCGACCTAGCACCCGCCGACCTAGCGCCCGCCGACCTGGCACCCGAAGACCTGGCACCCGCCGACCTGGCACCCGCCGACCTAGCACCCGCCGACCTAGCACTCGCCGACCTTGCACCCACCGACAACGAACCCACTGACCTAGAACCCGCCGACCTAGCGCCCGCCGACCTAGCGCCCGCCGACCTAGCACCCGCCGACCTAGCGCCCGCCGACCTAGCGCCCGCCGACCTAGCACCCACCGACCTAGCACCCGCCGACCTAGCACCCGCCGACCTGGAACCCGCCGACCTAGCACCCGCCGACCTAGCGCCCGCCGACCTAGCGCCCGCCGACCTGGCACCCGCCGACCTGGCACCCGCCGACCTAGCACCCGCCGACCTGGCACCCACCGACCTAGCGCCCGCCGACCTAGCGCCCGCCGACCTAGCGCCCGCCGACCAAGCGCCCGCCGACCTGGCACCCGCCGACCTGGCACCCGCCGACCTAGCACCCGCCGACCTGGCACCCGCCGACCTAGCACCCGCCGACCTAGCACCCGCCGATTTAACACCCGCCGACCTAGCGCCCGCCGACCTAGCACCCGCCGACCTGGCACCCGCCGACCTAGCACCCGCCGACCTAGCACCCGCCGACCTAGCACCCGCCGACCTAACACCCGCCGACCTAGCGCCCGCCGACCTAGCACCCGCCGACCTGGCACCCGCCGACCTGGCACCCGCCGACCTGGCACCCGCCGACCTGGCACCCGCCGACCTAGCACCCGCCGACCTGGCACTCGCCGACCTGGCACCCACCGACAACGCACCCACCCACCCACCGACCTAGCACCCGCCGACCTAGCACCCGCCGACCTGGCACCCGCCGACCTGAAACCCGCCGACCTAGCGCCCACCGACCTAGAACCCGCCGACATAGCACCCACATACATAGCGCCCGCCGACATGTCACCCGCCGACCTAGCACCCGCCGACCTAGCGCCCGCCGACCTGGCACCCGCCGACCTGGCACCCACCGACCTAGCACCCGCCGACCTAGCACCCGCCGACCTGGCACCCGCCGATCTGGAACCCGCTGACCTAGCACCCGCCGACCTAGCACCCGCCGACCTGGAACCCGCCGACCTAGCACCAGCCGACCTAGCACCCGCCGACCTAGCACCCGCCGACCTAGCACCCACCGACCTAGCACCCGCCGACCTAGCACCCGCCGACCTAGCACCCGCCGACCTGGAACCCGCCGACCTAGCACCAACCGACCTAGCGCCCGCCGACCTAGCACCCACCGACCTAGCACCCGCCGACCTAGCACCCACCGACCTAGCACCCGCCGACCTAGCACCCGCCGACCTATCACCCGCCGACCTGGCACCCACCGACCTAGCACCCACCGACCTAGCACCCGCCGACCTAGCACCCACCGACCTAGCACCCGCCGACCTATCAGCCGCGGACCTAGCACCCGCCGACCTTGCACCCACGGACCTGGCACCCGCCGACCTGGCACCCGCCGACCTAGCACCCGCCGACCTTGCACCCGCCGACCTAGCGCCCGCCGACCTAGCACCCGCCGACCTAGCACCCGCCGACCTGGAACCCGCCGACCTAGCACCAACCGACCTAGCGCCCGCCGACCTAGCACCCGCCGACCTGGCACCCGCCGACCTAGCACCCACCGACCTAGCACCCGCCGACCTGGCACCCGCCGACCTAGCACCCGCCGACCTAGCGCCCGCCGACCTGGCACTCGCCGACCTGGCACCCGCCGACCTGGAACCCGCCGACCTAGCACTCACCGACCTGGCACCCGCCGACCTAGCACTCGCCGACCTGGCACCCGCCGACCTAGCACCCGCCGACCTAACACCCGCCGACCTAGCGCCCGCCGACCTAGCACCCGCCGACCTAGCGCCCGCCGACCTAGCGCCCGCCGACCTAGCGCCCGCCGACCTAGCGCCCACCGACAACGCACCCGCCGACCTAGCACCCACCGACCTAGCACCCGCCGACCTAGCACCCGCCGACCTGGAACCCGCTGACCTAGCACCTGCCGACCTAGCGCCCGCCGACCTGGCACCCGCCGACCTAGCACCCGCCGACCTGGCACCCGCCGACCTGGCACCCGCCGACCTAGCCCCCGCCGACCTGGAACCCGCCGACCTAGCACCCGCCGACCTGGCACCCGCCGACCTAGCACCCGCCGACCTGGCACCCGCCGATCTGGAACCCGCTGACCTAGCACCCGCCGACCTAGCACCCGCCGACCTGGAACCCGCCGACCTAGCACCAGCCGACCTAGCACCCACCGACCTAGCACCCGCCGACCTAGCACCCACCGACCTAGCACCCGCCGACCTAGCACCCGCCGACCTAGCACCCGCCGACCTGGAACCCGCCGACCTAGCACCAACCGACCTAGCGCCCGCCGACCTAGCACCCACCGACCTAGCACCCGCCGACCTAGCACCCACCGACCTAGCACCCGCCGACCTAGCACCCGCCGACCTATCACCCGCCGACCTGGCACCCACCGACCTAGCACCCACCGACCTAGCACCCGCCGACCTAGCACCCACCGACCTAGCACCCGCCGACCTATCAGCCGCGGACCTAGCACCCGCCGACCTTGCACCCACGGACCTGGCACCCGCCGACCTGGCACCCGCCGACCTAGCACCCGCCGACCTAGCACCCGCCGACCTAGCGCCCGCCGACCTAGCACCCGCCGACCTAGCACCCGCCGACCTAGCACCCGCCGACCTAGCACCCGCCGACCTAGCGCCCGCCGACCTAGCACCCGCCGACCTAGCACCCGCCGACCTGGCACCCGCCGACCTGGCACCCGCCGACCTAGCGCCCACCGACCTAGCACCCACCGACAACGCACCCGCCGACCTAGCACCCACCGACCTAGCACCCGCCGACCTAGCACCCGCCGACCTAGCGCCCGCCGACCTAGCACCCGCCGACCTAGCACCCGCCGACCTAGCACCCGCCGACCTAGCACCCGCCGACCTAGCACCCGCCGACCTAGCACCCGCCGACCTGGCACCCGCCGACCTGGCACCCGCCGACCTAGCACCCGCCGACCTGGCACCCGCCGACCTAGCACCCGCCGACCTGGCACTCGCCGACCTTGCACCCACCGACAACGAACCCGCCGACCTGGCGCCCGCCGACCTGGCACCCGCCGACCTGGCACCCGCCGACCTGGCACCCGCCGACCTAGCACCCGCCGACCTAGCACCCGCCGACCTAGCACCCACAGACCTAGCGCCCGCCGACCTAGCACCCGCCGACCAAGAACCCGCCGACCTGGCACCCGCCGACCTAGCACCCGCCGACCTAGCACCCGCCGACCTAGCACCCGCCGACCTAGCACCCGCCGACCTAGCACCCGCCGACCTAGCACCCACCGACCTAGCACCCGCCGACCTAGCACTCGCCGACCTGGATCCCGCCGACCTGGCACCCGCCGACCTGGCACCCGCCGACCTAGCACACACCGACCTGGCACACACCGACCTTGCACCCACCGACAACGAACCCGCCGACCTGGCGCCCGCCGACCTGGCACCCGCCGACCTGGCAACCCGCCGACCTGGCACTCCGTCCGACCTAGCCACCCGCCGACCTAGCACCCGTCCGACACTAGCACCCACTAGCACCTAGCGCCCGTGCCGACCTGGCACCCCTCGACCTAGCACCCGCCGACCTGGCACTCGCCGACCTGCACCCACCGACAACGAACCCCGCCGACCTGGCTGCCCGCCGACTTGGGCACCCGCCGACACTGGCACCACGTCGCGACCTGGCACTCTATCGCCGACCTAGCACCACCGCCGACCTATCTCCCGCCTACCTAGCACCTCCGACTGACCAGACCTAGCGCCCGACCGACTAGCACCCTTCCGACCAAGAACCCTCCGACCTGGGCACCCGCCGACCTAGCACCTCTCCGTGGACCTAGCACCCCACTCCTACCTAGCCGCCCCCGCCAGACCCTAGCACGCCACCGACCTAGCCCCCGCCTGACCTAGCACCCACACGATAACCGACCTAGCACCCGCCGACCTAGCACTCGCCGACCTGTATCCCGCCGACCTTGGCACCCGCGACCTGGCACCCGACGACTCTTGCACACCAGACCTGTGCAGACACACCGACCTGGGCACCCGCCGAACTGAAACCCGCCGACCTAGCACCCGCCGACCTAGCACCGCCAACCTATCGCGCCGCCGACTATGCACCAACCTGACCATAGCACCCGCCGAC